>CM021109.1:43054298-43272934 GCA_007115665.2 Sequoiadendron giganteum
GGATGGTGGGCCAGACATTAGGTGGAGAAGGTGGCTGTAGTGAACTACCACTGTTCCACGTTACACATTTTCGTGGGAGGAAGTACATGGACCATAGAGAAAATATTACTGTGAATCAGATAAACTGGTATTCTTATTTGGAAAATTTTGCCTCCAGGTGGGGTAGATAAAGCTCTAAACTCCAGACTCCTACTTCTTATAGGTGATATAGAACCTGCGAATCTTCTTCTCCTCGATACCGAGGTTGGTAATTGGGAAACCTGAAAGTTACCTTTTGATGATGCTCTTGTTTGAACCCTAGGCATGAAAGCTCCAGTTTCTTTCCTCTGGTTTGGTCTAGAGATATTTTTGACCTCTAATTAGGCTTTTGGAATAAGTCCCACTGAGTGTGCTAGAAAAAGAATTGTTGATCATAAAGGCTTGCGCCTCTTTGACAACCTTATTGGAAATTAATTGAGTGGGGGATAATATGCGTCTCATTGAATACCTTTGATATTTTTATAGAAAGCCATCTCTTCTCTAATTTTGGGAAAAGGGAAAAGGAAATGTAAACAATAAAACATGAAAAATGGCAATGCACCAACACTTTTACAACATTTCAAAATCTCAAGATTTCCTCCATGAGTGATATGAGAGACATAGAACACCACTTCCCCTCAATATCAGGAGGAGAATGAACAACATAGGATTGATAAAAGCACAAATGTAGTCATTCAATTGACCCTCAGGAAATGTGTATTAAGATCCAAATCATACATAGAAGTTCTAGATTTAACAAAAAAAAATTCAAAAGAGATAGAAAGCCTCCCTCTTAATATAGAATATCATGAAAAAATAATAACCTTACAAAGAAAATGGAGAAGTCCAATGACATAGTGTAGTATATGATGATTAAGATCCAGTCATATACACAAACAACATGGAAATCTAATAACCAAAACTATTCAGATCGAGCAAGACACATTGTTCTATTCTGGATGAAGATATAAAGAAAGAAATATTGATAAAGACCATATTATGCAAAGTTAAAAATATTTTTTCAGAATAACTCACATTTAAGATTCAAATGAACTTTAAAAAAAAGATCGGATTCCAATCTGATAAAAGTTTGATCATAAAATAGAAATAACATGCCAGAGTGAAGCAATGTTCTATGAAATTTTAAAAGAAATATTTCTATTAACTAAGTAAACTAAAGAAAATTTTTCCATCAGGAAAACTTCACAAACCCTTGCTCCATGCTGCCTTTGTCAATATATAGCCACCCAAAAAAGAAAACAATGACCTCCTTCAGAGTTAATGACTGTCAAACGTCCAAATCTGATAGCTTGGAAATCTGATTCTAGATGTTTTATTAGGTTGTTGAAATCTTGCTCATCAACTTTCAGCTACCACATTTATGTCATTTAGATACTTGAATAGGATTAGCCCTTGTAATCGCTTTGATCCTAGAAGACAGTTTGGAAAAACCCTTTTGGTCATGCCCCAAGTGGCTTTGGCGACATTGAATCATATCCTTTTATTGGGAAAAGGTACAGTGAATTTCGATGGACTCTTAGTTGAACATTCCCTTTATACATCTACATGGCACGAAAAGATGACATGTTGGAAGGGCGGATAATCTCATCTATACGAAAAGAGGAAGTAAGAAAACATTTGCCATATTGACACATGGCCCAACTTCCGACTATAGAGAGATCGATCATTGAGACATGCACAAGCACCACGTGGCGAGTTGCATGTTTGTTAGAAATACAAGCTCCTTGCGCACGAATCACCCTAAAGATAAAAATAAAGCCAAAAGACAAAAATATAAAAAGGAAAAATTTGCTTCAAAGTATACATATTGATCTAAATTAAAGTGGAAACATTTTAGATATACTTGATGATTCTTCTTGGAAGGGTTGCAAAAGTACTAAAAGATATTCAATAATTAGTTTTAGGTAATGTAGATAGGATTTTATTAAAATTGCATGACATTGGTGTGACAATTATCTCCATTTTAGCTGCATTAGTGTTGGTAGTAACAAAAAACCCTTCATATTATAGTTCCTTGACATAATAAGATCATTGAAAAACATTTTTTTGAACTATTTACTAGGGGATGCGAGACTAATAGTTTCATCACATGATCTAAACCTATTTATTTTTATTATATTTTTAACATATTTGCAACATTCTTCATATTATTAAATTTATCTAACATCATTCTCCTATCCCCACCACTAAACAAACTAAACACAAACACTATTTGACCTCCTACTATCTACATCTCATAATAAATCTAAGTTAATAAATGTCTAAATGTCAAATAAAATTGCAAGTGCCTCTAACCTTTCTCTTATATAATTCACCTATTGTACTAGTTACCCCTTTTTTACAAGAAATCACATTACCTTTAGGGTGCAATTGATTTGTAGTAATACTTCCAATTTATTGCAAGTGTCTTATAATGCCTCTTTGCTAGAAAATATAATACTTTGTAGTTACCCACAAATACATGTTAAGAATCTCTCAATTTCTAGGTCATTACAACACCTTTAAACATGCATTCAATCTACACATAGATTCACATCCATCTTATTTATTACATTAATTTACAAATTATCACACATAGATGCCTCTTGATGAGGGCCCCTTAATATTATATCTTGAAGGAGATCAATAAATCGAGGACCACCAATATGATTCATAGGTGGGTTCTTAGCCTTCTCCCCATTCCTGCTTTGATGAGTGTCATGATGCCTAGGAGGCATATTTCATTGACTATCAACACATAGGTTAGGACATACATATAATCATCTAAAAAGTATCACTAAGGCATGACATTCGTTAGTCCAAGATACAATGATAGAATGATTTGAAATTAACAACCACACACTGGACTCAATTTTAACCTTACAAGGAAAATGAAACCATATGGTTACTAGAAGATAAAGTGCTTGAATTTAACCTTGAGGGTATATGTATGTATGGCTGTGATTGTATAATTTAATGTGTACATGCTATGCATTTTTATGTTATGGATTTTTTAATGTTATAAATTGAATATGTCTTCAAATGAAATGTATTTTGAATTTGTGTATGTTCAATGAGATTTAAATAACTTTCAAATTGTGTACATTAGTTAAATAGTTTTTTGATATATATTTTTTAATTGTTTAACATGCAGTTTCCATTTCATTGTTCACAAGGAGCCTAAATTTAACATAGAGGATTTTGTACCAGATGCACAACTTGAATATCCCATACATCCATATCCACCACCACAACAAAACCCCACACCACACTCTCCACCTCCTAACCGTTCATGTCCTACAGTAGATTAGTCTCAGTTAAGAGAGGGCATTAGAGAAAACATTAATGTGATTCAAGAAAATATAGATTTGATAAAAAGGAGCCTAATATCCCCCCATCTCGTACAGTTTTCATCTTCGAGGCAATCTGTTTTCAATTTTGTTTGATCTATTGATGCATGCCTAAATAGGTTCCATAAATGGAGAGAAGGGAGGAGAAAATTCTATGCAAATGGATTGTCCTATAAAGAAATTAATGACCTTAAAATTAGCAAACAAGCCATTTTCCAATATTTCAAAGTTGGCCTACATTATATTGTGTCACCAAAAAGTGTAGCCTTGAAACTTTTCACTCAGTTGGACCCTTGCCTATGGATCTTGGACCTATTTTTACCCCTTTCCAAGCCTTATTTCAAAGTGTTGTAAAGTTTTGTAATGCATTTTCACACTTTCCTAGGCTTATCATCAACCAATTAAACCTTTTCTTATGTTAATTTATCCCCTTAATGTACTTTTAGGCTCAAATTAAGTGTGTTTCAGGAGGTAAACATAATGAAAATTATTAATCACCTTTTTATTCTCGACCACCACTTGAATTTGTACAAGTGGACTAGGTTTCCACCTTGGGAAACCTAGTCACTTTTGGCTTAAAATTCAAAATTAAAACAAAATTCTTCTAGGAATTTGCCCCCCAAACCCTAAGGCCGGCTTATCATGTGTTATTTTCAAATAAATTAGGGCATACCATGTATAAATAAGTGTTTTCCCCTCATTTTTCCTCTCCTAAGACTCATTTTTTTCTCCTCATTCAATCTTCTCAACCACTCATCCACTAACTCTTCTCAAGCAAGCTAGGGTTTGCATCCTAGATCACCAAGACATATTTTTTGAAGCATTCAAGGGCTGAAACTCTAACCATTGCTACAAAAATCTAGGATCACTCATCATGGAAATGTACTAAATTAATTTGTGCATGTTTTATTATCTTGTCTCTTCATTTGATTTGATTATCTAAAAAGGGCTTGACCAAGGCAAACCCATATTCCCTAACATCCAACATTTCTTTCTCTCTTTGTGTGATATGCAGTTTTGTTTGTAGGTTTGCCATATAATAGGATTATAAGTGTTTCCATCAAAGTGTTAAATCTCTTCAAGGTTGGAGAAACCCTAGTTGGAGCTTGGAGAACACTTGTAGACCAAAATCTTAACTTTCGGGGCCAGATACCTAAAGGAGCAGAAAGCACAAACCGAGGGCTTCCATTTCCATTCTTTGGTATTTAGAAATTTAGAAGAGGACCAAGTCACCAAAAATGGTGACCTAGTACCACTGAACATGTTTTTCAAAGATTTTTGTAGATTTGGATACCCATTTCGCCGAAACAGGCTCCAGAGTAATTTTCTAGAATTTTCCCTAAATTGGACTAGGTAGCCCAAAGTGGCGTAAGCATCCTAGTAGGCCTAAAATTAAACATCAACAACATTTCCAGTCTATCTTCTAGTTTTAAACTCATTACCAAGTGCACCTCTTTAATTTTGTTCATTTTTGTAATGGTTTGTTTATGTTTCTTAGGTCATTTGTATATCACAATGTGTTTTCCAGAAAAAGTTCACTTTCTAGGGTTAGCATTAATATTCAATTACTTATTTTAATTTCCAACAGTTAGAACATCTCATTTAGACACCCTCTATTTCACACACCACATCTTAAACCCCTTATCTTTGAATGTAACCTATGAATTTTGGCCTACTTCTTTCTCCTTTTAGGTGAAAAACCCTAGAAGTGTTAAGAGTGTCTTGTGGTGCCAAAAGCTTCATTACATTTTGGTGAAACCAGCATCCACATACCCTCTTCTCTAATTTGGAGCTCTTTCTCATCCTAGGTTTGCATTGCATTACATTTTGCATTGTTCCAATTGTATTCTAGGGTTTTTAAAATTTGCATTAGTGAAAGTGCATATAGGTTGCATTTTTGCATTTTAAATCATTGAGCATTTTTGAAATTTTGAATTTTCATTATAGATTTGTATCTTACAATTACAAAACCACCCGAATCTATCCAAAAATTTTAAATTTTCAAAAAAATCACCAAGAGGACTAGGTCGCCACCCTAGGCAACCTAGTCCCTTCAGTCCTTTAAAACAACCTTTACAGAGCCGAACCCAATTTTAAAGCTTTTGTTTTGTACCATCAACTATTTGTATCAATTGGTTGTGTTTTCGTAACATGCATTTCCTTAAATTTCACTTAAATTAGCTCATTTCATGCATTGCACATTTTTAATTTTGCAATCACAACATTTGATTTTCAGATTATTACATAGTGTAATTAGAAAATTACCTTGTTTGATATCTGAAAATTGCATTTCCTTTTCAATCTTTACATTTCATTTTAAATTTCAAACATGCTAGTTTCAATTCTTTCTAAAATAACAAAGAAAAAGTTAGTGCATAAACATGTTAATCATTCATTTAAGACATTCCCAAGTTATGATAATCTAGAGAATGAAAACATTAATAATTGTCTTACACTTACACTACCTTCTATCTCTCCTATTTGTGAGGATGATGTGTTAGAAGAAATTACAAATGTAGGAAATCATGATGAGCACATTTATTCTTCTACTGATACCTCTCCTTTTAGTGGCGAAGGTATCTTGGTACATGAATGTACAATCATTGAGCATCATGATAACCTTGTTTGTTCTTCTCCTCATCCCCTTTGGGAAGATATTTTAGCACAAGAAAATTAAATCATAGACACTTTCCTAAACATCACCTTACCTCAACTCTCTAACCATGATAATTTTCCTTCTCCTACTATCCACCCTTGATGCGTCGAAGATAGTTTTGTGTTAGAAGCTATCCTTATTAAGACTCATAGGAATCTCCTTCCTCATTTTCATAATTCCCCTACCATTTGGGACAACCTCTTTTAACAAAAAATTCCTTCTCTTGCTATTTCCCCTATTTGTGATGAAGCTACATCACCAATTCTAACCATGAAATGTAATGAACACATTCCCCACTCTCCCAATAGGGTGAACACTATGGAAAAAGGAAAAGAGACTTTAGACAATCAACTAGCGCCTTCTCCTCATACCCCCACTATCAATAAAGAAGAGACTCAAACCATTGATCCATCCCATCCATATGATGTAGTTCTTTTGGAAGAACCAAACCTTGACTGTCTAGCACACTTGGTTTGTGGTCCTCCTCAAAACTCTCCTACTAGGGAAGGTATCATTGTTGAGCTCCTTCCACACACTAGTAACATATCTTCCTTGGGTGATGGTACCAAGATGATACTAGATTTCCCTTTCTTAGACATACATTGAACCAAGCCCATCGAGGTTATGAATATGCAAGTGTCCATTCGACCCCCCTCGATCAATGAAACTCCTACATACCTCATGGGCCATCCTAAGAATCCTGTTATTATTTACCCACCATCACCCAAGTAACTATATCCAACCACACCTGAATTCATCCTTCACCCACCTAAGACCAACATTTCACATCAACCAAGTTACCATGACATTCCTCACATATATGACAAAGTGCACTCCATCAAGGATAACTTAGCCAAAACTTTGTTCACTTATCCACATAAGTAACATTAGTTGCTGCTCCTTGCCATGTAATAGTCGTAGGATCCTAACACATTCACTATTGCATGTTTTTCATCCTTCACAAGGAGCAACATACCATGAGACAATGACAAGTGACATATGAGGAAAGGCTACTTAACCAATGGAGCTACTCAATTAAGTGTGTTTCAGGAGGCAAACCTAATGAACATTATTAATCACATTTTTATTCTTGACCAACCCTTCAATTTGTCCAAGAGGACTAGGTCACAACCTTGGGCGACCTAGTCCCTTTTGGCTTAAAATTCAAAATTAAAATATAATTCTTGCAGGAATTTTCCCCAAAACCTAAGGTTGGCCTATCATCTGTTGTTTTTGGGGAAATTAGGGTATAGCATGTATAAATAAGAGTTTTTCCCCTCATTTTTCCTCTCCTAAGACTCATTTTTTTCTCCTCTTTCAATCTTCTCAACCACTCATCCACTAACTCTTCTCAAGAAAGCTAGGGTTTGCATCCTAGATCACTAAGACATCTTTTCTGAAGCATTCAAGGGCTGAAACTCTAACCATTGCTACAAAAATCCAAGATCTCTCATCATGGCAAGGTACTAACTTCATTTGTGCATGTTTTATTATCTTGTCTCTTCATTTGATTTGATTATCTAAAAGGGGTTTGACCAAGGCAAACCCCTATTCCCTAACATTGAAAATTTCTTTCTCTCTTTGTGTGATTTGTAGGTTTTCCAAACAATAGGATTAGAAGTGTTTCCATCAAAGTTTCAAAGCTCTTCAATATTGGAGAAACCCTAGTTGGAGCTTGGAGAACACTTGTAGACCAAAATCGTCACTTTCAAGACCAGATACTTGGAGGAGCATAAAGCATAGACCGAGGGCATCCATTTCCATTCTCTAATTTTCATAAATTTAGAAGAGGACGAAGTCACCAACAATTGTGAAATCATCTCACTGAACCTATTTTTCAAATATTTTGGTAGATTTCGATACCCATTTCGCCGAAACGAGCGCCAAAGCAGTTTTCCAAAATTTTCCCTAAACTGGACTAGGTCGCCCAAAGAGGCATAAGTGTCCCAACATGCCTAATCTTTAGCATCAACATCATTTCTAGTCTGAAACTCATTCCCAGGTGCACCTCTTTAGTTTTTTTCATTTCTATAATGGTTTGTTTATGTTTCTTTGGCCATTTGTATATCACAATGTGTTTTCCAGCAAAGTTCACTTTGTAGGCTTAGCATTAGTATTCACTTACTTATTTTCATTTCCAACACTTAGAACATCTCATTTAGACACCCTATATTTCACACACCACACCTTAAACCCCTTATATTTGAATGTAACCTATGCATTTTGGCCTAGTTTCTCCTTTTCAGTGAAAAACCCTAGAAGTGTTAGAGAGTCTTGTGGTGCCAAAATATTCGTTACATGTATAAATCTTCCTTTTTTCATGCATTTGGATTCGCATCCCAACCTTGGTTATCTGAAATATTTGGTGGGAGAGAAATATTCACATCTTTAGAAAAGTATGTTCTATAGTCCAAACAACTATTATGAAGATAGAAAAGACAATATCTGAAGTCGTGAACACATATGTTCAAAAGAATAATATTTTTGGATCTGTGTTTTTAGATTGGGATTCCTCTATTTTGAAATATTGGAAGAATATAACTCTTCCATTTGTGGGTAGCTTACATAATCCAAATAAGTTGAAAATGGATAGAATTTCAATCAGATGGATTCCACCACCTCCTAATTTCTAAAATTTAAATTTTGATGGAGCATCACATGGAAATCCAGGTATTTTAGGTGCATAAATATGTATGAAGGATTGTAGGGGTTCTATCATTACTCTAGTTTCTTCCTGCCTCCCATATGGTTCAAATAATGTCACATAAGTAATGACAGTTTTGCTGGGGCTAGAAGTAGCTTTAAAGTTGGGTATTCCTAGGATTCAAGTAGAAGGTAATTTCCTCATAATTTTAAATTAATGCAAAGAGAGAAAAATTCACAATAGAGGTCTAAAATACATTCTTCAAAAAGTTTGGAATTTATTAGATAAGTTTCAATCATTTTTAATCTCTCACACTTATTGGGAAGGGAATAAATTAGCAGTTTGTTTATCAAATTTGGGTTGTGATTCTGTAGAAGTTTCAATTCAAAATAACATGGATCAAATCAAGACTTATCCCCAATTATTGGATATCATAAGGCAAGAAGTAGTATCAATAGTTTAAAATTGGTATGGTGGTGAGGACCTGCTAGACACTTCATCCCACTTTTTTCAAAGGAAAGCAATAATATCAAAGGTTTAATGTTGACATGGTGGTAAGAAGCCAATTCTTTCTTTCTTGTTGAGATGGAAAACACATCACATCTTTATTTGAGTGCCACTTAGTGACACTTCGATTATTATCTAGAACATGTGCTCTTTTGTTTAGGTATAGGTATTAAGGAATCCTGATGATGATTACTCATCACATGTGTGTGATCTATAAATGGTGACCTCTTATAGTGTTTTAGGTCTGTTGAAATTATTATAGACAAAGTGCTGAAGAAAGAGTTCCTAGCAAATGATGTAATTCTAAAGGCTTGCAAAGGATTCAAATTTTGGCAAGGACATGTGAGTATCGGGAAGAAATCAAAGAAGAATAGAGTTTGGGATGATAAACCTCAGGAGGTGAAGCTGGATTTTATAGATCCTATAAAAGAGAAAGGGTAGGAAAATGTATAGTTTTAGGGGATCAAGGAAAAATTATGATGGAAAAATATGAGTATGAAAGCAGTGAAAGTGAGATAGAGGAGAAATTAGATGAAAAAGGAAAAACCGATTATGCCCCCAAGAAGAAAGGATGGTTTTCTTCTATTTTCCAGATTCTTTCAGGTAATTCTATATTGGAAAAATCAGACCTTGAGCCAACTCTGAAAGCTCAAAATTTTTGACTTATGACCAAGAATGTGGTAGAGGAGATTGCTAAAAAACTATGTGAATTAGTAGCAGCCAGCCTGGAGGGAAAAAATTTGGGCTCTTTTACAAGAGTCTCTTCTACTGTTCATACAACTATGGAAGAAGCCCTTCTTCTCATTCGAACACCGCAGTGATTGGTGGATATTTTAAGGGATTTACATGTTGCCAAAGAGCAAGGGAAGCCATATGTTATTGTATTTGTGGGAGTAAATGGTGTGGGAAAATAAAAAAACCTTGCAAAGGTTTCATATTGGCTGCTACATCATGACTTGAGTGTTATGATGGATGCCTGCAATACATTTCAATCAGGAGTTGTTGAACAACTTCATACTCATGCTTGTAGGATTAAAATTCCTATATTTGAGAAGGGGTATGAAAAAGATCTAACAATGGTTGCAAATGAGTTGTAAGTGTGGAATTAGTAATGAATAAAATAATAAACAACACTTCTTAATAAGACATTATATCAAGAGAATCAACAAACATTAATCTAATTAAAAAAAGCAAACTCTTGAAAGCGTCATATTGCTCTCTATCTCTAAAGATTTATTAAATCATAGGGCTCTCAAATTTTGTAAGCATTGTGATTGTTAAAATTCCAATCTAGAGAATGAGATGCTGGTAAATGCAAGAATCTAATCCTATATGATGATGGTTAAATGATATTGATGCAACTACTGTAATCTAAATAGACATGGATATGATAAAAGGAAGCTATAGTAAACTATGATGCAGTTAAATGAAAAGCCATGATATTGGTTCTATGCTAAAATTCTATGATTAATGCTATTTCTAAGATGATAATTGATAAATGATAAAATGCTTGATTACTCAATCACTATTCCTATAGAGTAAATTTTCACAAAGTTGGGATCTTTATCCTATAGAAAGAGGCTGTATTTATAGATTCCCGGTAGCATATTTGTGAAAGGGCAACACAACAAAGGTTTGGATTCAATCTTGAGGATTCAATGGTGAAGGATGAAAGAGTTTGAGCTGATTATGGATATTGTTCCTCCCCACAAAAACATTTAGCCAGATAATAGGAAGAATCAATGGAAGAAGATGAAAGAGTTGCCTACAAATTTGTCTGCAAATTTTCCCGTGAAGGTTGGGATGAATTAAATTAGACATTTCATATCTAATTTGGTAGGTGGATATGATTATTTTTTAGAATATTATTCAATTGAATATTTAGATTCATTTTAGGAAAAGAAGATATTTAATTTAATAAAACAAAACTATAGAAGTCTATGTTTATTAAATAAATATGATAATTAAATAAAAAAAAGTATTAAATTTGTTTATTTAATTAAGAAGGAATAATATAATAAAGATAGAAGAATTAAAAGTGAGCTATATAAATAAATATTTCTATTTATTTAATAGTAGAAGAATTAAAGGTTAATTAATCAAAAAAATCATATTTAATTAATTAGATTATCCAGACCATTTTTAGGTGTATACATTTTACCCCTCTTTGAAGTTATGTGTTTACACATTGCTTCAAAGAAAATTTTGCTACTGTTGCTAGTATCGACGAATTTTTTTCAGATATGTGCTAGAGTTGATTTTTCTTTGATGATGGATATATGCCCCCTCAAGAGATAAATTGATGAATTTTTGATTTTGTAAATTTTTCAAATTTTTAATGAATTTCTGATGATTTGATGATGAATTAATTTATATCCAGATAAATAGTGTGAAAATTCCCCTATGATGATGTATAAATTAAGTCTCCAGTAAATAAAATAAATAAATCCCACCAAAATCCCTTTAATTACTCTTTAAAATGTTTAAAAGGGGTGAATTCAAATTCATTTGTGCAATTTGAGTTTTGAAAATTTGAGAGAGTGATTTTGAGCCATTTGGAGCAAAATGCCAATCCCTTACCACACTCACTATTTTGAGTGCGTGCATCGACACAATCGCCTGACCGCCTACGAACCTTCGGTACGTACCCGTAAACTTCCTTGTTTTTCACATTTTTTCATTTTTCATGCCTGCAATTCAAATTTAAAATTTTGAAATCTTCAACATCTTTTTATTTCTGTGAGCCAACTTGATATATGCTTGTGTGATATGTTTTGGTTTTTAAACACATTCAATGTGCATCCGCTATCATCAATCAACTATAAAGTGAAAATTTCTATGCATGGAAAAGAAGAATTATTATAAGAAATTTTAGATTTGTAGTCTTCAATTGTTTTCTTCAATCTTATGCATCATTGCAAAGTCAATCCAATCAAGAGAGTCAACTTGAGAGAACTAAGCTCTTGTAATCCGATGACTTTCCCAAAAAAATAAAAAAAATATTACCAATCCTTAACAATTAAACAAACAAGCATATTTAACCACTTCAAATCCATTGATTACATATTAGAAGCGGTTACATTTTCTACCCAATAACCCAAATTTATTACTTCCAAATTATTCTTTATCACTGTTCCTAGAAATAAATACTATAATGGAAAAGGGAAATCACTCACAAGGGCAACAAATTTTTCAAATGCGTTCTAATTCAATAAACTACTCTTAAACTTATACCTCCAATAACTTATCCATAATTTTTCTCCTGTGAGGGATGGAATCCAGTGAGTGGGAATGATGCCAGCTCCAATGGTTTATCATGTCGGTAAGCTTTTTTAGCGTGCAGGTCAGATGAAATGGCACATTTGTAGTTTTTGCACCTAGGTCAGATAATTTAGCGCATCCATAGGCTAGATTAACGCATTGAATGTTATAGAGTGTTGATTACCTAGATTAGCGCATTGACTCCCAAAAATGGCACATAGGTTGATGTGGCACATTGGCCGCCTGTTTTAGCGCATAGGTCAAATGAAATGGTGCATTTAATGATTTAGCACAATGACCACATGTTTTACCACATTAGAATTTTTTAATGGCACATTAAATGTTGTGGCCCATCAAAACACTGTATTGACACATCTAAGTCAAAATGATGTATTTTATCAATTTTGTCCTTGATTTGTCAAATTTTCAATCGTGTCAGTCATTGGTTTAATATGAATGATAATCTCAGTAGAGTAGATGATGTTTAACCTCATGATAGGTGAGGTTTGATGATTTATTGACAATAATTAGCCTTATTATAGGAAAGGATTAACTATAATTAATTGATATACGTCATGATAGGCGAGGTTGATTTGATTAATTGACGTCATGATAAACGAGGTATACTTTTTAAGATTGATGATTTCCTCATGATAGGCGAGGTTGATTGATGGTTGCTCATGAGATTTGATCAAAGTCTCACTAGAGCTATTTAGATTTGATAGGCTGATTGATGTTTGATGAATTGACAAAGATTACCGAATTTCAATATTTTGTGATGATAGGAGGCATTGACGAATCTATAGGTTTGAGAGCGGTTTCCTAGGACTTTCAATTTGATACTGCAACTAGTGCATCTTGATACAACAATGATTACACATTGTGGTTTGTCCTCTCTCTTATATATGCCTCAGATTAGGATTAATCGGGGTCTCCTGACAACCCTAGTAGAGAGGTGGCATAGCGAGCATAATACCTTCCACCTTCCTACTAGCCAGATGACCATCATTCCTGAGCATGTATGGTAGGTTTTGAGGATTCATGTTGTTAGTTACCTTGTGCTATATGATTCTACAGAGTAGGGTGAGACTGATGCTCTTTGCAGAGTATTTTAGGATGATCATATATGTGGTTATGAGATTCCATGGCATGATATTGTGGATGCCTATGCCCCACTACTTTTAGTTCTTGCTGGTTTTACTGGAGGGTTCCTTTGTCATGATCGTAGGTCAAAGGGACTTTCTACTAGTTACGGTCATTTATTGGAGAGTATGGTTGTGCATGGTATGAGATATGCATGGGGCATGTGTATGCTTGCCCATATTTATCACAATTTACATCCAGCTATCTACCTTCGAGGTCATAGTTTTTTCACAAGGGTTACATTACTATAGGTGTGGGTGTGAGAACATATAGATGTTATGCATCTAGTGATGGTGATACAATGACTAGCCATGAGGACATATGTGTACATTTATGCAGGTCATCTTACTCAGCCTATAATGGGTAAGTTAGAGCATTGGAGGAGAGCATTGGATGATGTTGAGGCTATTACATGGTGGCCTTATCTAGACTGCAAGCATTCGGATGATGATGATATTCAATTGCCATATCTCTATCAGTCGTTGCTACTAATTGGTCAGACTCATTGGGTATTGGAGAGATTTTTATTCAGGAGGGTGCTTAGGTAGTATGGTATCGTATAGGGCATGCCCTAGGGTGTTGCTCATTATGGCCATCGTTAGATAGATTCTGTAGATTGGGGACCTTGTATTTTCATATGATGTTTCCATTTAGGAGTACCAAGATCTACAACCTTTAGTATGGGATATTCATCCTGATATTACCGAGGCTCCTATCACAGTGGATTATGCAGAGTATTTGGCTCTACATCCCTTTCCATGGATTACCGTTCTTGATGAGCCAGTGTCATTAAATTTGGAGGAGGGTAGTAGTAATGATGAGGACGGAGATGATGAAAGTGGTGATGATGGAGGAGGTGGAGGTGATGATGATGATGAGGCAAGAGATGACGATAGTAGTGGTGATCATGGTGGTGAGTCGGGTGCAGCTGTAGATGTGCGGGAGTTTATGGTGCCTCATAAGAGGTGATCATTGGTAGATCCTACTAAGTAGTGTGTGCATATTGGGGTATCCTCACAATGTCAATAGACTTAGATTGTGAGTTTATAGGTATAGGTACAAAACTTATAGGGGCAATTGGTATAGGCTCAGGGTTTATTGGTGCACACAGACTCAGATGTAGAAATAGGCCCAGGCTCATGCACATACTCTTACTCAGGTATAGGGATAGTTGGTAGCTGCTCAAGCATAGATTGCCTCATTGAAAGAAAAGTGAGATGAAGGTAGACAAGTTACAAAGCAGGCACAAGTTACTGCCAAGAGATTACAAAGATTAGAAAATGGTACCACCTTAGCAGATTATATGAGAGAGGTTCTCTGTGTGGGTAGATGAAATTTTTTATAGAGGCCAATACCATGATGTAGTTCCCTCTGAGTAGAGAGTTAGTTATGCCCAGTCTCAATCAGGTAGGACTCATTCTATGACTTTTAGCATGGGTGTGACATAACCTCCATAGAGAGACCTGAGAGATCCTAGTACATTTGGTGGGAAAGGTACTGGTCCAGATATGCCTACACTGTCTGGAGGTAGCACCACATAGCTTCATGATGTGATTCCATGATATATGAGACATGATGTATACTCTAGTTTTTTATTCACATCCATTTTTGATGTTGGATCTCTTTTTATTTCAGAAATCATTGTATACTTGACATTATGATTTTTGAGATCTATATGATATGCAGTGGATTGATCTATTTATATGTGTTCTATATTGTTTCATGATGGATGCATTTAATTTCTTTGTTCTATATGTTATGTGATGATCTTAATGATACTATTATGGATGCATTTAATGATCCTATGATATGCTGTGATTTATGATGTACTATCTATGATGTTCAAATTGTGATTATGTGAATAATGATGATGTATGGATGCATGATGTATGTAGTTATTTACATGGATTGATAGATGTATGATGATTTGTATATCTAAATTACATGATAATATAAGCATATGCATAATTTTTGAATGTGATGTTTCAATGATATATGAAAAATGCAGATATATGATATAAGAAATGGATGAATGAATGATGACTATAATGATATTTTTAATATATGTTTTATGATATGATAAATAAATGAATGAAATATGCAATTAATTATAGAGATTTATTTTTTTGATATTTTTCTCATGCAATTTTATGATGTGATGTACAAATGAATAAATGACATGATTAATACAAATTATTTGATGAAATGTATGAATGATAAAATTATATATAATTTTCTCTAATGTATGCAAGGGAAATGATTACACAACTATATGATAATGATGATGTTTTTGTTAATGTCAAGTATACTCAATCTGTCAATAAGGAAAGTTAACATCGTTTATGAATTGGTTACCCGTCTTTGGAACAAAATACTTTGCAGATGCAAAAGCAACATAAATACAATCTAATGTAATCATGCAAAAGTAAATATGTAAAAATTGTCACCTTTAAAATCCTTTTGTCATGCTTTTTATCATCATTGAGCCTTTAAAATGTTGAAATTGAGTACAAGCATCAATGATATGAGTTAGACCATGATGACCTGAGTACCACTTTCATGATTTTTGATATTGCAAGTGAACACAAGCATCTAGGTATAATTAAACCGAGATGACCTGAGCATTTCTTGGATAAACAAACAAGAATTGACTCATTATACTATGTAAATTTAGAATGTTATTAGTGATACTTTGTAGAGCACATCTCACAAAAATTTACACAATAAATGATCAATGCACAGACAAAAGAAAAAGGAAATATCATTCTCCTTCCTAGATTCTCTAGTTCAATGCACCATCGAGTTGCTCCAAAGAAATGATAACAATAATCAAAGTACAACATTTGAACATTCAAGAATATAGCGATAAAAATCATTATTCAAAAGAATATCACCCCCTATTTTTTGTCTTGATTTGATTTTGATCTCAACTGCTTGATATAGATGGTTGATTTTTTTGAAATGTTCTGATGTTCGATGTATGTTATATGTTGGGTTTCTTTATGATCACTGTTTTTTTTGTGTTTTCATACTATTGTTTGTCTATTTGTTTAAGCTCAAGTTTATTTCCCCCATGAGTTCAAAATTTTTCCCCCAAGCTAGGGTGAGACATGAACATGTTTGCAATAATATGATATTAAATGGAAATGATGGAAAAAGTGAACAATCATGACATGCCTCTAATAGATGGAACTGCTGGTCTAAATCACAAGTAGTGCCTATTTCTAGGTTTTCACTACATGTTTTTATTACACTTTTTTAGACTATGATTTTTTTTGTTTTGTTTTGATTTTTTTCTGTCACCAAGATGCCTGTTTTTCAGGTTTTCATCAAGGCAACTATTTTCTCAGGACTTGAACTGTGCACTAGGTGATTCATGTGTAGAAATTTCTGAGATGGATATTGTTGATAGGTTCATTGAATAGATCCCCTTTAGGTGTTAACATTTGATAGGCTCCAGATCCATAGACTGATATGACAACAAAAGGACCTAGCCAATTAGGTTCAAAATTTCCTTTCTTTTCTCTATCCTGTTGATTTCTAGGGCTTTCGTTTAGGACCAAGTAACCAACTTGAAAGACTGTAAGCTTACCCTGTGATTGTAGCTTCTGGACATTCTCTATTGGTATGCCTTCAAATGGCTTACAACTTGTTGATGATGTTCATCCAACAATTCCAGTTTTTGAAGTCTAGACACTCTATAATCCTCATCTGTAATTATACCCTTCAGTGATACATGAAGTGATGGTGTTTCCACCTCAATAGGTAGTATGGCCTTTGATCCATATACCAAGGCATATTGGTTATCTCTTGTAGGTGTTCTAATACTAGTTCTATATGCCCACAGAGCAGGGTTTAGTTGACTATGCCAATCACATCCAACATCATTGACCATTTTCTTTAGAATTTTCAGAATTTTTTTGTTGGAGGCCTCTACTTGTCTATTTCCCTAAGGATAGTATGGTGTTCAAAAATGATGTTGGATATGAAAATTTTCACATAGTTCTTGGACATATTGATTCTCAAAAGGTCTACACAATGGATTGGGGTATGCCATACCAAAAATTGAGGTAATTTAGTAAGAAAGAAAAAATATGTTTTCTAGTGATTGTTGTTAAAGGAACCTCTTCTATCCACTTTGTAAAGTATTCCGTGGCTATGATTATGAACTTGTGTCCATTGGATGAAGACATATTACTCTTTCCTACCAGGTTCAATCCCCACTAGCAAAAAGGCCATGTTGAAGTAAATGGATTCAATTATTGTGTTGGTGCATGGATTAGGTTACCATGGATTTGGAACTTTTGGCACTTCTTAACAACCTGATAAGACTCCTTTTCCATATTCAGCTAGTAATACCCCAAACAAAGGAGTTTCTTTGCTAGAGTTAGCCCGCTTAAATGAGTTATACAAATAACTTCATGGAACTCATGTAAGGTTGTCTCAAATTTGTTATGTTCTAGAAATCGAAGAAGAGTACCATCTAGACCTTGATGGTAAAATATGTCGACAATTAAGGTATGTCATGCGGTTTGGTAGATGAAGTTGCATTTATGGTTTCTAGAAAGATCGGGAGGAAGGATATTGTCTTTTAGATAAGCATAGGTCTTTCCATATATTAAGGATTCAAAATCATCTAAATGGCATATGGTTTGAGATTCAAGATTATCATAAGCAGGATTAGACAATTGTTCTACCATAAACTCATAACGAACTCATTAATCTGACAACTGCAAGAGAGAAGCAATTGTTGCTATAACATCTAAAGATTTTTTTTTTCCCTTGGAATCTGTTCAAAATTGATATCCACAAAGTAATTTTTGAGATGATCAATCAAATTATTATATGGAATCAAATTCTCATCTTTTGTTTGATATTTGTCATCTAATTGATAAATGATTAGTTGTGAATCTCCATATACTTGTAGCTCTGTGATCTTCCATTCAATTTCTACCTTGATGCCAATGATTAGTGAATCATACTCAACTACATTATTGGTACATGGAAAAATGAGTCTATAGGACCTTGGGATGGTGTGTCCTTGAGGTGTAACAAATGAGGTTCCTACACCAGACCCTCGTTGTGTTTATGACCCATCAAAATAAAGGCTCCATTGTTGTGTTGTTATAGTAAGAATGTCTGCATCAGGAAACTCAATTGTCATAGGATGATTATCGGTTAATGGGGATTCAAATAACTGGTTGGAAATCAATTAACTTTGATGGATCTCCTATCCACATACTAAATATCAAACTCACTTAAGATCATGACCCACTTGGCTAGTCTTCCTGTTAAAATAACCTTGTTGAGTAGATATTTTAACAGATCAATCTTTGCTATGAGCCTAACTGTGTGAGTCAACATGTAATGCCACAATTGTTGGGTTGAAAATACAATTTCCAAAAAAGATTTATTGATGAAGGTGTAATTTATTTCATAGCCATTCAGAGTCCTGCTGATATAGTAAAAACCTTGTTCCTTTTCCTCATGATCTTCCTGTGCTAATAGTGCTCCTAAATAAATGGCTATATTTGCAAAGTATAGTAACAATGGTATCTCTTCTATAGGTGGCATGAGTATTGGTGGTGACATTAGATATTGTTTAATTTGATTAAAATTTTTTCGCAGCCTTGATCCCATTTGAACAAGACATTTTTATGTAACAAATGATTAAATGGATGACTTTTGTTTGCTAATTGGGAGATAAACCTCCTGATTGATTGTAGCCTGCCTTGTAGAGACCTTAGTTGACTAATATTATTTGGTGGCAGCATTTCAATTATAGCCTTGATCTTGGCGAGATACACTTCAATAGCCTTCTCTAAAACTGTGTATCCTAGGAGTTTTGCTGATGTAACACCAAAGTAAAATTTCTTAGGATTTAATTGGATATTGAACTTCTCTAATTTGGTAAAGATCTTGTCCAAGATCTCCAGATGTCCTTCCTTGGTATATGACTTTGCCAATATATCATCCATGTAATCCTCCATAAAGGTATGCATCATGTCATGGAAGATGGTGGTCATTGCTCGTTGATATGTGACCCCTACATTTTTCAGCCCAAAGGGCATGATGTTCTAGCAAAAAGTTCCCCATGGACATGTGAATGTTGTTTTCTCCTGATCATCTGGTGCTATCTTAATTTGATTGTAGCTTGAGAAAAAATCCATTATTGATAACATGGAATGTCCTGCTATTAAGTCCACAATGATGTCAATGTTTGGTAAAGGAAAATCATCATTTGGACATGCCTTATTTAGATCTCAAAAATCTGTGCATATTCTGATACTATTGTCTGGTTTAGATACATGTACAATATTAGAAATCCACTTAGCATAATCGATATACCTAATGAATCCTACATCTAAGAATTTTTTTAGCTCAACCTTTACCATCAAGGCGATATGCAGATGCATTTTCCTTAGTTTTTGTTTCACAAGTTTTATTCCAGACGGTAGAGATAAATTATGCATTAGGAGATCCAGATCTGAACTTGTCATATCAGAGTATGACCAAGCAAAGTTAATGCTTCTATCCTCAAAGAACTTGAAAAATTTTGGATTTTCTTGTTTAGTCATAGATGCTGCCAGATGTAAAGTCTTTACTTTTTCTAGCTGTGCCAATATTAATAGGTTGTGTAGGCTCCACCAGTATTGATGATATTTCATGATAATTCTCTATAAGGGTGTCAAATATCCCATCTTTCAATGCCTTAGAGATTTTTTCACTGTCAGATGCATTCTTTATTTTTACTTTTTTGATATCTAATGCTACCATTAAGTTGTTTTCACCATTAGATCCATTATTCTTGTTTTCAATTTTACAACTGGAAGATTGGACACCCTCCTAAATGAATGTGTCATTATGAGATTTATGATTAGATCTTGTGTTAGGGTCATCACAATAAAGGAAATTAACGATTGCGACATCATTCACAAAGATGGGAACATTGGGGTGCTACCACAATAGTGGTTTACAATTTTTGAGAGGAATTAATTTTTTTGAAATCACATATTTTTAGAAAATATAATGATTTAAACCTTAAAAATTTCCATTTTAAGGATTCCAATTGAAGAGGGTTTGATTAAACCTCATTAGATCAAACCCCTTTGGATAGAACCTCACTAGTTTAAAACCATACCTATTAATGAGTCTCCTTTACACCTATCAAAATGCTGATAAAAAATCACTTTTGATTTACCTTTTGGGGGATCAGATGAATTAATTTAAAATTTATTTGAAATGAATATGGTAGTCCTCAAAACGAGCTATCCAATGAATATAATTTTAATATGTTTTGGTTTTATTATGTATTTGTTTTCTTAGTTTTATTAAACATAGGTTTTTCATCGAAAATGAAGGTCTCTGTTTTGCACATCTGGAAAAATAGAAAATTATAATTTTTTTTGAAAAATATGAGTGCACCAAATATTGAAGTCCTTGATCCAACAAAAAAAATGAATTTCAATATATACAAAAAAAATTACGCATTATACGATCACGCTATGTTTGAATTATAATTGGTTTGACTTCGAAACTTGATTAAAGAAAAAATATTCAATAAAAAACTATCTAACCAAGTGGAAGCACTAGATATCGGAGTTAAAAATCTAAATTTGAAATAATTAGAATTTTATCCTTAATGGAAAAAAATTTATGCGTTATACAATGTGCATCACTTTTTTAAAATGCTATTTTCTGAGAAAAAATTAGTTTTCATGGGAGATGGAAAAAGAAGTGCAATCTGATTCCAATTTTTTTTTTTTAATAATCTAGAGAGAAAATGTGATGAGACTCTAGTTTGCATCATCTTCAAATTCCTCACGGTTTAGCTTCTATAGGTGCCTGAATGTGAAGATTTAGTTAAAAATAATAATTTTAGTGTCCTGTTTGGCCAAAAATTGTAAACCACTATTGTGGGATCACCCATTGATAGGTTCACTTGGTTCCCAATTGATAAGTTCAAGATGTACTAAGGGTAAAAATTCATTAGATTGATTAAGGTCAATGACAGTGAGGGTTCAAATATCTATTTTGTTAGGATTGTCAATATTGATGTTGAGGTCTGTGATATTACTTTCCTTCAAGTCATCTAGCCCACTTGATGTCTATTCATCCTCACTTGAATCATCAATATTTTGTGATTCAAATACAAGTGGTCTAGTTCCTGAGCTTTGCCCCTCCTCATGTGTGGGTGCATACTCTTTTATGACGTCAATTTCTATGTTTGTGTATGATATTTCAGATAAAAGATCCCACTCATACTCATTGGAATCTACTTCAAAACTATCTTTGATTTGAAGGATTCTTTCAACAACTTTTGAGTCATTTCTATTTTTTTTTTCCTCTATATAATCGAGTCCCATTTTTTCCTTTGACTGAAGTGTGAGAAATTGAATGGGTTCTATGATGCCGTCCTTTCTTTTGCCAATAGGTCCTTATCCTTCATACCCCATTTTCTCTAAGATAGATTTTCCTTTTCCATACTAATCTGTCTTTATGTTGATATTTTTTGATGTTGATGCTTCTTCATATTTGTAGAGCCAATTGAGGATGGCCTTGTCTTCCAATTCATCTTCTAGAGTACCTTCTTTTACAAATCTTTCATCCAAAATTGTGGTAGGTTGTGATGATTGGTGTGTTATTGTTTATGGCTGCCCATATGATTTTGGAGATGGTAGTAGCTATGAAATACATAAAGATTGCCCCATGGAATATACTCCCATGGATTTTTCTGTTAATTGGATCTTTTCTTGAAATTTCTATGATAGAGAATTCAGGTGACCCTCATTGTCTGATAAAGTGGAATCAACAACACTTGTATCTTTTGATTGGCCCTTTTTCTCAACCCATTTAGATACACCGTTTAATTGTTTTTCACCATTGGATGGACTAGAAGTGTTTGCTTCTCTATTATGGGGCACAAAAGTTTCTTGAGCTGTTTTAAACGTGTTACAATATTGGGGATTGTTGTAGTTAGCTGATATAGTTACTTCTTGTCTATTTATTGGAAATTTTATACACTGATGATAAGTTAAAGGCACTGCTTGCATTTCATGAATCCATGGACATCCCAAGACTATATTATATGTTAGCTCTTTTTCTAGTAGTTGGAAAACTATATTCTTCACAATTGGTCCTACTTGAATAGGCAACACGATCAATCCCTTGGAGGATATCTCTTCTTCATCATAGGATTTTATTGTTATTTTCCTTTTGTTATCAATAGCATCATCACAATAACCTAGTGCATGGATCAATTTTAAAGTGCAAATGTTTAAACCAACTCCACCATCTATTAGGACACATTTAACATGGTGTTTATGGATTAAGACTTCTATATGAAGTGCTGCATTGTGTGGATGATTAAGTGATACATCATCCTATTTGGAGAATGATATACAATGAGGCATGGTTAAATGTCCCACTATAGCTTGAAATTGATAGACATCCAAATTATTGGGTATTGTGGTGGCCACAAGAGCTTGTTCCAAAACCTCCTTATGGGATGGTGAGATTTAGGGAGTTCTAATATTAATATCCGTGCTAGTATTTTCTGCAGTTGATCGATTATGTTGTATTTATTTGAAGGGGGAGTAGTGGTTTTAGATGAAACTCCTTTCAATATTACCTTGGATTTCCCCCCTTGTCACATTGACTGGTTGGTAGTCTTGCTTTTCCCTAATTTTTATGACATTGATCTGATTGTTGGATGTGTCTATGTTTGGGATCAAATCTAATGGTATGATGTCATTAGTTCCAATTTTATCAACTTGATTGTCAACAACAATATCACTCTCAACTGCAGAAATACAAAATATTGTGCCATCATAAACGTAGTTTATATTTTTACCTTTACCGTTTGTAGAAGAAGATTATCCCTTTTCATAATTTGGTAAAGGATCCTTAAATACAATATGATCATTGTTGGTTTGATGTCCTTCTATGAATACCTTTTTACTATCAACCAAATCTTGGACTAGATGTTTTAACTACATACAATCATTTGTTTTGTGCCCTTTATTTTTATGAAAGTTACAATAGTCTGCATCATTTCACCAAGATGGTTTTACTTTTGATTCCCAATTTATTTCTTCAAGTAAGGTGATAAGTCCATTTGCAATAAGTTCTCTCATTGCTGATTCTAGTGTTTGTCCTAATGGTGTGAATCTTCGTTACTTTGATGATCTTAGATATGATTGCGGTTTAGATTGTCCATTGTTTGGATTGTTGTTTTTATTGACACTTTGATTGATGTTTTGGTCATTAATTTGATTGGTCTTTGCAGTAGTTTCCGTCAAATTAAATATTGGTTTCACATTTTGTGTGTCATTTGTAGCATCATTGTTTCTAGTATTTCTATTCTTTTACCACAACTTAGGGTTATCATTGTTGCCATAGTGATTTGAGGAATTTTTATTGTTTGATCCTTCATTGTAATGTTTTATCACCCCTCTTTTGACCAAAGATTCTTTGATCTTGAGCCCATTTTCAATCACTTTCTCAAATGTAGGTGGATATTGTAGTTCAAGCCTATATCTCATGTCATTAGTTAAGTTATCAATGAATAATTCCATCTTTTCTTCTTCAGGTATAGAATGAGGATATCTATCAAACAAAATTCTTCATCATTGTAGAAATGAGAGGAGTGCTTCACCTTTCTTTTGTTTCATGTTGTAAAGGTCTTTTATTGTTACGTCATGTTGAATATTAAAGGAAAATTGTGAGATAAACTTGTTGACTAGTTCTTCAAAAGTTTGAATAATTGGTTGTAGTTTAGATAACCATTCCATACATTGACCTCCTAAGCTCCTTGGAAATAACCTCATTAGATAAGATTCCTCTTGTGAAAATTCTAAATTCATGGTTCTGAATTCCCTCACATGGTCAATTGGATTTGTTTTACCGTTGTACTTGTCATATTTTGGGAATTCACAATGTCTAGAAAATGGTATCATGTCCACACTTGGATCAAAAGGATAAGGACAAATTTCCTTTAATGAGTACCTTTTAGTGTTTCCCTTTTGTATATCTTGAAGTTGTTGTTGCAAGTTTTGCATTTGATGTGTTAGGGAAACCACTTGATCTATGTTTTGTGTGTTTTGTGGTTTGGTTTCAGTTGCTCTGGGTGTTTCTTTTAATTGATTGATATCAACATATTTTGGAAGTTTTGCACCTAGTTTAGCTAGCATTAAAAGGTATTTTCCATATCTTTTTCTAAGACTTTTTCCATAAATTTATGGAAATTTGGATCTTGTTGCACTGTTTGAATTTCCTCTTGGGTTATTTCATTCATGTCATTTTGGTGGAGCCTCCTCTAGGGATTTTCTTCAGCCATGGTGTTTGGTGATTCAATTTCCTTTTCTCTAAGTTTCTGTCTTTGTAACCTCATCAAAATTGGCATACAAGTGTTTGTTATCCTCACTAAACTTTGATCTTTTTTTTTGGATGAGTGTCAAGGTATCAACTTAAGTCAAATAGAATGATAAATTATATTGATGAGACTAAGCTAAATTTTTTACTGATCACCCTGATAGTTAGATGGTTTTAAATTTTATGGACTATAGATCTCTAGTTCTATTTAAATATATGTGTTGGAATTGACATATACATTTTGAAAATGTTATTTCATGGAATATTTCACATACATTATATCAATTAATATGATCATGTTTGTGTTTATTTATATCAATTGAATTTAATATGATGATTATATGTGCACTCAATTATGATCGTGTTATTTTTATTTTGATGATTATATGCACTCATGTCAATGTATAGATATTTTATCTAAATTTCAAGTAATACACACTATATAAATTCTTATCTAGAATCAAATTTCATATATATAATTGATCAAATGGTTAGATGAAAAATTAAAACATTCTTTAAATATTTTAGATCATATTCAAAATAAATTAAGGGAAGGTAATTTTAACTATATTTAAATTCTAGCAAATATTTAAATCACTGAACAAAAATCTATCTCCTTGTATGTATAAAATTTATAATCCATATACAATTGAACAATTATATAAAATGTGATAAATACAAGACATGATTTGTCTAAGATAAAATTGGAACAAGATATTTGAAAAGTGACTAATTTAAGTTCATTGAAGTTCATACATCGAACAAAACTATATAATGTATATTGATGTTTAATACAACTATATAAAATGATGAAACATATATGTGCATGTAGATACAATTAAAGCTTATAAAATTTTAGGTCAAGACCACAAATTGATAATTACATAGTCTCTTAATAAATTTTTCTTACACTGACAATCACATAGTAGATAGACTCAATGAGAACCTGCAAAAATAATTAATGTAAGTAAAGTAACTATAGTTTTTATGAGTCTTTTAACTAAATAACTCATGTGAGAAAAGAACTATATATAGTAATAAATAGAAAATCGGATCTTATAAATTCCTTGCAAATTCAAGTGATGTTTTCCATATGATGGATTAAGGGGACCTAAGAGGATATAGCTTAAGGGGTCCCAAGAGAATGATTTAAGGGGAGTTAAGAGAATGACTTAAGGAGATGCAAGAGGGTGGTTTCAGGGGAGTTAATGGAATGACTTAAAGGGATGCAAGGGGGCGGATTAAGGGGACACATGTCATGAACCCTAGGATATGGCTTAACGAGTCCTAAGAGGATGGCTTAAGGAGAATTATGAGAGTGACTTAAGGAATACAAGAGGGTTGATTAAGGGGATCTAAGAGGATATGACTTAAAGGTCCTTTAAGAGGATGACTTAAGGGGATGCAAGGGGGTGGATTAAGGGGAGTTGATAGAATGAATTAAAGGGATGTAAGAGGGTAGATTAAGGGGAGTTGAGAGAATGAATTTAAGGGATGTAAGAGGGTGGATTAAGGGGAGTCGATAGAATGAATTATAAGGATGAATTAAAGTTATTAAGTTTCTCATGAAACCTAGAAACCATAAACCATAAACCATAAACCATAGGACCTAAATCCTAGGAGATGAACCTTAAACAATTAACCCATATGGATTTGTTATTCTAAGCATCTCATGAACCCTAGAAACCCTAAACCCTAAACCATATGACCTAAATCCTAGGAGATGAACCCTAAACTATTAACCCATATAGATTTGTTATTCTAAGCATCTCATGAACCCTAGAAACCCTAAACCCTAAACCATATGACCTAAAGCCTAGGAGATGAACCCTAAACCATTAACCCATATAGATTTGTTATTCTAAGCATCTCATGAACCCTAGAAACCCTAAACCATTAACCCATATAGATTTTTTATTCTAAGAATCCCATGAACCCTAAAAAACCCTAAACCCTAAACCATATGACCTAAAGCCTAAGAGATGAACCCTAAACCATTGACTCATATAGATTTGTTATTCTAAGCATCTAATGAACCCTAGAAACTCTAAAATCTAAACCATATGACCTTAAGCCTAGGTGATGGACCCTAAACCATTAACCCATATAGATTTATTATTCTAAGCATCTCATAAACCCTAAAAACCCTAAACCATAAACCATAGGACTTAAATCCTAGGAGATGAACCCTAAACCATTAAACCATATAGATTTGTTATTCTAAGCATCTCATGAACCATAGGACCTATATCCTAGGAGATGAATTAAGGGGATGCAAGAGGATGGATTAAGGGTAGATATAAAAGGATGGATTAATGGTACATAAGAGGATGGTTTAAGGGGTCATAAGAGGATGGATTAAGGGGTTTTCAGAGAGTGACTTAAGGGGATGCAAGTGGATGGATTGAGGGTAGATATACGAGGATATGGATTAATGGGTCTTAGGAGGATGGATTAAGGGGTGTTGAGGGAGTGAATTAAGGGGATGCAAGTGGATGGATTAAGGGTAGATATATGAGGACATGGATTAAGGGGTGTTGAGAGATTGAATTAAGGGGATGCAAGTGGATGGATTAAGGGTAGATATATGAGGACATGGATTAAGGGTTCCTAAGAGGATGGCTTAAGGGGTGTTGAGAGAGTGACTTAAGGGGATGCAAGTGGATGGATTAAGGTTAGATATATGAGGATATGGATTAAGGGGTGTTGAGAGAGTGACTTAAGGGGATGCAAGTGGATGGATTAAGGGTAGATATATGAGGATATGGATTAAGGGGTCCTAAGAGGATGGTTTAAGGGGTGTTGAGAGAGTGACTTAAGGTGATGCAAGTGGATGGATTAAGGGTAGATATATGTGGATATGGCTTAAGGGGTCCTAAGAGGATGGCTTATGGGGTGTTGAGAGAGTGACTTAACGGGATGAAAGAGGATGGATTAAGTGTAGATATATGAGGATATGGATTACAAGGTCCTAAGAGGATGACTTAAGGGGAATTAATTGAGAGACTTAAGGGGATACAAGAGGATGGATTAATGGTAAATAAGAGGATGGATTAATGGGTCCTAAGAGAATGGATTAAGGGGATATGAAATCAATTATATTTTTTTTTATAAAATGACATTTAAATGTTTAGTTTTATATTTATACTATCAATTAAATGTATCTAGAACCATATATACTTACCTATTTCTAGATTTGAATTCCACTGCAATATATATGCATGTCCTCTCTTTTTTGTAATGCATCTGGTTTTGGGAGACTTGAAACAAAAAATGATATAAAAAATTAATTAGGAAATGACTAAAGAAAAATATATATATATAGACATGTGTATGTGATAAATTTTTAACTACATATCGACTATCAATTAAATATATATACAGCTATATACTTACCAATATTCATTTACTCTATTGTACCATCCAAATCCTCTCTTTTTTGTAATGCATCTATGATTGTCTCATGCTCATCCATTGAAAGTGTCCATAACACTTTATTAGCAAGCCTCCCCTGATATATAACTAGTTTATATTGGTTGCCAATATCAAATGTGAATAATGTATAATATTCTTGTGTATTTCATAATATTCAAATGTAGGTAAACCATTATTTCTTATCAAATATTTTCAAAGCCAAGTTCCAACAAAAACCACTGAACCAGTTGGATACTCAAAGTTTTCATCATCCACTCTAGGATGTACCAAATTCTTTTTTCTCTCAGCACATCTAGCCAACCAATACTCTATCTCATCTTCATTCCCCTCAGGTGCAACAACATACACACATCTTGAAAAAATAAATAAAAATTCAATAAAGAGTGACTTATATTTAATTAACATTTAAACATGCATACATATAAAATTCAATTCAATTTAATGTACCTTCTTGTACAAGATCCAAAACATGATCATAATCATTTGATGCGAACACTTGATTATCTTCAATTGTCCTTCCATGTTGAACATGTGTCGATGTAGGTGTTAAGGATCTTTGTTTCTATTTTTGACAAAATAATTCCAACTCCCTTGTCCATATTGTCCATGTGTTTTCATTTTAACTCTAAAACAAATGCCATTTTTCAAATCCATTAATTGTTTCACAATCTTGTCAAGAAAAATACCATTTTCTTCAACTAACCAAAAGAAACATTGAATAATTGAGCTCTCACTTGTTCTTGTAGATAATTTTGTACTGCACCAATCTATAATTGCACGTGCATCTCTGAATTTCACAACATCCTCAAATTTTAGTTGCTCTCTAGCAAGAGATTTTTCACACATGCACTTGCTCCATCATGTTCTCTCTTACCATGTCTAGCTTCAAAAAAACTCCACATGTGTTGGATATTACTTTCCTTATGAAATATACATAACCAATAGAAAATTCTAGAATTCTTTAATTGACCTGTGCAATTATCCGACAATATGAGATGTTCTCTCATTTGAATTCCCCTCTTTTAAATTTTTATAAAATATATCAAAACAATATTGAACAAACTCATATGAATGTAATCAATTATTAATTACATAAAAATGGTAATCTCTCAATTTTTTTCTATTATCTTCTCTACTATCATTTGCATGTCTATAAAAAATATGAACAAATATAGCTACTTGAACTGAATTATAATATTGTTATTGGATTTCTTCTTGAAGAGCAAGAGTATAATTTTTAGAAAAATCAACAACTAACAATATAGTTCCAATTGGGAATGTGTTTTTACATAAAATAAATTGATTATCAAGCCATGGGCATACTGAGAGTGTTTAACATATATAGGTACAATCTTATCTTTCAATTTTTTAATAAATGCATGCACACTAAATTTTTCTACAATTAGCTCACAACTTTTTCCAATTTTTCCATCTTTTAAAGAATATTCAACATTTTCAAATTTTTTACATCCACTAATTGTTGTCCAAATTAATCTAAAATAATTTCGTGCATACATTCTCCTACTAATGAAAAGTTACCACATCTATCACATTCTCCATAAATACATGATTTTAAATAAAATAAGTTTCCATTAGAGGGTTCACAAAATAAAATTGCTATAAAATATTTGATTGTTTCAGGTGGCATATTAATACCACAAATGTCTTGCATAATTTGGTTAGCATGCAAAGTACATCATATATATCAAAAAATATCATAATAATAATGAAATTGTACACGAGTCTTACAACAACAAGAGATTCATTGTTTATTAATTCTAACATACCAAGGTTTACACTTTTCGAATGATCTTTGACTTATGATAATATTAAATGGTAATATTGAATCATCTAATTTTTTTTTATATAATTCAGTTTGAGTCATATAGAAGAGATGCTTTTGATGAGGCTCATGAATTTTGGAACCCACCCTTAATTTTAAGACATCTCTAATGTTAGGTGACACTCTTGTATTATCATGCCAATTTTTTTTAATTAAAAATTTAATTTCATTAGTTAATTTCATGTATGATCTTGGGAGTCTACCACTAAAAATCCAACATTGATTAATTGGATCATTTTCAATACTTCCTCTTCTTTTAGCAGCTCTGATCAAAGTTTTAGGATTTAATTTTATACATTTACTAATCTTACTTAACTTTATTTTATTTGAAGTTGCTTTATTAACTAGGGTGGTTGTTATTGCACGATGAGCTACATTCTTATCTTGAGATAAATTTTTCTTACCTATAAAATCAATAGCATTAGTAACACTAGATATGGATTGTTCTATTGAATCATCTTTCTTTTTTGGTTTTACCAAAATAACTAATTTCTTTTATCACATTTCTCATTTTCAACATTCTCATCAATTGCAGCATGAGCTGACATTGAAATCCTAACTTATTTCTATAAAAAAATATTCTATATATTCTATTTCCATAAGTTCTTATTTGTCTCCAAGAAAATTAACCACGAAGGTTATCTAGTAGATCTTTTTAAATTATTATTTTTTTTCATCTTCATCCATACAAGGGATTTAATTTTCATTCACACAAGGGGTTTAATTTTAGTTTTCAAACATAAAAGGGATTTCATTCTCATTTTCATCAATATGAGGGGTTTCATTCTCATTTGCATTCTTATAAGATATTTCATCATTTTTTTGTTTTTTCATTATTTCAACCCTAGAATTATTGATACCATCAATGGTGTATCCAACTTCATCGAAATAACTAAGATAATTATTATTAAGACTTGGGTTTGAAGACATACCTGGATAGACTGTTTGAATAGGTGCATTTTCCATATCATTGGGAAGTGGATTTGAAGACATACCTGAAATTGTTTGCATAGGTGCTATTTTCATATCATTTAAAGCTGAAGTTGAAGGCATAGTCGGGTTTGTCTCCATAATTGAATTTTCTTCCATATTCACCATCCCCACATTTGTATCATCTACATTAATTTCAGCCTTCATGGTTTCCTCTTCAACATTCATGGAACTAGATGCTTCCAAAATTTCCATTTGATGAATCCTTTCTCTTCTATCCCTTTGTCTTTTTGCCTCCATTTCTTTATTTGCTCGAATTTCTTCAGGTGTCATTAAGTTTCTACATTTTTTCTTTGCCTTTGCTTTGATCACATGGTTAGCAAACCCTCTTTGATAACATTTTTTTTTATTATTAACCTATTTTCAAATTTCCATCTCTTTCAAATATTCAAATAAAATTATGTACGATGAAGATCCTTCCTTCTATAAACTTTGATTTACAAAAACATCATGAATACATCCAAAAGTTCTCTTTTTCCAAATCTTCTTGTAAAATGTTCTTGTACTTGATTCCACTTTAAAGAATTCAACTTGCACTTGTCTCTTCCAACAATTTGAATAGAATATACCTCGCACAAGACAAAATTGCAATAAAAAATGCAAAAAATGGCACTTTCAGACCGTACTATAGAAAAAGAATGTTGTAGAAAAAATATGCTTTATCAGTATTTTCAAATAAAGAGAAAATAAATATATAAGAAGCATGTACACATTATATTTTAGGAATGTGTATGTGTTATATAATGAATATACATTCATGGGTAAATAGATAACGCGTACGTGTTATATATCACGTACATATTTTATTTAAATAGCACGTACACGTTCCCTTTTCCCAATGGGTAAATAGATAATGCGTACACATTATATAACACATACATATTTTATTTAAATAACACGTATGTGATGTTTAAAATTGGAATCCCCAACCCACATGTAGCCTTGATCTTAGGCTCAGGAAAGGCTTGGAAATCCGGCCCTTAGCCTTTGACCCGAAACTAAAAAACTAAGGCAGATTGAAGAAGAATATCCAACTTAGGCAATATAGCTGATGGACTTTGTTTTTGATCAATCTATAAAACCCATTAGAGCACACAATGTCTAGTTTCCAAATGTAAATTTTTTATTAAGATTGGATTATATTTTTTATTTTTTAATTAATTTCTAAGCAAACTAGTCCTTAAACTTGAAATATCAAGATTTTTTTATTTTTTAATAACTTTTTTTGGTTAAGTTTCTTGTAAAAATGCTATATGGAATCAATCTTTAGACAATTATCTACACAGAAAAATGATTCAAAAAATGTTTAGTTTAGGTCCAATTATGCTGTCTGTACATGATTTTTAAAAACAACAATTAAGGCCAATAAAAATTCAATAAAAAAAATATTCAAAAAATATTTTCTCATCAATATTCATGTTGTTAGCCCTCTTTCCCCAAAAGTAATTATAAAAATAATTTTATTTGGGTCAAAAGTGGTGTTCGTACATATGCATGGTATGGCAAAAAAATAGGGACTTTTAAAATGTAGTTTTTATACATCCCTATCAAAATTTAATTTTTATCATTCAGGTATTTGAATAAATTACATATTGGAAAACTAGATTCAAAATAATAAATTTCATATTACTTACTTTTTAAAAGATTCATTGTGTAAGTGCCTCAAATTTTTAGTCCAAGTGTGACAAATCCTAAAAAATAGCAAAAACACTATCACTTTTTGAGCTTTTGTGGACCCAACTTCTTGCATCAACCCTTTGAGCTTTAGGTTGTTTGATAGGAATCCTTTTGGTATTTCCACCATTTATTTGATAACTTTGTCCTTCTTAAATCCCAAACCACTTTTGTCCTTAGAGGGTCTCTATCTTGCAATCAGTTCATCCAACATTGTAAAGCTTGTCACAAATTTATCTTCATGTCTTCTAGCATTTTCCAATTCTAGTTTCAGAATTTCCACTCCTTGTTGAAGATTTTAAAATTCATCCATCTTCCTTTGTATTTCAATTTTCTGAAACTCTTCAATTTTTCTCTCAATCTGACGATGTCCTCATCTAATTTCTTTAATTGATTACTAACTTCACTATAATTTTCTTTCAGCTTCTTAATGTACTCATTTTCTTCCTTTAGTTTACCCTTAAAATCTTCATTTTCTTCTGTATGCTCAATAGAGATCTCTTCCGAAAGAATAAGAAATCTTTTATCTTGGGCATGTATTCAAATTTTAGGATTTCCCCAAGCTATTAGACTTCTTTAGAGGAACCAAGCTCTGATATTGATTGTTGATTATCCAAAATGCTAAGAGGGGGATTCTATTGAACCATTCAACTATAAACCATCCAATCATTAAAGCACATATAACTGCAAACAAGAATGAAGACATTGAAAGGAACATGACACCACAAAACACATCAACACTAGAATTTTACATGGAAAACCCAAAATGGGAAAAACCACGGTGAGGATTAGCTCACACTATATTATATCCAAATACAATATATTTCAGGGCTCACTTCTAGGAATTTCTATCCTTAAAAGGCTCACAACTAGAGTACAAAATGATATGGCTCACTGCTAAGATACAAAATGGTATAGCTCATTGTCAAAATGTGAATTGATGGAATACACCTTCTATGTGCAGAGTTCAGTTCCAATGAAGCTTTGAATATGAAGTACTACCCTACTTAGTAGTCACATAAGAATCCGATCCTTAAATTCTACCAGTATACACTAATCACATCTGATAGATCATTTTAGCTCACATATATACTTCTCATCTTCACATACCCTCTTTCAATTCCAAAAAAATATCATATGTATATATAATTACATTTCATACATCAATTAGGTTGGCCTAATTAGATGTAAACAAAACAATCCAAAATAGCTCTTATTGGCACCATACAAGACTTAAAACATCTTTTCACCAAAGAAAAATGTGTAATATTCAATTTCAAGTCAACACAGACCTGAAAATGATTCAACTAACATCCTCAAGGTATAATTAATATTTTTAATACACATCATGTATTGGGTCAGACGAGAGTAGGACCTAATCACAAAAAATCCAAACCAACGCACTTCTCAAAGTAAACACCTTCTGGATCTGATGTTATTTTAATTTCTCTTTGCATCAACATTAAAGAGACTAACTTTAGAACCACAACAACAAAACAATCTTCTCAAGAAAATGTGGAGTTTCCCACACTAGTATACTGAAAAGGGAAATGACTATAGTATATAGAGTTGAACTTTGTCATTGATAACTTCCTATACACAACACAAAAATTCTCAAGATCTTGAATATAGGTGTATGAATGATTCATAATAATATTATTGAGAGATTAGAATCACATCTCTTCTTGTGGTGAAGTCTAGACCCAAAAACCAACACAATAAACAATAACATTATTAGAAAACAATACTTAACCAAACCTTTTATAGATCAAATTTTGGTATAGATGGTATTGTACACTAAGTATGCTTCCCACAATGTTAAAATCAATGAAAAAACTAGAACAACTGAATCAACCTATGTAGGTATACTTCATGCTCATGTTCAAACTTTCAACATAAATATCAATAACCACCCTTCATAACTAGGCAATGGGTAACTGATAATGCATAACTAGAATAACAAGTAGTAGAATGCATGAAATGAAAAAAGGAATCTACTCTTGAGAAGTTGAGGAAGGTGTGTGTACAATATGTGCAATGGGAAAATGATAATGAAAAAATGGAGGTAGCAAGTACTAGAATGTTTGAAATAAAAAAGGAATCTGGTAAAAGAACACATGAAAACAAGAAAACCAAAGTGAATGAGATATATAATGTATTGAATAAAGAGATTCTTCCTACTCTTGAGAAGTTTCAAGGAAGGTTCCTATGTAGTATATGGATTGGAAAATGGAAATGGAGAAGTGGAAAAACTCAAGAGGTTTTGTATTTGGTAAGAATTTGTGTAGGAAAAGAAAGTGAGAGATGATGTCGTGTCGCCAAAAAATGTATACCTTTGAAGAAAGGGACAATTTTGTGCCTAAATTAATCATATTTTTTGCATTTTAGCCCTTAATTACCATTTCCATTATCATTTATAGGCCCCTATGACCCCTTTTTGTGCATCCCAAGGCTTAATTTGATCAAATATCTAATAAAATCATCATATAAACTTGATTTCTTCACTCCCGAACAATCTAGCTGGAAAAAGCACCCCCTATGGGACTAAGTCACCCATTTGGGCGAATTAGTCATGATAAGGTGCACTAAGTTGCCAAGGTGGTGAATTAGTCCCATTGGAGCTATTTTCGGGGTTTTGAGTGGGAGATGATAGGGTTTTAGGTTATTTTTCCTTCATGTCAGCCTTGAGGATCAAAATAATGGGTGTTTTAGGAGGATTACCTATAAATACAAGCCTCTAAACCCTAATTCATAACACATCACTCATTATTCACTATTCAATCCATCACTCTTCTAAAGAAAGCTAGGGTTTCTGTATTCTAAGTCATCAAGACATCCTTCGAAGGCATTCAAGGGTTGAATCTTCCTCCATTGTTGCAACAACTCAATATCTATTTTCATGGAAAGGTACTAATTCCGTTGTCTCACATTTCATGCTTCATTATCTTGTTTCTTCACTTTATTTAATTATCTAAAAGGGGTTTGACCAAGGAAAACCCCCATGCCTTAACAATCAACATTTATTTCTCTCTTTGTGTGTTTGCAAATTTAGGTATCTTGGAAGCTTGAAGATCATTCAAGAATGGATTGAAGACTTGTTTAGGGAATCTCCTTGTTGATTAGGTCAAGATCTACACAAAAGACACCTATAGGTTGAGAATTAAGGTTTCTAGTTTGAATACTTGAAGGAATAGAAAGTGCAGTTCAAGAGCGTCCATCTCTACCTTCGAATTTTTAGAAAAGAAAAAAGGGTACTTCCCCTATTTGTGGAAACTTAGTCCCATTGTGCATATTTCCAGAGATTTCTACGAATCTGGATACCCATTTGGCTAAAACAAGTCCCATAGCAGTTATTTCAGAATCATCCTGAAAAAGGACTAAGTTGCCCAACTTGGCACAAGTGTCCTGCTAAACATAAAAAACATTATTTCTAGAATTTTAGAATTGGCTCAACTCTGTAATAAATTTCTAGGTGCACATCTTTCACTTCCAGCTTTTTGTTTTGTTAAAGTTTACATTTTTAGGTCATTGTATACATGTTTGCATACAACACTGTGTTTTCGAGCACTTCACATTCTTTAGAATTAACATCAATAAGTCATCTTTATTTAAGTTAATTGCACTTAGACATCATAGTTAGACACATTCACACCCCCATTAGCGCATAATCTTGAGTGTAACATTAGCATTTTTTGCCCATCTTTCTCCTTTTAGGTGAAAAATCCTAGAAGTGTAAGAAAGCATTAAGGAGCCAAAATTTGTGTTATATTTTGGTGAACCTACCTTTCGAATCCCCTCTTCTTTTATTTGGATTTCTATATCATCCTAGGTTTGCATTTCATTGCATTTTGTATTGTTTACTTTAAATTCTAGGGTTTTAAAATTTGCATTAGTGAAAAGCTCATCTAGCTTGTATTTTTGCATTGCATTTCATTCAAAATCATCAAATTTGTGCATTTTCATCTTTGGTCTACATAATACAACAAAAAAAACACCCAAATCAATCCAAAAAATTTGAACAACCTAAAAAAAATACCTACTAAGAATAATTCACCACCTTTGGTGACTTAGTCCCTTTCCACCCTTGAAATAACCTTTTGCAGAGCTAAAAACCCTATTTTTAGGCTTTTGTTTTCTACCCTCAACTATCTGTATCAGTCGATTGAGTTTCTGTAACATGCATTTCATTAGATCTAGCATAAATTAACTCATTTCATGCATTGCTTCATCTCACTTTTTCATTCACAAAATTTCATTTTCATATTAGTGCATAATATAATCAGTACATTACCATGTGTGAAATCTGAAATGTTGCATTAAATTTTAAGTTTACATAGCTTTTATTACCTTTAAATCATTAGGATTAGCATAATTTTCATTCATTGAAATTGTAGATGGAATTAGATTCTTCCACTTTTCATTTTCAACATTAGTTCATAGTTCAATTAGGCCAAATTACATTTGCACTTCATTAGCAATCAAAAATAAAAATAAAACCAAATAAATGGTTAACCTTAGCACATCATGCCAACCCTTTAGTAGAGATGAATTTGACATTTTAGGTGGATCCATTGAAAAATTCATCTCACTTAGATCATCCACTAAATATTTGACACAATAGGATGCAAGCATCGATATTCATGATAATCATAATTGTTCTACTCCTGATATCTCTCTTATTGGTGATGAAGGTATCTTGCGGAAAGAAGAAATAATCATTGAAGATCACGAAAGCCTTGCTTGCCTTCCTCCTCCCACCCCTTGCCAGGACCTTACTGTTGTGCAATTTTTTGCACACATGCCCCACCAAAGGCAGGTACTCTCTCTTTTCCCCTACATCTCTACACCTTGGCTTTGTCAATTTTTAGTTTTTCTCTTCTTGGGAGGTTATTTTGGGATTAAGTCTAGATTTGATTTGATAAGCATAGTATTTCAAAGCATTTTATGGTCTTGAAAACTAGAAATGGGGATTTTTGAAGTTCATTTTCAAGGTTATGTGTAAATATTTTGGCAGCAATGGATAAAGGACAAAAATTTAGGCCAAGTTACTTTTTGAATTTTTCAAAAATTTCCTTCTTAGTAAAATGTTATGGGGTTTCAACGATTTTAACCAGGTAAGGAATTTAGGATTTTCCTTTCTTGGCAGAAATCCCCGAGGTTCCTGTCAATTTCAGGATTTTCCCTTCTTGGCGGAAATCCCTGAGGTTCTTAACAATTTCAGAAATTTCCCTTCCTGGAGGAAATCCCCGAGGTTCCTGTCAATTTCAAGATTTTCCCTTCCTGGTGGAAATCCCCGAGGTTCTTGTCAATTTTTGGATTTTCCCTTCCTGGTGGAAATTCCTAGCCTCCTGTCAATTTCGGGATTTTCCCTTCCTAGTGGAATTTCCCGACCTCCTGGAAAATTCAGGATTTTCCCTTCCTAGCGGAATTTCCCGACCTCCTGTCAAATTCAGGATTTTCCCTTCCTGGCAGAATTTCTCAAACTTCCTATCGTGAATTTCTTGAACTCTAAAATTTATTAATAGAGTTAAATTTCCAAACTTTTTTGACAAAGTTGAATTTTCTAGGGGTTTATTTATGCTTAATTTTAATATTTTATGGATTGGATTTTCATGTAAGCTACTAATGGTTAGATTTATTTTTCAGGATAAAATAAATTAAAAAGGAGGACTTGCATATGGATTCGTGCTAGGAGGAAAATTTGGAAAATATTTTAATGCTAATTTACACATGACTCAGTGCCCAACTATTCAAATGAATCCAGATGCATATGGATATGTGCCCAAATTGTGCTGCTAGGATGATTTCAAGCTATGTTTTAACTTGCAAATCAAATATTTAAAATGCACCTACATAAGAATCTGTGCCACAACCCGTCTACAACTGGAAGATATGTTTCAAATATGGAGTGACATGTGATGTTGTTTGTTTTCTCCAATAATTATTGTTTTTGAAATGTTAAGCAACATTTTCAAGGCACTGTACCCTTCACATCGAGCCTCAAGGGCCAAAAAGGAGAAAAACTAAAAAGCAAAAATTATAGTAAATAGAAAACAAAAACCACAGAGAGGCAGTTGAAAGATAGGACACTGAAAGAGGCAACAACTAACTAGTGTTGTCCCAGTTTTTGAGCAGGAGGTCCACAACCTCATCACCAACCTAGTCTTTTTTCTCCTGACTGTTATTTCCATCAAGCTCCTCCTTAATAGCATTAGACAGGGTGCTAGTGACAAAATGGCCCAACTTCATGGTGAATCGGGTCAACCAATGAAATATTTTATCGAGAGTGTCTATTCTCTTCTCCAAATCACAAGGCTTCTCCCCAATGTCCATGGTCCCCAAGACCTCTACAGGCTCTTCGACCAGGGGATGCAGAGAGTGAGAGGTGGAGCCATCTTTAGAAACCTTGCTATCCTCAGGAGTAAATTGGGGCCCCTTCACAATCTTGTCCTCATCATCCTCAATTTCCTCTTCCTTGTCCTCTTTAATGTCAGACTGCTCCTCCTCTGAATGCTTAATAATCTACCTCTTTTTGCTGTTCTTTGCAAGCCTCCTGGATCTCCTTCTGGAATTTTCCCCACCAGTCATCACAGTAGTCTCCACAACAGTGTCTCCTATGGAGTCTTTCCCTATTATGTTCTTATCCTTTCCTTCCCTAACAATCGAGTCTGATGTACCTTTCTCCTTCCCTTTATTTTGCAGTGGTGGCCTTGTAAGATGATTTCGCTGGAGTGGACTTTAATTCACAAAGAACCTCTACCACACTGGCATGAGCCATAACCAAACCACCCTTAAGTTTATTGGTGGCTATCTTGGCTTTGGGATTCCCTACAGTGCCTGAATTGGATTTTCGAGGAGGGCTTTTAGACTCGGTCGGGGAAATATTCATAGCTAACAGGGGTTCAATATCCTCAATGCACACAACTGTAATAGCTTTAGGAGGATAGAGGGCTAGGTGGAAGTGGTAAAGTCTCAGAATGAGCCCTTGATGTAGCAGGAGGGACGAGAGATCACTAGGGTTAAGGCTAGCTATCTCTTTTCATTTTTTGACCGAGGTTTCCAAATCCATTAGGAGAAAGAAAGGAAAAATAAGCAACATCTTGTGTCTTAAATGATTTAACAAGGGGAAGTGATAAAGAAAGTATGTTTTAAACCTACCTTCCAAGGTGACGTACTTCATGAATGCCATGCACACTTGATCCCAGGGCTTCGAGAGAGCTTCTCTCTCAAAACCTGATTGGTTCCACACCGGTTCCTCATCTCCTCTGAAAAAAGATTTCAAGCTTTCGTTGTCTGCTTTCTTGGTGTGTTTGGGGTATTTTTTCCTAGTGCACTGTAATCTCATGGCTTGCCCTATGAATTTCTCACTGATTTCAAATGAAATACCTCCCTTTGAGACCCTACAATCATTCCACAAGTTGGAAAAATGGCCAGAAAAGTTAGGGTCATGGCCAACCAATATCTCCATAAGAGGAGGAATGCCATGTTCCACACAGATGTGCCAAACTAAAGGATTATTTTAGAATTCATCAAATTTATCCAGCTCAGTCCTCACCCGCTCACCACCCATTTTTCCAACCTGCATAGGAAGCCCAAGTGTTTGCAAAGGAAACCAAATGCAGAAGCCATCAGGATAATGAATAATTATCACATTGTATTCATTTAGGAAAGGTATACATCGATGGGTATTTACACCAGCATATAGGTCACATGCACAGAAGGGAAAATCACCACAGGGTGACTTGACAATGGAGTTAATGAAGATCTTGGGAAGATTGTGTCCAACAAGATAGGAATTGGCGAGCATGTAGGGTTCCTTCTTTGTGGAGAAAGTGCACAAAAAAAAAGGCAACTTGGCCATATGAATAAAAATAGAAACATTCCTAAGGGTGCCATTTGAGACACGCGTTAAAATAGCTAGCACAAAGACACTAGAAGGAGGCTTTCTTTCATAATGAAGAGTCAAATAATTATTAGAACTCTCAAAAAAATTGATGCAAGGATGAGATAAAACAAGATATCTCATGATACCCAAGGGAAGAGATCACATGGTATAGCTCCTCAGAATCATTGAAGTCATGTCCTTCCTTCTTTCCTTCATCAAGCTGCCTTTTTTATTCGTGTTACCATACTTAAAATTTAAACCCAACCACCTTTCCATCACCTTAGTAAGCAAACCCATCCACCCGGTCCAAAGGATAGACACATGGATCCTCCAGTCCGTGTCCCACACACAAAGATCTCTAAGCTATAGTGAGCTAAAAAATTAGATTCCTTCCACCTATACACCATCTTAGTGTTAACACTCATTCACTAGACCCCCAATAAAATTAGGTGGACAAAAATTCAACACCCATCATCCATAGATTTAAAATCATTGCAAAACATGGTTGCTTTGTTCCCTCGCGATGATAGCCTGAATGTTTGGTGGTAACCTTTCCAATTTCCTCCAAAATTTAGCAGAATCCCAACAAGAGCCAAGAATAGCCAAGACATCTGCCACTTGGTTACCTTATCTAAAAATATGTGTCACCTTTTTATTGCTAAATTTGGATAAAAGGAATTTGGCATCCAACAATATATCCTTAGTATTCCAACCAATTAGTCCGTCTTCATTCACAACATCCATAATAGAATTGGAGTCTCCTTCGATGTGGAGATTGGCAATCCCCAAAGAGACAACAATTTTGAGGCCCATTAGTAGCGCACAAGCTTCTACTACTAAAGAAGACTAGAACCCAATACCTCCAATAAATCCTGCCACCAGAGCCCCCCCGGGATCTCTAATTATTCCACCAATACTTGCCCTACCTGGGTTGCCCTTACCAACCCCATAAAAATTGAGTTTAGACAAACCTCTATTCGAAGGCCCCCATTTGCTATTTTTCCTAGCTAAGAGTTTCAAATTATCAAAAGAGTTAGCCTCTAACCCCTGATGCCAAGCCTTGGCCATTTTTATTTCAAAATCCAATGGCCCCGTCTTCGGGAGTTTCCCATTAAAGAGAGATATTCTCCTCAATGAGCCAAGTACCAATGCCGTTCACACATTCTTAGGGATTCTCTGCACATTACTGAAGACCTTGTTAATTCCTCTCCTTCCACATACACCAACCCAAGATAGGAGGGACCTGATTCCAAATTTCACCAGTTAGAGGGTGGGAATAGGGACCATACCAACCCAGAATGAACGATAAGAGATCCTTTCTCATAACCCAAGGGACATCAAGTTTCTCAAATGCCAACCCCAAAAAATTGGCAGCAAATGGGTAGTGTAAAAAAAGGTGATTGACAGTTTCTTCCCCACTCTTACAAAGAAAATATCTATTAGGAATACAAAAACCCTATTTCCTCAAATTGTCCTTGGTAAGAATCTTGTTATGACATGCCGTCCACCAAAAGAAATTTATTTTAGGGATCATGTAGTGATTCCAAATCTTCTTCCAGGGTTCCTCAACAATATTTTGTTTGTCAGTAGTCTATAAGCCGACCTCACAGAGAGATTCCCCTGCTTGTCAAAGGTCCAAAAAAACTCATCCTCTTTGTCATAGGATGGAAACCCGGTGCTAGAGAGTATCACCTAAAGGGATTGAACCAGACAACAAAGGCCTTGAGACTGGGGCAGCAGAGGATAAGATCTTTCCAAATCCTAGCTCCAGGGGGTCTTGAAATATAATCACTAATATGGATACCAAAGAATCTCTAGGCCGGTCCCATCATAGCCCTAAAGTCAGAGCAAGCCAGAGGGGTGTCAATTAGCCAAGTATCTTCCTAGAATTTGATTCTATTCCCATTTCCCATTTTTGATTTAATCCCTTTCCTTAAAAGGCCTTGTGTGCTGCAAATACTCCTCCAGACTAATGAGCCATGGGGGTGAGACTCTGAGAGGCAATTGATCAAAGGCCTATCCTGAAGATATTTGGAATTCATAATTTTACACCAATCTTTAGTGTTCCTTAACTGATCCCAACCAACCTTGGACATCAGAGCCCTATTAGAGTTGACAATTATCCTAACTCCTAGTCCACCATAATTTTTGGCCTGGCTGACCTTTTCCCATTTCACCAAAGCAATTTTCTTCTTTTCCTCAGTCCCAAACCAGAGGAAATTCCTTTGTTTTTTTATAAACTTATCAGTAATGTACTTAGGCATCTTAAAATGGAGAGGAAGTAAGTGGGGATACATTGGAGGGCTGCTGTGAGCAGTTGGAGTTTTCTAGCATGGCTTAGGATAGAGCCCTTCCACCCAACCAATTTCCTTTGGATCCTTTCTAGAATTGAGTTCCAGAAATCAGTGGTAACCTCCTTAACCATGAGGGGGAGCCCAAGGTAAATCGATGGGAGAGATCCACTGACACATTCCAGGACCGTAGTCACCCTGGATTTCAAATTAGGCATGAAATGAAAGAAATAGATCATGATTTTATTGTAAATGATGCTTTGGCTAGAACAAGAGGCATAGTTATTAAGGAAATATTTCCATTTCCTAGCTTCCACTATAGAGGCTTTCCCAAAAAAAAAAGTGTCATCCACAAATTTCTACACAACAATCGGATCTAGGGAGGAATCCTCTCTAATGCCCATAATGGAGCCCTCTGACAGGAGACCAGTGAAGTTCTTACCGAGCACATCAACAATATTTATGAAAAGATAGGGAGATAGGGGATCTCCTTGTCTGATCCCTCTTCTATCAGAGAAGAACCCAAAGGGGGATCCATTAACAATAATAGAGTACTCTATAGTATTAACACATTCCATAATGAGTTTGATGACCAAATTGTTGAATCCAAACTTAGCCAAGACCTTCGGGATGAAGTCCCATAACACTTTGTCATAAGCTTTGGAGATGTCAAGCTTGAGAGCCATCCCCACATAATTATATCTATCCATTGAATGGAGAAGTTCATGGGTGGTCAAAGTAGCATCAAGAATATGTCACCTAGGGACAAATTACTTTTGAGTAGGACTAATGATTCTATCCAGAAGAGGTTTGATACGGTTTACTAAAATCTTAGACATGATCTTGTAGAAGGTGTTACAAAGGCTAATGGGTTGGAAATCAGTCATGGATTGAGGCTCACCAATCTTGGGGATAAGAGTGATGAAAGTGTGGTTCAGTTGTTTGAGGATCTTACCTGATTTGAAAAAGTCCCTAGCCACAAGCACTAGGTCCCCACCCACAGTATCCCATAAAATCTGAAATAAGGTAGGAGGAAAACCATCAGGCCCCAGGGCTTTGAAAGCCCCCATGCTAAAGGTAGCTAGATGAACTTCTTCCATAGAAACAGTACTAAGAATCCCCAAATTATCTTCCTGAGAAATAGTGGTAGGAAGATGGTTGAGAAACGCACTGTCCAAGGCCGGATTAGGCACCTCAGTTGGGGCCGAATAAGCCTCTTGAAAATAGTTAACAACACAAAGGCCAATCTGAGCATGATTTGAAGTCACCTCCCTAGTATCATTAGTCAGTTTATAAATTTGATTCCTTTTCCTATGCTTGATGGCTGAAACATGAAAGAAGGAGGTATTCCTATCTCCTTCCTTCAACCATTGGATTCTTGAATTTTTCTTCCAAAATACCTCCTCATTTTTGAGAAACCATTCTCATTCCATCCTGGTTCCCCATTCTCGGTTGTGAGTCCATTGACTGTCATCTCCCTCCTCTATTTTATTTTGTAAGATCCTCAACTCTCCTTCTAAGAACTTTTTCTTTTGAAACACATTCTTGTTCCATCCTTTTACCATGTTTTTGATATGTTTAAGTTTGAATTAAATCCTATACATGGGGGAGCCCTAGATAGGAATATTCCACCATTCAACAATTTTATTTTTGAAATTAGGATGAGAGTTCCACATTATCTCAAAGCAGAAGGGAAAGGGACCAACAACAAGGCGAATATTGGTGGTCAACAAAAGGGGGTTATGGTTGGAGACCGTCCTGGGAAAGGTTATTAGATTAGAATCTAAGACATTAGTCCAATGTGGAGAGCAAAGGAAGTGGTCTAGCTGGACCTGAATCAGGTTACCACTAGTTTGTCTATTAGACCAAGTGAATTTCTGGCCCAAGAGCTCAATATCATTAAACCCTAAGAATTCAAAAAATTAGCTAGGTTAGACATGCTGTTAGAGTAATCCAAAAGGCCACCAATTTTTTCCGATAGAAAGAGGGGAGAGTTAAAATCTCTAGTAACAAGCCAACAACCTCCCCTATTTAGATTAATTTTAGCCACAATATTATGCCACAAAGTACTCCTCACATTCCTTTGATTTGGAGCATAAATACTGATTATAGACCAGGATTCACCAAGGTAAGTGAACGAGGCCCCAACACTATTTTTACAGTGGAATAATTCATAGCCCCAAAATTTAGATGGGTTCCAAATCACAACCAGACCCCTTGAAGCACCCTCAACATCACTGTAGACATAAGATGCATTGGGCCAAATAAATTTAACAATTTTATCAAAATTAACCTTCATCATTTTGGTTTCTTGAAGTAGGTACTCATCAATCTAGTGTTCCACAACATAGTCCTTCAGAGCACATTGTTTGTGGGAGCTATTGAGCCCACGAACATTCCATGACATAATTCTCATTTCTGACCTCTTTTTGACACATCCAATGTCCTTTTCTTTCCTAGTGCAATCTCATTTGTCGTTTCTCTCATCCTAGTGTTCCTTTGAGAAGGTCTCCCTAGATTGGAGTCACCTCCTACATTTTCCTTCTTCTTCCTTCCTTTTTTCTTTGGCGTTGTTGGAATTGTCCATATCCCTTCTTCTTCAGTTTTCTCAAGCTTCAAACTCCCCATAATTTATGTAGATTCATCAACCATACTAGAGATCTCTTCCTCCCAGATTTCACCATCCTCAATCAATTCCTCACAAGTCCCCACAGAGACCACCGTAGACATAGGAGCAACAACGGAAGAGCCAGGGTCCTGACTCATAAGGATAGAAAGGGGTTTAACATCAGACTCCAAAAAATAATTAGGGTTAAATAGTTTTGAAGGTGGACCAACAGGGTTGGGTGAAGGTAGAGGGTCCTCATGTGAATGAGCCACACTTAGGGGAATAAGCCCAGAGTCATTCGATAGATGGGGATCATTTCTAGATGGAATAGTTTCCAAAAAATAATTAACCTTACCCTCCCGAATGATGAAAAATTTATAGTCAGAAATTAGATGCCCAGCTTTAGTACACTTTTGATAGTATACCACAACATTTTCATAACACACTAGTTGTGTCCAGCTACCAAAATTCAAGCACAACTTGACAATGTTTGGGAGGACCTTATCAACACAAATATTAACATAGAATCTAGCAAAAACTAACCTAGATTTTGAATTTGTAATAGAATCCGTGGTGAGGAATCGAACCAATGAATCCCCAATACCTTTGAAAATGGCTTCATCCTAATACTCTAGAGGTAATCTTGACAGCCGCACCCAAATTGGAGTCGACTTATTCAGATCTGTAGCAGGGTCGAAACCTGGTTTCCAACGACACAATGCCAGGCTATGTTTCCCATAAACCCACGAACCCGATGATAGAGTCACCACCAAGTTCTCTGCAATTGTGAATATAAATAGGAAAAGACCACCAACCATCGTGTAGATCTCGACACTACCTTAAGGTGCCATTTTTTCACAACCCATTTCTGAACCATATCCACTATTGGACAGTAAGAAAGAAATCTACCCACTACAACATTCTCCATGGAGGAGAGAATATTGTCACAAATCGAATCAAAAATTTCAAACTCCATCCCAGAAGCCATGAAAACCTTAGGTAAAGAAGGAAACAAGGAGGAGACTTGTTTTCCATTGGATAGCACATCCTTCCAACCAAAAACCAGAGAGATCTCCACCACCGACATAGAAGAATCACCTAAAAACCGCCAAAATATTCAATTAGATCGTAGGTGAAAGAACCAACCCCATAGGAGTGGTATCCGACAGATACAAGACAAAAAGAGAGGAACACTAGTCAGGGAGATAGAGGGGGACCGTTGGGTACCCCCCAAAACAGAGGCCACCATGCATGCAGGAAGTTCAAATGCAAAGGAGTGAGGATTTTTTCTCCAATAAGGATTGTTATTAAGGCTAGCTGGTAGAATATTATTTTCTCATTGTTTCATGATGTAGCTGATTTTATGCAATTGGATGATGATGTATCTAGATATCAAAAACCTAATGTAACTGATGGATGTTTCTAGATGAGCAATTTGTGCCATTGGATTGATTTAATCTTTTCCATTGAATCTGAATTGTAAAATCTATAAAAGGCCAATGCCTTCTCACTTGTAAAGGGTTAGAGAATAGTTGATTAGAGGTTGCCAAGCTAGAATTGGCTAAGTTATAAGCTAGATTATGAAAGTTAGTAGTTGTAGGAGAGGAGAGAGCTAGAAATTTTTATGTAATACTGGAGAAGATAACACAAATGGGTTGTTGGTTTGGAAAAAATTGTGTTATGTTTTAAAAGTCTTATGGTTTCTTGTTCTTGATTCTCAGTGTTAGATGTTAGATGTTAGTTTTCAATTCTTTCATGATAATGGTGAAATGTTAATGATGTTGATCGATCTACGGTCCATACTTTTAGCAATTTTCTGATTGTAAGTTGCTCTATAAAGTTAGTCTGGGCCTTATTTTGTGCTAAGTTCAACCGTGGATGCTTTTTTACATTGCGCAATTTACTGGGTATGTGGATGAATGATTGTAGTCTGAAAATATTTAGTTTCCTTAGAAGATTGCACCATTTATGCAGAGTCGTAGGCTTGTCCTTGATTAAGCAGAAATTGGTTTTGTTGGAGATTTGTTCGTTTGCAACATTCATCATTATTGTGATTGATTTTAGGAGTAATTTTAATCTTAGGATCTCTCTTAAAATCTTATCTTTTGTTATTTCTTTATTATCTGGGTTAGATTTAGGAATTTTAAGTATCAACATATTGGGAAATCTGATAAGTTTGAAGATTCAATATTTTTTTGCAAGGTCCCTTTGTGATTACCAACAATTTCACATTATCTCTGAGTTGTTTCATTGCATTGGCAAGACCTGACATTAGAGAACTTGGGGTTATCTCTTGAGGCTTTCTGATAGAGATTTACCTTTCAAGAGAGATAGGATATCATATTCTGTCTGAGTTGTTGTTGTGTAGAAAACACCATCAACACTTACAACACATGAAGCTAAAATCATGATGTCTACCTTACCTAGTCTTCATTCATCTCCCAACACCTCCCCTATTTGTGATAATTATTTAATAAATAAGGATATAATTTTGAAGGTTCATGACAAACACTTTTGTGAGGAGGATATGTTGGTATCAAGGAACCCAATTATTGAGAGTTATAGCATTATTTCCCTCCTTCCTAATATTCCTCACATTTGGAAGGGTCTATTTGAACAAAATAGTCCAATCATTGGTAACCATAAAATTCCTAGTTATTCTTCTTTTAATGCCTCTCCTATGAGTGATGAAGCTCCTTTACCAAATCCAACCATGAAATGTGATGGACCTATTATTTGTAACTTTCCAAAAATATCTCCTCCTAGGATAGATACTATGGGACAAGAGAATGGCACCTTAGAGGAAAAGAATGCAATCATCGATAGTTACAACAATCCAATTTCCCCATCTCCTAATATCTCTCCTATTAGTGAAGATGATATTATGGTGTTAAAAAATCCAATTGATGAGAACCATGAGCATATTATGGAACAAGACACTTCAAAAATTGATCATTCCCTTACTAGCGATGGAGTTAATTATGAAGAACCAAATAATGAATGTCCTGAACATCTTGTTTTTAGTTCTCCTAAACACTCTCCTACTAGGGAAAATATCATGGTGCAAGAACACAACAAAATGGTTGCACTCCTTTCAAGTAATAGTACTATGTCTTCCTTGGGCAATGGTAAATAGATGATCCTCAATTGTCCTTTCTTAGAGATACATCAACCCAACCCTACCGAGGTTATGAATACTCAAATTTCCATTAGATCCCCATTTACTATTGGACCTCCTAAGCATCCTCTAATCCTTCACCCACCTAAGACCAATGTTTCCCACCGAGCAAATTATAATGACATTTCCGACATATATGACAAAGTATATACAATAAAGGAAAACTTTGCAGAAACTTTGTTTATCTATCCACATAAATAACATTAGTTGCTGCTCCTTGCCATGTGATAGTTGTAGGATCATAGCATACTCACTATTGCATGCTTTACATCCATAACGAGGAGCAACATACCATCCTCAATTCTAGGATCATCTTTGTCTTGCACTAAGTGGGGGCAAGGGGATACGTAGCCTCATCCTCATATTTCACTTGTCATTGTCTCTTTTGACTAGTCGTTAACCTTTCATAAACTTATAAGAGCAAGCTTGGGATGTGGATGACATGTATTAGGTTGACTCACATGTGACATACTACCTCTTCATGATGTAGCTTAATTCATAAACATATGACTTGGTATAGGGATTTCCAAGGTATCTCTCATGTCTTCTTTCACCTATCCTTGGCTAATTTAAAGAAATTACTCACAGTGATGGTGTAGCAATTGATTTAAAGTGGGGGCATACATAGACATCATTTTACAAAATTTCATGGCGTGATTTTCTTTTTTTCTTGTGATGTGTCCTCTTCTTGGTGGTGTCATTGGGTTTGATGCATTCCAAGAGTGTACGCTCGACTAAAGTGGCCTGATAAAAATGAGGCATCCCATGGATAATGATCTGACACCATGACTTATCCTCTCTTGGAGACATTAGACACAATTCTCCCTAAGAATAAGACCTTACGTGAACAATGCAAAATACCCTTTAACAAAATGTTTACATAATATTCACAAGCATTTACAAAAGCATTGTGGTGCCTTATCAAAGTAATCAGTAGGTTAAATTTGGTATGGTTAGTTTATTGGGAAGCCAAAACACTGGCATGCATTTCTCATTATATGGTGGGAAGCTAACACACTGGCATGGATTTCTCACTAAACCACTTCTTTTGGGCCTTCTCACCCAGCAAACAACCAAAAGTTTCATCGCCCCAGAGTGGGTACATTTATTTTTGGTCAAACATCCCAGATATGATCCACAACTAGTTGGACAAACAATCGAAGCTTGGTCCAACCCTTTTCCTTTCCTTCTTCTCTTTCTCTAGTTCTTGTCATTGCATGATCATGTATCTTGTTTTGCTACAAATCATTCACCCTTGAATGTGTCCTCTTGCATGGATGCTGATTTGAATTAGGATCTTGAATCCTAGGGGCTTGACCTCCTCTTTTTCATTCTTCACCATCCACATTGATACAATTTGGCTACTTTAGTGTGAGTTTGAAGCAAGTTCATCCTCTCACTAAAGTGGGGGCTAAATGTGTCACCAAAAATTGTATACCTTTGAAGAAAGGGATAATTTTGTGCCTAATTTGATCCTATTTTTGGAATTTTAGCCCTTAATTATCCTTTTCATCATCATTTATAGGCCCCTATGACCCCTTATTATACATCCCAAGGCTTAATTTGATCAAATATATGATAAAATCAGCATATAAACCTGATTTCTTCACTCCTAGATAATCTAGCTAGCAAAAGGAACCCCTGTGGGACTAAGTCACTCATCTAGGTGAATTAGTTCTAACTAAGTGGAAAGTCACCCAAGGTGGCGACTTAGTCCCATTGGAGCTATTTTGGGGTTTTGAGCGGGAAAAGCTAGGGTTTTAGGTTATTTTTCCTTCATGTTAGCCTAGAGGATCAAAATAACTAGTGTTTTAAGAGGATTTCCTATAAATACAAGCCTCTAAACCCCAATTCATAACACATCAATCATTATTCACTATTCAAACCATCACTCTTTTCAAGCAAGCTAGGGTTTCTACATTCTAAGTCATCAAGACATCCTTCCAAGGCATTTAAGGGATGAATCTTCCTCCATTGTTGTAGCAAATCAAGATCTATCTTCATGGAGAGGTACTAATTCCATTGTCTCACATTTCATTCTTCATTATCTTGTTTCTTCACTTGATTTAATTATCTAAAAGGGGTTTGACCAAGGCAAACCCCCATGCCTTAACAATCAACATTTCTTTCTCTCTCTTTGTTTGTTTGCAGATTTAGGTATCTTGGAAGCTTGAAGATCATTCAAGAATGGATTGAAGACTTGTTTAGGGAATATCCTTGTTAACTAGGTCAAGATCTACACAAAAGACACCTACAGGCCAAGAATCGAGGTTTTTGGTCTGAATACTTGAAGGAGGAAAAAGTGCAGTTCAAGAGCTTCCATCTCCACCTTCAATTTTTTAGAAAAGAAAAAAGGGACACTTTGCCCAATTATGGTGACTTAGTCCCACTATGCATATTTTCTAGAGATTTCTATGGATCTAGATACCCATTTGGTTGAAACAAGCCTTAGAGTAATTTTCCAGAATCATCCTGAAAAAGGACCAAGTTGCCCAGCTTGGAACAAGTGTCCCACCAGACATAAAAATCAGTATTTCTAGAATTATAGAGTTGTCTCAAGTCTGCAATACATTTCTAGGTGCACATCTTTCATTTCCAATTTTGTTTGTTTGTTAAAGTTTACATTTTTAGATCATTTTATACATGTTTGCATACAACACTGTATTTTCCAGCGCTTGATAGTCTTTAGATTTAACATCGATAAGTCATTTCTCTTTTAGTTTATTGCACTTAGACACATTTAAACCCCCATTAACATATAATATTGAGTGTAGCATTAGCATTTTGGCCCATCTTTCTCATTTTAGGTGAAAAACCCTAGAAGTGTAAGAAAGCATTAAGGAGCCAACATTTTTGTTACAGATGCTATAGGTGGATCTAAACAAATGTAGTCAAATATTATTGAAATTAAGACTTACATGGAGAAAAAAAAACTAGAAATGGATGATAAGGAAGAAGCAATATCAAATGTAAGTGTAAAAAAATAGAATTGATGCGGTGGACACATGAAGTTATTCAAGACATTGAAAACTCCATAAAACAAAGGGATGTTGTTATCCTAAGTGTTGATGATAGAGCAACTAATCTAAAGCTCAAAGTAAAATATATGAAAAATAAGTTAGAAGATCATGAGAAGGAATACCAAGGGGTGTTAACAACTAAGAGCAGTAGAGATGAGGAAAAATGTGTGGATGGTCAAGTTGCAGATGTAAAAGCAATAGTTGGAAGTGTTAAATTTGAAGAAATATAAGTAAAGACTATAATAACCACTTAGAAAAGGAATTAAATGATAAGAAGAATATTTTATCATTAATGAAAATGAGGTTAGTTTTCTCTTAAATTACTTGAAAAAGAAGTAGACCAAAATGAATGAGATACATTATGTATTCAATAAGAGATTCTTCCTATTCTCGAGAAGTTGAGGAAGGTGCATGTGTATATTCTTCTATGTTCATCATGTGACCAAACTGAAAGTTCCAATGTGTTTGGATATGTAGGTTTACACTAGGAAAGGTCTTGTTTCACACCCAAACATTTCAAAATAGTTTGAGCTACATTATATTGGAGAATTATCTTAAGAGACCAAAGTGCAAAAAGGCAACAATCTTTGATGAACTATTACTTAGAAACCATGTCACTTTGAAACATTCCATTTGAGGGTATGGGATCACATAGGGCCCCTCTACAATAATATCTCCTGATTTTTGATATCTCAAAGGAATTTTTATTGAAATGAACAAGACAAATAAGAGGGGGGGGTGAATCAGCTGTATCAAATCACTTTAATTCTAAACTTAATATTTTCAATTTAACTTCGATCTGTTATTAAGTATAAACATGAAATTCAAATAAAATAAAGCAAACCCCAGAGACAATAGATTTATGTGGAAAAACCAATGAAGGAAAAAACATGGTGAGGATTAACTCACAATATAGTAGTAATGCAATACTGAATACAGAGGCTCACTGCCTAGATACAAAGGCTCACTGCCAAGATTCAAGGGATCACTACCTTCAAAGGACTCACTATTTAGAAAGAGGCTCACTACCTACATAATATGAAAAATATATACATAAAGATCCACCACAAGGGTTCCACACACTCACAACTTGATTAGAAGATTATAGACACCATCAACTCACTACTTTTAGGAATCTAACACCTTAAAGTACTATTGCCTCAATTCACTCTTCCACACTCTAATTTTCACACTTTTTTGCACATTTATTTGACTTGCTCAAATCATGGATGATGGATGATAAATTCGCTATAACTTGATTTGATTTTATACCATCTTCAACCCTAGAAGCATTCTCCAAGGTCGACTATACAATTTCAAATTACAAATTCAAGCTAGGCTGGCTACTCAAAATTCTTGTAGTGGATAAGAATGGGAGAGGACCAATTATGTATTTAATTCAGGACCTAAATAACATCTTGGAGCAATTACACGCTTCCTCAAGTTGATGCAAAAACTTAATGTAACGTGTAGACACCAGGTCAACCAAACCTAATGAAAACACCAATGATCTTTGAAGTAAAAACATCTCTAGCAAGATTATCACACGTGGACCACATAGCATGCTTCACCAGACTTTTTTTCATCTCTTAGAATATATTAGGTACATCTACAACAATTAAAACAAACTTCATTCACAGAGAACTCTTCAACAATCCAACCAAACCAATCAACAAAACACAGGATCTCTGGAGTAGGTCTTTTGGAGCACAAAATCACAAGCAAGTTTTTCAGAACATAGAAACCATCACAAAGAATCATCTCCTAGATCCATAAGATATAAAACCAAATATTAGAAGACTATAGAGCCAAAACATTTCTCCCAATCAAAAAACAAATAAATGTGCCAAACCAGTTCACACACCGGTGAACATATATTTTACTCTCCATCAAACCAAAAGCTAAAACTCAAGATATATTATCCATTGAATCTCATGAACACACTTACAGATCCACATAGTCATAGGATCAACACATAAGAAAAGTAGAGCACAATACCAGAGAAAACATAGAACACACACTTCAGTATTACTTTCATTATTTCTTAAATTTTCTCAAAAGAACTTAGCAAAAACACAACTACAACTTCATAAATATAGCTCCATGTACTCTAAAAAATTCTATAGTATCTCAAATATACACATACCAAATATACTCAACCTAAACTATATTGACATCAATTACAAAATTAATGACAACACCATCAAACAAATCCAGACTTGGAACAATCTCCCCCTTTGCCATTGATGGAAACACATGATGTGAAAAACCATCAAAGAAAACATACATGATTTTCAGAAGCAACAACCTACACAAGAATAATTTTTTTACATGATACTCTCTCCCCCTTTGACATCAATGGCAAAGGAATTTTTTTCCATATAAAGCTCCTTTCACCCCCCTTAGGAGTACACCCACATCACATACTGCAATAATGCACTTCTCTACTCCCCTTGAGGAGTAGACCTCAATCATTAGTCTAGATCAAAAGAGTTTGTGAGTCCACTAGATTGATGCACCTCCATGTGCACTTAGTTCAAAGAAGGAGGGGTAGTAACCCCTAAATTCCCTCTGAGATACTCAAAGGTATCCTTCAGAAGGGCCTTAGTGAATATGTTTTCAACTTGTTCCTTGGTAGGTACATATTCAATTCTGAAATTCATTCTGCAATACATTCTCCCTCAAGAATAGATACTTGATAGATATGTGCTTTGTTCTAGAATGCATCATTGGAATCTTTGAAATGTTTATAAAAATTGTATTGTCACAAAATATAGAGATAGGTTCATCACTCACCAATTCTATGTCCATCAAGGTTTGCTTCATCCAAAGTACTTGTGTACAACAAGATGCTACTGCAATATACTTTACTTCTGTAGTGGATAAAGAAACTGAATCTTGTTTCTTGCTCAACCATGAAACTAATCTTCCTCCAAGGAAGAATGCACTACCACTTGTACTCTTTTTATCATGTACACAACCAACCCAATATGCATCAGTGTAGGCATTCAAGGTGAAATCATTTTCCTTCAGATACCATATCCCATAATATGGAGTTACTTTAAGATATATAAATATCCTCTTCACAACTATAACATGTGCTTCCTTAGGTTCTACTTGAAATCTTGCAACTAGACATACTACATGCATGATATTAGGTCTAGTAGTAGTAAGATACAACAATCCACCAATCATGGATCTGTACATGATTTTATCAACTTTAGCACATTCATCATCCTTACTTAGCTTGCATTTGGTTACTATAGGGGTACAAACTGGTTTGGAGTCATCTATTCTAAACTTATTTAACAAATCCTTGAAATACGTAGATTGTGAAATGAATATCCCTTTGTCAGTTTGATTTACTTGAAGTCCAAGGAAGAAATTCAATTCACCAACCATAAAAATTTCAAATTTTTTCTACATCTCTTCAAAAAATTTCTTACAGATACCTTCATTTTCACCAAAGATGATGCCATCAACATATACCACAACTATCAACATCTTTTTTTTCTCAACCTTGAAGTAAAGATTGCTATCTATGGACCCTTTGCTGAATCATTGCTTTGTCAAGTATCTATCCAATCTAGCATACCAAGCTCTGGGAGCTTATTTAAGTCCATATAATGCTTTCTTTAACTTACAAACCATGTTTGGTTTGTTTGATAGTTGAAAACCTTCCAGTTGCTCCATTTATACTTCTTCTTCTAGTTCTCCATTCAGAAATGTAGACTTGACATCCATTTGATACACTTTGAAGTCTTTATGAGCTGAAAATGCCAAGAACATCTGAATGGTATCCATTCTTGCTACAAGTGCACAAGTTTCTTCAAAATCTATTCCTTCAACTTGTGAATATCCTTTGCATACTAGTATTTCTTTATTCCTTACCACTTCACCATCTTCATTCAACTTATTTACGAATACCCATTTTGAACCAATTACATTCTTGTTTGTAGGTCTAGGGACTAGTTCCCATGTATCATTCTTCTCTATCTACTATAGTTCCTTTTTCATTTCTCTAACCCAGATTTTAGAATTGCATATTTCACTCATAGTTTTAGGTTCTATATTTGAAAGTAAACACATGTTTACCTCAACCACTTTGCTTCTTGTATCTACTCCTTCACTTATGTTTGCAATTATCTATTCCTCTAGATGATTTCTCTAAGCATATTTAGGAGTCTTAGGTGAAGGTTCCAAAATCTCCTCTTCATCACTTTGTTCTTTCTTTTCTTCTTCTTGTACTTGCCCACAGATATGATCATTAGGTTCAAATTCATTTATTTCTAGTAGTCTATACTTAGATTCATCAACCTTTACATTAGCACTTTCAATTACTTTTCACAGTCTCTTATTAAAAAATCTATATGATTTGTTGTTATTTGAATGTCCAAGAAAAATTCGTTCATCACATCTAGCACTAAAATTTCTAATATTTTCATCATCTCTTCTAATGTAGCATCTACTTCCAAATACTTTAAAGTATTTAATGTTAGGAGTCTTACCAGTCCATAACTCATAAGGGGTCTTAGTGTTGTTACCTTTGATCTAAACTCTATTAAGAATGTAAACAACAATGTGGATTTATTCTCTCCAATACACTTTAGGATCATTTTATTCTTTCATCATAGTTATAGTAGCCTCTTGAATAGTTTGGTTCATTCTCTCCACAACTCAATTCTACTAAGGGGTTCAAGGAGCATAATAGTGTCTCTTTATGCCATGCTCTTCACATAATGCATTGAACTCACTAGATGGAAATTCTCCACCTTTATCAGATCTTAAGCATTTTATTTCCAGGTTTGCTTCATTTTCCACTCTTGCCTTAAACACCTTGAATCTATCAAGAGTCTAGGGCTTTTCTCTAAGAAATATAACCCATTTCATCTAAGAGTAACCATCAATTAAGAGAATAAAGTACCTATCATAATTAAGGCTTCCTATTCTTGTAGGACCACAGAGGTCTGTATGGATTAATTCTAGCATTTTGGTAGATGATTTATCCTTTCCTTTAAAACCATTTCTTGTTTTTTTTCCCAACTAGAAACTTCTACAAATTGAATTTGAAGGCTTTGTGCTTGTAGGTACATCTCTGACAACTTCCCTAGAACTGATCCTGATCAGATTTTAAAAATTCACATGTCCCATCCTCTAGTGCCAAAGCCAACTCTCATTAATTTGAGAAACAAAACACTAACCATCACCACCCTTAAGTTGATAGATGTTTCCATGAGTTCTTCTAGCTGCTACCACAGTTTCAAATCCTTTTCTGATCTCACAAGTGTTATCCTAAAACACAAGCTTAAAACCTTTTCTACACATTTGTCCAATGCTTAAGAGATTATTCCCTAAACAATTTACATAATAAACATTACCATTATTATGTTTTCCATCAAAACCAATTGTTCCTTTACTAAAAATCTTAGCACCAGAATCATCTCCAAACATGATTATTCCTCCATCATACTTCTCAAGTTTAGTGAACTTACTCTTATCTCCAATCATATGATTTGAACATTCGCTGTCAATTACCCAGAAGGATTCATCCTATCTAGCATGAAAAGTAGTCATTGGAGTACCTTCTGTTTTATCCTTCTTTCTCTCCAGACCAGATTCCTTTACATATCTTCCATGATTAGTAGATGCAACTTTATTTTATAGGGCTAGAAACAAGCATTCATATTTATCCTCCTCAAAGTCAGATTCATCATTAGAAATTATTGCTTCTTTTTTGACATAATACAATTTCTTGAACTTCCCATCCTTATTATCTATGTGATTATTGTTATTGTCCTTGTTCTTCTTGTGTGTATATCTATTAGGAAATCTTGATGTATAATGATCAATATTTCCACAATTGAAACACTTAAAAAGCAACTTAACTTTGTCTTTACTAGTACCTTTCTTCAATCTCCTTGTGAAATTTACTTTCAAATATTTTGAATCATCATCATCTGAATCATCTCTTATCTTCGTTGCTTTAAAAGTTGTTTCAGTCTTCTCCTTCTCTCTTGAAAAATTTCTCATCTTGAATCTAGTCAAGACACCAAATAGATGCTCTTTAGTAAATGTCTTTGGATCATATGATTCTTCAAGAGTAGATACTTTGTCACTGTAATTGTCTTGTAGGGTCATCAATTATATCTTTATTTGACATGGTACCACCTTGATTCTTGATTTTAATTGCTATAATTTCAACTCTCTGATAATAGCTTGCAATGCATTCTATGTCTTCCATTCTCAAGTTCTCAAATTTTTTCTTAGCATTTAGTTTCCTTGACAACTTTACTCTATCATTCCCTTCATAAATATCTTCCAATTTTACCCATATTTCTTGAGCAGTAGCTAGAGAAATAAATTTTGTTCTTTCAATTTTAGATAGAGCACTGAAGATAGCATACCTTTCCCTTTCATTCTCCTCACAAGTTGCAATCTCATCAGCAGAGGAATGACCAACTATTGGTATAACATACTTTGTCCCCATAGCCTTCTAGATATTGAAACCAAGTGAAATCAAATAGCCTCTCATCTATTCTTTCTAGTCAATGTAATTGGCTCCATTAAAAATAAGAATCTACAACTTGTGTGCCATCTAATATACCTCAAGTGGTTAATATTTTCACCAAGGAACTAGATCTCTGATACCAATTGTTGAAATGCACAAGATAACTAGAAGGGGGGTGGATCAATTGTATCAAATAACTTTACTTATAAACTTAATCTTTTCACTTTAACTTCAATCTGTTATTAAGTGTAAACATGAAATGAAAATAACAAAAAGAAAACACCAAGAACACCAGATTTATGTGGAAAAACCCAATGAGGGAAAAAACACGGTGAGGATTAACTCACAATATAGTAGTAATGCAATACTAGATACAAAGGATCACTGCCTAGATTAAAGGGCTCACTGCCTTCAAATGACTCACTATCTAGAAAGAGGCTCATTGCCTATACAAAATGAAAAAGAGATAAATAAAGATCCACCACAAGAGTTCCACACACTCATAACTTGATCAGAAGATTGTAGACACCATCAACTCACTACTTACAAGAATCTAACACCTTAAATTACTGTTGCCTCTATTTACTCTTCCACAATTTTATTTTCACACTTGTTCACACACTTATCCTACTTGCTCAAATCGTGGATGATGGATTATCAATTCGCTACAAATTGATTTGATTTTATACCATCTTCAACCCTAAAAGCATTCTCCAAATTTGGTTATACAATTTCAAATTACAAATTCAAACTAGGTCAGCTACTCAACATTCTTGCAGCGGATAAGAATGAGAGAGGAACAATTACATATTTAATTCAGGACCCAAAAAACATCTTGGATCAATCAAACACTTCCTCAAGTTGATGCAAAAACTTAATGTAACGTGTAGACACTAGGTCGACCAAACCTAATGAAAACACCAATGATCTTTGAAGTACACACATCTCCAATAGGATGATCACACGTGGACCACATAACATTATTTACTAGATATTTTTCCATCTCTGAGAATACCTCGAGTACATCTACAACTATTACAAGAAACTTCATTCATAGAGAACTCTTCAATAGTCCAACCAAACCAATAAAGAAAACATAGGAGCTTAGAGTAGGTCTTCCAAAGTGCCAAATCAGAAGAAATTTTTTTAGAATACAAAAACCATTAGAAAGAATCATCTCCCAGATCTACAAGATCTGAAACCAAATATCAGAAGACTATAGAGCCAAAACATTTCTCCTAGTCCACAAACAAATAGTTCTTCCAAACCAGTTCACACACCGGTGAACATATCTTTTACTCTCCATCGAACCAGAAGCTAAAACTCAAGATATATTATCTATTGAATCTCATGAACACACTTATAGATCCACACATGCATAGGATCAACATATAAGAAATTCAAAGCACAACACCAGAGCACACTTAAAACACACACTTCAATATTTCTTTCATTATTTCTCAAATTTTCTCAAAAGCACTTGGCAAACACAATATTGTAACTTCATAAATATAGCTCCATGTACTCTAAACACTTCTACAGTATCTCAAATACACACATACCAACTGTACTCAACCTAAACTATATTGAAATCAGTTACAACACCATAAAACACATCCATACTTTCAATATTTTCTCGTGGTGTCGAGTTTTTAGTTTATGGAAAAAGTGTCAGATGCTTGTAGTGTAAAGTTGCAAGATGGTGTAACTTTCATTTTATTCGTCATGTGACCAAACTGACTGTTGACATATTTTATGCCACCCTTAGATGCACATCAATTATATCTGATCAAAGAGATCCTATGTGTGAATCTTATTGAAATCCATGATTATTTTTTATGAATCTAGGTCTTTGAGGTTTTGAGCTCCTCAATTGTGTCTGATTATGGTTATGAATTTCATGTTGGGTTTAAACCCTCCTAAAACCCTAGTGATTTTTCCTTGTCACTTTTTGTTCTATTCACTCATTGAATTCTTGAACCCAGTCCCTGGTTGGCTAAGTTACAACTTATGTCTTTGGTGGTCATGTTTTTAACTAGCTTCTTTACCCATGTCTTTCGGCCCTAACCCCAATTTAAATATTTGATTAAAAAATTTATGTTCAAGGGGCTAGAATTTTTTTTTGGCCCATTCTTCATTTTACCTAAGTGTAGCCCCTTTTATGAAAAAATTAAAACATGTTCTAATTACCACCGCTTAAGTCTTTGCATCGGCCTATCATTGAAGCTTTTTTTTCTCATGGATTCCTTTTTTGTGATGAGCAATGAATTGCATATTGCTGCAAACATTTTTTCTCTCATTTCATTTATGTGATGCATGATGGCCTATATGTCCCTTCATATCATGTGGAATCTTTGTGATATGTGATGGATGATAGTAGAATATTTCCATGAATATTCTCACCATTGTAGGGAATATTCATATCACATTTATGTTTTTAAACACCGAGGTCCTTCGCGCGATGAGTGATGATCAAGCAAATAAGGGCCCAGATTTAAGGATGGTGATCCAATGGTCATCACTAGCTTCTAGTGCATCACAATTATAAACATAAGAGTTGAAGAACTTTGCACGATGGGCGATGGAAAAGTGTATGAAATCAGTGTGGACAAGTGGTAGTTACTTGTTATCTTTTAGTGATGTGGAGGGTCTTGAGTTGAGCCTAGCGGGACATTAGGTTCATGACAAGTGTCTTGGTGGGCCTGAGGTTTTTTTTGCTTTGTATGGGAGTGCCAATGGCTCAGATTAAATGGAGAAGATCTAATGGTCATCATGTGCATCATTCACATCATTGTGTGATTGAAGGTGCCGAAGTGCTATTTGTTATGGTTTTATTTTCAACGATGGGAGCATCAACGGTTCATATTTGAAGGCGAGAAAATAATGATCATCATGAGGGTTCTTCACATCATAGTTAGGAAACATAAATCATGGAGCCTTTCCGTGATGACCAATGAAGGTATAAATAAGGGAATTTTTGAGGAGATAGGTGGATATTAGCAGGACCTATTTTGTTGTCCCTTCGACATCTTGGTGGGATGGTGATGGAGAAAATGGTGAATGTTGAGGTGAAATGTGTCATAGTGGGGCCTGTTTCTTTGGTTGCTAGTGTGTGAGATGAAGATCAATGACTATGTTTTAAACTTTTCTTGATATTAAATCTGAGCCATTCATGTCCAATCCAATGGCTAGCATTCAAAATTTAATGGTCAATTTCTCTTGTTCATGGTAGATTTATAAAATTAATGGCTCAACAACAATTCTCATCTACCAGATTGAATCTGATCAACTTGGATCGATTTTGTACACCTTTTCAATGTTGTTTTTCATTTTTGGTTAGTGCCATTACTTCTTGAGGTATTGTAGATGCGATATTCTCTTGCCAGGGTATGTTGGTCTGATATTTTGCTACAATTTTACGGGTGCCCATCCCTGCATTCATGTGAGTCATCATTCTAGGGCTTGTTCAAGTTGTTAGAGCCTTTATGGATAGTGATGTTTCCATGATGGGAGAAATTTAGATCATTTTAAATCTAATCAAATTCATCTTCCTAAAAAACCCTAGTTAGGTTAGGGTTAGGGTTTTAAATTCAATCCTTAGTTATACCTGAGCTATAAAGGAAATGTTTTTATCTTTTTGAATAATTCTTCCTCTAGCCCCTCTAGGATTTTTATTTTTTACACCTGCAACTCTTGCATTATGCCATTGTAAAGGTTACTTCAATCTTTATGTAGATAAAATTCAACTATTATCACCATTAACTCTTGCATGCTTGAGTAAAATTCAATTACCTTCATATATGAGTGGGTGTTTTATTTGTTTCTTTGATATATTATGCATTTCTAAAGTAGGAAGGAACAAAATCTGAATTAATTGCATCACCTTATTTCACATTTCATGTCTCCTTCTACCCATTTTATCTTGTGATCTATTAGAGTAGGTTAGCATTAGGACTTTCATGTGTTGGGTTAGGCCAACACATTTGCACTTAGTTTAGAAAAATAAGCCAAATTTCTCTAGAGACTTGACCTCATATTGCACGGTCCCACACCTTGAGGTCATTTCCATTGTGTCATTAGAAAACTCAACTCTTGTTCAGTAGGGTGCAGTTTTATGTGACAACAATTTTTGGCATGCTTGGTGGGACAAGCGAGAACTTTCATTTCATTTTGTTGAAAGAGTGGTGCTACTCTCAACATTCTATCCCTGAAGAGGCTCTCAAACAAGTACTTGGAGACTCTACAATCAAGGGAGTAATCCATATATGAATTGGTGACCTTGCTACTACCTAGAATTCCTAGTTCAAGATCAAACTTGCACATTCATGCCTTGAATCCAAACAAGAGCATTTTCTAGAGGTAGTTTTCAATACATCCAACTCTCTTTTTATACTTCTAGAAGAAGAAATAGACAATATTTATCACTTAGAAGAATAAATAGGAGTATAAGTCCTTCTCCAAGATCCCTATCTATGCCACCTGTGGGTAGATTATTTCAAACTAGAACACTTTATGTCCATACATTTTTTTTTATTCCATATGGATTTACCTAGAAATCAATATTTTATATCCTTTCTTGGTGGAAGCCCCTTAATTCTAGCCTAAAAAGATGATATACCAGTTAATTCCCTTAAGATTATTCCCCATTTTACCAGTGAAACATCTACAACTCTAGTAGAGCACATCATAGATGTGGCAAACATATGCTTAGTGGATAATGTAATAGAAGACAATATGGCTGTTAGATTACTTGCCACTTTATTGAAAGGTAAAGCACCATAGTGGTATAGAGGATTGTCATCTAACTCCATTCACAATTAGTATGAGTTAGGGGAGAAGTTATGAAATAATTTTGAAGATAAAAGTGACCATCTATCCCTAGTAGAACAATTGACAACAATCAAAAGAGCGCCTCATGAATTCATGAGTGATTTCAACTACAATTTTCAAAAGACTTGGGAGAGAATCATTTCCATGGTCAAACCTTCTCCTGAGCATGCTTTCCTATAATTCTTAAGGGCTCTTAACAGTGATATAGTTGTTATGATTAAATCAATCGGTGATTCTACCTTACTAGATACATTTTATGTTGCCATAAGGGTAGAAAATTATTTAATTTAGGTTGGGAAGATAGCTCCTAGGCCACCAATTCCTTCACTTGTAGAGCTTCCTTCACAACCAATGGTGGCTCCTATCCCAGTAGTTTCCACAAGCTAACCTTCTACTGCTGCTACACTTCTAGAATATTGGGTCACCTTTCTCCAAAATATGAACAATAGGATGATAACATTGGATAAGTAGCAAGCTAAAAAAAATAGGCTTTATTAGCCTCAAAATTAGGGTTATAAACAAAATAGACCACCTTATCAAGGAAAAAATTAATGGAGTCATACTAAGCCTATGAAAAATATGCATACACCTACTACCAACACTCCTAAGGCTTTGGTACCAATGAAAAATAATCTATCACAAGAGAAGGAGTGGTGTTACACTTATGAGAAAGCTCATAATCAAAATTCTTGTCAAAATGGAGAGTTCATGCAAACTTTGGCAGCTCAAAATGAATCCTCTACTTCAAAGTAGTAGGTTGGCACAAGCCAAACAACTACTAGTAATCAAAATCATGGACAAGAAAACTCCTCATTGTACATTTTGGGTCAAAAGGATTTCTGTGGTGTAAATCAAGCAGATATTGATGCAATAGCCTAGAATACAAGATCAAAGAAAAGAGCAATGGAGGGTGGTACATCTTACATGGTTGGGAAAGCATCAATCTCTCAACAACCTCAACCAAGTGCAAATGTTGGACCAATAGGTAGAAAAAAAGAGGCTACACAATCAAATAGGCTTGTTAATAGGCCTAAACAATTGGTGGAGCAGCTTAAGATCACACAAACAATGAGAATAGACCATGTTACAAAGGTTTCTTTTAAAGTTAGTCAACTTCCTTTCAACATAGTGGAGAAAATGAAGAAATCCAATTTGAATGTGATTATGTGGGAGGCTCTACCCATTCCATCACAAAGGTATTTTCTACAACAATCTATGATGGAACATAAACAAACGAGTCATGTACAAGAAAAAGAGAAGACTACTACATCAAGCAACTCGGGGCAACCCAAAGAAGAAGGGAATTTAAGAAAAATCATTAAGCCACCTCCCTTCTATCTTTCTCTAATTATTGTAAATCATATAGCGTATAATTATATGATAGATAATGGGGAAAGTAGTTCTATTATGCCTAATGGAATTGTTAACATGCTTGGTATCAAGTATGAAATTGTGGCTAGAACAATTTTACAATTAGATGACACTACTGTCAATAAAATGGAAGTAATTAAAGACCTAAAGTTTTTATTGCATGCATGTCTCGACTATGATGTGTTGCAAGATATTTTAGTCATAGACCTCCTTGCTCTTTTTACCATTTTCTTATCTAGATATTTTATTGCTAATATAGGTGGGTACTTGTTTGACGGTTGGTCTCACATGCTATTCAAAACTAGATATGGCACTAAAGCAACCATCAAATCTTAGCCCATAGAAAAGTATCATCTTGAATCTTACAATCCTAGTGCAATAAACATGAATTGAAATTTTCATGATCGAAAGGAAGAGTTTTATGTTCATGAACTTGCTAATCCTATAAAAAAGTACATGATTGTTTATTGGATGAATGGGGCAATTCTTTACAATTTTACCCATTAACTATTGCTGAAATGGAGGAGAATGGTCTTGGTACTTATTGCATTCATGAAGATAATTCTCCTCTCCCCAATCTCATAAAAAATCAAGAGGATTTAGGGGAATGGTGGAAGTTGTTTTTTGATGGTGCCAGAAATAGAAATGGTGTTGGTGTTGGTGTAATGTTGGATCTCCAAGTAAGGATAAATAATAATTTTCTTTTAGGATTCAATTTAGTTGCACTAACAATGTGGCTAAGTATGAAGCACTTATCCAAGTTTTGCAACTTGCATAAAAAAGTAAAAACAAATTGTTACAAGTTTTTGGTGACAATGAATTGATTGTCCATCAAGCTAGAAATCAAAGCTCAACCAATAAAAATATGTTAAAATCCTACAAGAATAGGGTTTGGGATTTAATTGAGGGATTCAAGGGTTTTAACATCCAAACAACTCCAAGAAATTAGAAATAACACGTTGATAGAATTGTAGTAGTTGGTGCTCAGTTTGACATAACAACACTTATTGCAAGTAAAATAGAGCAACATATAAAACTTGTGGTGAGCCCTTCTATTGAGGATAATCAAGATCACTAGAAAGTCTTTGATAGTGACCAATAGAGAGTAAATGTTTTTCAAGAGGAGGCCAAATTTTCTAAAAGAAATTAGTGCAAGCTAAAAAATTAGTATGGTGATCAGATTGTGTAGTTGAGTAGCAACAAGCTACCAAATGGTCTTATCACCCTTGAAGGTATTTTCAACCCTAATGATCAATCAAATTAGAAAAGGATGAACTTAGCTACAAAGAAGGGTGGATTCAAGCCAATATAAATTCTAGAGGGCAAGTCTCTAAATTTGGGAAATGTATCCTCTACCACTGAACATGATGTTTTTATAGATCTTTGCAATAAATACAATGATGTAGTTGCTTGGACTTATGAATACCTAAAGGGTTTTGACCCAATCCTTTCCCAACATACTATTGAATAAGATCTAGATTCCAAACTTATAAGGCAAAAGCAAAGGCATATAAATCCTAAGATTGAGCCTCTGATGAGAAAGGAGTTGGCCAAATTGATTGAGGCTAGAATAATTTTTCCATCAAGCATTCTTCATGGGTTGTAAATCTTGTGCCTGTTAGAAAAAAGAATGGGGAGATAATACTTTGTGTGGATTTTAGGGATCTAAATAGAGCTTCCCTAAAAAATCATTATCCCCTCCCCTCCATGGAGAATATTTTACAAAGAGTCAGTGGGTTAGAAATGTTTTCTTACTTGGATAGTTACTCCGGCTATAACCAATTTATATTCCAATAATATGATCAACATAAGATAAAATTTAATACAAAGTGAGGCACCTATGCTTATTGCAACATTCATTTTGGTCTAACCAATGTAGGTGCTAATTTTTAGAGAGCCATAGATATGGCGTTTCAAGATATGTTTAGACAGTTTTTTTGGGTCTACTTGGATGATATCACAATATTTTAAAAGCATGAAAACGATCATTTTAATCATCTTGAGGAAGTATTTTAAAAATTTAGGGAATATGGTATTCCCTAAATCTAAATAAATGTGTGTTTTCCACTAACCAAGGAAATTACTTGGACACATTGTTTCAAAGGATGGCTTGGTCATTGATCTTGCAAGAGTAAAATCTATCTTATCTATTCCACTTCCTAGCCACAAGAAAGGATTACAAAGTTTCTTAGGCACAATTAAATTTTTGAGGAGATTCATCCCAAACCTTATTGCTTTTGTGAAGTATCTTACTTTTATGCTTAAGAAAAATATTGTCTTCAAGTGGACCAAATAAGGTAAAAATAGCTATGAGGCTATCAAACAGGAAATTGCTTAGGCTCCTACCCTTGTCAATCCTAACTATGATAGGTATTTTATTCTTTATACCTTTGGAGGTGAAGCAAGTATATCAGATGTCCTAACCCAACTAAATAAAAAAAATATAGAGCAACTCATTTATTTCGTTAGGGAAGGGATCAAATATTATGAGGTCAAGTATAGCTATACTGAAAAACAAGCTCTTGTTGCTGTTAGAGAATTGAAAAAATTTAGACACATGTTGTCTAATAATAAGATATAGCTAATGGTGCCCCATGTCAACATTAAAGAGTTCCAATTAAGCAGAGATATCAATGAAAAAAGGGTTGGATGGATCACCAAGGTGATGGAGTATGATGTTGACATTAAGATCACCAAGCTAGTGAGAGGCAAAGGGTTGTGTGAGAAACTTGTCTCAACATTTGAGACTACTAATGAGGCTTCCCTTGTGCTACAGGAACAAGAAGCACCAAATGAAAACATACAAGGTAGATGGATACATGATATGGATACATTTTTATAGGAAGGTAGATATCCTTTGGGTATAAATAGGACCAAAAGAAGACATTTCAGATTACAGTCCATTCCCTATGTCATAGTGGATGACATAATCTTTAGAAAGGATTTCAATGGAATCCTATTAAGATGCATAGCTATAAACTAGGTTAGCATAATGCTAAATGAATTCCATTATGGCTCTTTAGGTGGCCATTTTTTTACAAGGACTACTATTGCAAATATTACGAGGGCTAGTTATTATTTTATGACTTTGTTTAATGATGCTCACAAATGAGTGAGAAATTAAAAAAATGTGCTTTCTTTTCTAGAAATTAAAGGTTGGCTACCCTCTCTCTTCACCCTATTCAAGCTGATCAACCTTTTACAAAGTGGGGCTTGGATTTTATTTGCATGACAAAGCCACCATCAAGTGTTGGTCATAAGTAGATTTTAATAGCCACAAATTAATTTACAAGGTGGACAAAGGTAGTTGATTTGAAGGATGCCACTGATGATTTAGTTTTAGAATTCCTTGATAGAATTGTTACAATATTTTGCACTCCTTCCACTATTATTTTAGATAATACCAAGTATTTTAGTAGTGCTCAAATCCTCAATTGGGAAATGAGGCATGAAATTTACTTGAAGACCTCATCTAATTATTATCCTAAAGGTAATAGCTTGGCTGAGTCTTCATATAAAAATCTCATCAAGATTATCAAGAGGACCATTGAGGACAACCAAAGGGTCTTGTATAGCAAGTTAAAAAAAGCCCTTTGGGTTGATATAATTACTCCTAAAAGAGAAATTGGAAATTCTCCTTTCATGCTAGTTTATGGAAGGGAAGCAAGGTTACCATTATCATTGAAGCTTCCTTCCCTTGAGTTGGCACATTAGTTGGAGTTAGAAGAAAATGATGCTATGAAAGTAAGGTTGGACGAGCTCTTGGAATTGGAGGAGACAAGGAATAAATCTATGTAAGTCATAGAGAGACATCAAGAACATGTCAAGAAATTTTGACAAGAAGAAAATTCATAGAGTGTTCCAAGAGGGATATCTAGTGCTAAAATGGGATGCAGATAGAGCTAAAGCTAGAAGATATTCCAAGTTTGATGTCATTTGGAGTGGTCCATATGTCATCATTAACTGCAAGGAGGCTAATGCATTCCATCTTCTTGTTGGAAAGAGATATTGCAAATATCATTTGGTTTTTTCATTGATGACAACCATAGTCAGTGATTGGATCCGCATGTCATCATTTGATCACACTGGAAGTAAGATTGAAGAAAGTCAAGGTAGAATAGAGCATCCAAATTTTTTGTGTTCGTCGATTCACATGAAGATTTTCTGTTATCATTTTGAGTTGTGTATCTCAGAGAATGTTGTTTGGTATATGATCTCTATTTATATTGAATCTTAGTGGCTTGTATTGATTTGTGTGTGAGTTAGAAGATTTGGTTGATTTATTCTTTTTTTATTAGTGTAGAAGCTGACTTGGTGAATGTTATATGCTGTAAATAATTGAGTAAATGTTTAAGTATTTTTGTGTTCGTGCATGTTGATGTTGATCATTGCTATGCTATATCCGACTTTGGTTGATGCACATCAAGAATTAATTATGGATTGAGTCGACAATTTTAATATATTTTCATATCTTTTTGAAGTCGACAGATGGGCGATTAATCTTTAGTCGCGGATATATAAGTGATCGATTATATCATTTTGATATAGATGTGAAGTGTGTGGTGCGAATTGTGAATATCAGAAGAGTAGAAGAGTGATAATGCATAGTTTCACTTGTGCATAAAGGATTTATGTTATGAATCAAAGCAGAGTAGAGTAGAAGAGAAGAATTAGACAAAAGGTCTAGAATTTGATTGTTGAGCCTAATTGGAATTGTAATAAGGCATTTGTAGATGCTAATCTCTTAATTCAAATCTCTCAGATGGTTTTAATTTGAATCTTTTGTAAGATAGTGAGTCTTCATCTTTGAGCAGTGAGCTCTAGGAAGCGTGCCTAAATGCAAGTACATTCCCATATTGTAATCACTTATTTATGAGTATACTCATATTGTGGACTAGCCTTCCACCATGGTTTTTCCCCTAACAGGGTTTCCACACAAAAATCCTTGTGTTATGGTGTTGTAGTTGTTTGCTTTATGTTCATGCATATTTATTTAGGATGAATGTTATAAGTGCTTTAAGGATAAGATCAATAAAGTTAAATTTTGTAGAACACTGATTCATCCCCTCCTCTTAGTGTACCTTGACTCCAACACTTTCTAGGTTGAGATTCTCCTAATCTTAGTAAATGTGATTTATCTCAAACCTTATTTCTGATAAGTTTTCAATTTTTGTGTACATATTGTAAATTTTTGTTTTCCATAAGTGCCTTTGCATACCCTTCATTCTCCTTAAGGGAATGCATGTTCTTGGTTTCCATTCTTTTCTCCAAGTGTAGGACTGCACATGTTTTGTTTTTTTTTTCCTTGGGAGGCCTAGTTTTGTTGACCCATTTCATGAATTTGTACCTAATGGATTGATAATGCCCCTAGATTCTATGATAAGCAGATAATCATTCCAAAGAAATTGCCAAAATGTTGACATATTTTATGCCACCCTTGGATGCACATCATTTATATCCAATCAAAGAGATCCTTTGTGTGCATCCTATTGAAATCCATGATTTTTTTTGATGAATCTAGGTCTTTGAGGTTTTGAGCTCCTCAATTGTGTTTTATTAGGGTTTTGAATTTCATGTTAGGTTTAAACCCTCCTAAGACCCTTGTGATTTTGCCTTGTCACTTTTTGTTTTGTTCACTCATTGAATTTTTGCACCCAATCCTTAGTTGGCTAAGTTACAACTTATGTCTTAGATGATCATGTTTTTTACTGGCCTCTTTACCCATGTCTTCTAGTCGCAATCCCATTTTAAATATTTGACTAAAAATATTATGTTTGAGGGGCTAGAAAATAAATTTTTCCCCATTCTTCATTTTACCTAAGCGTGGCCCCATTTTATGAACAAATTTAAGGCATGTGCTAATTACCACTACTTAAATATTTGCATCGCCTATCACTGAAGCCTTGTTGCTCATTGATTCCATTTCCACGATGAGCAATGAGCTATCTTATCATGCATCACGTATTGCTACCAAATTTTTGACTCTCATTTTATTTTCACAATGCACAATGGCCTATATGTCCCTTCGCATTGCATGGAATATTTGCATCACAGATACATATTTGAACCTTAAAACATTTCCAACGATATGTAATGGTTGATCGGGGAATATTCCCATAAATTTTCTGGCCATTGGAGGGACTCTTTACATTGCTTTTATGTTTTTGAGTATTGAGATCCTTTGAGCGATGAGCGATGATCAAGCGATTAAGGGACCAAATTTAAAGATGGCGATCTAATGGTCATTGATTGCTTTTGTTGCATAAAAAATATAAACATAAGAGTTGAAGAAATTTGTGAGATGGGTGATGGAAAAGTGTATTAAATCAGCGTGGACAAGTGGCAATTTCTCACTATCCTGTGGTGATGTGGTGGGTCATGAGTTGAGCCTAGTGAGATAGCAAGTTGGTGACAAGTGTCTTGGTGGGCCTATGGTTTTGTTTTGATTTGTATGGGAACATCAATGGATTAGATTCAATGGAGAAGATATAACGGTCATCACATGCATCATTCACATCACTATTGTGATTGATTCCATCCAAGTGTTGTTCATGATGGTTTTGTTTGCTACGATGATAGCACCAATAGTTTAGATTTGAAGGTAAGAATTTGATGGTCATTGCGAGGGTTCTTCATATTGCAATTACGAAACATAAAACATGGAGCCTTTCTACAATGAGCTATGAAGGTATAAATAAGGGAATTTTTGAGGAGACAGGTGGATATTGGAAAAACCTATTTTGTTGTCCCTTTGACATCCTGATTGGATGGTGATGACAGTGGATGGTGAATGCTAAGGTGACATGTGTCATGGTGGAGCCCATTTCTTTCATTTCTAGTGTCTGAGATGAAGATCAATCAATGTGTTTTAAACTTTTTCTGATGTTTGATATGAGCCCTTCATCTCCAATCCAATTACCAACATTCAAACTTCAACAATCAATTGCTTCTATTCAGGATAAATTTGCAAAAGTAATTGCTTAACAATAATTATCAACAACCTTATCAAATTTGATCGACTTGGATCAAATTTTTATGTCTTTTCAATGGTACTTTTCATTTTTGGTTAGTTCCATTACTCTTTGATGTGTTACAAATGTCATATTCTCTTGTCAAGGTATATTGGTTTGATATTTTGTTGTAGATTTCATGGGTGCCCATTCTTGCATTCATGTTAGTCATCATTTTGGGTCTTGTTTGAGTTGTCAAAGCCTTTATTGATAGTTATGTTACCATGATGGGAGCAATTCAGATCATTTTAAATTTGATCAAATTCATCTTCCTACAAACCCTAGTTCGGTTAGGGTTAGGGTTTTAAATTCAATCCTCAGTTATGCTTGAACAATTAAGACAATGTTTGTATCTTTTTGAAGAATTTTTCCTTTGGTCCCTTTGGGATTTTTCTTTTTTTAGACTTGTAACTCTTGCATTCTACCATTGTAAAGGTTATTTCAAGCTTTATGTCAATAAAATACAACTATTGTCACCATTACTTCTTAAACATTTGAGTAAAATTCATTTACCTTCATATCTGAGTGGGTTTTTTAGTTGTTTCCTTGACATATTATGTTGTTCTGAAGTAGGAAGGAACAAACTCTAAATTCGATGCATCACATTATTTCACATTTCATATCTCCTTCTACCCCTTTTCTCTTGTGATCTATTAGAGTAGGTTAGCATTAGGAATTTCATGTTCTAGATTAGGCCAACACATTTTCACTTAGTTTAGAAAAGGAATCTGACCTTCTCCGAGATGACCTCATCTTGCAAGGTCCCACACCTTGAGGTCATTTCCATTGTGTCATTAGAACAGTGAACTCTTGTTCAACAAGGTATAGTTTTATGTGACAACATAAAAAATTTCAACATGTTCAGATGGGTAGGTTTACACTAGGCAAGGTTATGTTTCAAACCTAAACATGCCAAAACAGTTTGAGCTACATTGTACTGAGGAAGTCTCTTAAGAGACCAAAATGCAAAAAATAAGAAATATTTGATGAGCTATTACTCAAAAACTATGTGACTTAAAAACATTCTGTTTGAAGGTATGAGATCATGTAGGGCCCCTTTACAATGACCTCTCTCGGTTTTTTATATCTTTGAGGTGTTTTCTAGTGGTGTTGAGTTTTCAATTGATGGAAAAAGCATAAGATGCATGTAGTGTAAAGTTGTAAGGTGTTGTAACTTTTTTTTTGTTCATCATCTGACCAAACCAATAGTTCCAACACATATAGATGGGTGGGTTTATGCTAGGAAAAGTCCCATTTCTTACCCAAACACATTGAAACAATCCAAGCTATATTGTACCGATGAAGTATTTTAAGAGACCAAAATGTAAAAAGGCAACAATTATTGAGAAGCTATTACTCAGAAATCGTGTCACTTAGAAAAAAATTGTTTGGCCACGGGATCATGTAGGGACCCTCTACAATAAAGTCTCTTGGTTTTTGATATCTCTAAGGTGTTTTCTTGTGGTCTCGAGTTTTTAGTTGATGGAAAATGGGTCAAATTCATGCATTGTAAAGTTGCAAGGTGGTGCAAATTTTTTTCTATTTGTCATGCAAAAAAATTGATAGTTCCAACACATATGGATTGGTTGATTTATGCTAGGAAAGGTCCTATTTCACACCCAAACATGCTGAAACAGTTCGAGCTACATTGTACTATTAAAGTCTTTTGAGAGACCGAAATACAAAAAGCTAGCAATGTTTGATGAGATATTACCCAGAAACCATGTCACTTATTTTTTTTTGTATGAGGTTATGGGATCATGTAGATCCCCTCTACAATAACCTCTCTCATTTTTTGATATATCTGAGGTGTTTTCCTATGGTGTTGAGTTTTTAGTTGAAGGAAAACATGTCAAATGCATTGAATGTAAAGTTGTAAGGTGGTGTAATTTTTGTTTTGTTCATCATGCGACCAAACCAATAGTTCCAAAATGTTTGGATGGGTGGGTTTATGCTAGGAAAGGTCTTGTTTCACACCCAAACACACTAAAATAGTCTAAGCTACATTGTACTGGTGAAGTCTCTTAAGAGACCAAAATGCGAAAAGACAACAATATTTGAGGAGCTATTACTCAAAAAATATGTCACTTAGATACATTCCATCTGAGGTTATAGGATCATCTAGGGACCCTCTACAATAATCTCTCTTAGTTTTTGATATCTCTGAGGCATTTTCTTATAGTGTCAAGTTTTCAGTTGATAGAAAATAGGTCAAATGCATGCAGTGTAAAGTTGCAAGGTGGTGTAACTTTCATTTTGTTCATCATGCAACCAAACTAACAATTCAAACACATCTATATTTGTAGTTTTATGCTAGGAAAGGTCCTATTTGAAACCTAAGCACATCGAAATAGTCTTAACTACATTGTACTAACAAAGTCTCTAAAGAGACAAAAATACAAAAAGGTAGGAATCTTTGATGAGCTATTACTTAGAAACCGTGTCACTTAAAAATATATCATCCAAGGATATATGATCATGAAGGGCCCCTCTACAATAACCTCTCTTGGTTTTTGATATCTCAGATGTGTTTTCTTGTGGTGTCAAGTTTTTAGTTGATGGAAAATAGGTCAAATGCGTGTAGTATAAAGTTGCAAGGTTGTGTAACTTTTGTTCTATTCTTTGTGTGGAAAAAAAAAGTTTCAACATGTCTAGATTGGTGGGTTTATGATAGAAAAGGTCTTTTTTTGCACCCAAACATGCCGAAATAGTTTGAGCTACATTGTACCGATGAAGTCTCTTAAGAGACCAAAATGTAAAAAGGTAGGAATCTTTGAGGAGTTATTAAGTATAAAAAAATGTATCACTTAGAAACATTTTTTTTGAGGCTATGGGATCACATGGGGCCCCTATATAATAAACTCTCTCAGTTTTTGATATATCAAAGGCATTTTCTCATGGTGTTGAGTTTTTAGTTAATGGAAAAGGCATTAGATGCATGTAGTGTAGAGTTGCAAGGTGGTACATAAATTTCATTTTGTTCATCATGCAAAAAAAATGACAATTCCAACACATCTATATTGGTTGGTTTATACTAGTTAAGGTCCTATTTTGCACCTAAAAATGGTGAAACATTTCGAGCTACATTGTACTAGTGAAGTCTCTTAAGAGACAAAAATGTAAAAAGACAACAATCTTTGAGGAGATATTACTCAAAAATCATGTCACTTAGAAAAATTCCATATAAGGCTAGGGATCATTTAGGGCCCCTCTATAATAACCTCTCTCAATTTTTGATATCTTTCAGACATTTTCCCATGGAGATTTTTTTTTTCATGCTCCAAAAACTATCATATGCATGTATTGTAAAGTTGCAAGGTAGGCTAATTTTTGTTTTGTTATTCATGGGACCAAATCGTTAGTGCCAACACATCTAGTTGGGCACATATACACTAGGCATGGTCACCACCCTTCATTATAAAAGGGTCATAGTATTTCCTATTAGAAGGGTCACAACTTTTCACCTTTGAAATGTCACAACCTAAATCATATAATCACTATTCATGAGAACCTAAATTAATTTATTTGCAATATTTCCTAATGTTGTATTATTGATTAAATTATTCAAGGATGTTATGGATGTATTTCTAAATGATAAATTTCTCTCTTTTATGTTAGTACTTTTCAACCTAGAAATAATTTTGAAAAACAATGTTTTTAATACACATGGAGTAATCTTGTTGAAGATAAATCTAGTCATGAAGCAAATGAATACATATACGTAATACACAAAGTATGACTCATACACGTGAACATACATAATACATGAAGTATACATAGGAAGCATGAAGCATACATGTGAATACATGTAATACATGAAGTCTACATAGGAAGCATTAAACATACACATGAAAACATAAAGTATACACAAGAAGCATGAATCATACACATGAACACAAAAATTATACACAAGAAGCATGAATCATACATGTGAATGGTAGCATGAATCATATGAGTGGAATGGTAGCATGAAGCATATATGTGGAATGGTAGATGGATTTAAAGAATTATATGACAAATGTCTAGAGGTATGAGGTCACATGTAATAATGCATTGCTCAATTTTAGTTGCATACTTCAAAGTGCATTATATAATTACATGAATTTCCTTACCATGCTAAAATGGTCCTAGAGATTATGGGCTTAGATGTGTAGTGATAGAGATACATAGGTGTTATATTGCATCATGCATTATTATATTCATATGATTGATTTAATGTTTAATAATATTATAGGAGAATAATGGTCAAACTTTATATATTTACAATTATATAAAGGAAGAGTGCATGCAATACAATTGGAATTTAAATATTTTAAGTAAATCATCTATAAATATCCATTGAAGTGTGGATTTATAATGTAAATATGGACACCATCAATAAAAGAGATGTGTATTAACCAAATAGTGATATAGGAATACATCCATATATGTCAATATAAGTATAACATATATACAATATAACCATATAAGCTTACAATAATTCCATATAGGCATACAATGTCAAATATATGCAATAAAAAATATATGTGGACACAAATTCCATATAAAAATTTATTCCCGGGTGTTACCACAATAATGGGTTACACTTTCTAAGACATCCCGATTTTTGCTGAAATTGCATATTTTTAGAAAATACAATGATTTAAGTTTCAAAAGGTTCCATTTAAAGGATTTTAATTGAAGAGGGTTTTGATCAAACTCCCTTAGATCAAACCCCCTTAGATCAAACCCCCTTGGATAAAACCCCGCTAGTTTTAAACCATAACTATAATGGAGTCTCCTCTACACCTATCAAAATACTGATAAAAAACAACTTTTAATTTATCTTTTTGGGGATCCAATAACTCATTTAAAATTTATGTTTTTTAAGAATGTATTCATTATTATAAGGCTCCCAAAAATTATAATTTTAAATATATTTAATTTGATTATTATATTTATTTTTATTTCTTATGAATGTAGGTTTTTCACCAAAAATCAAGCTCTATATTTTGCACATGTGGAAAAATAGTAGATCAACAAAAAAGAAAAGAAAAATATCTATGCTCTTGGTATTTATGTCCTTGATCCAACAAAAAAATAAAAAATTAAATTTTAATACATACAAAAAAGTTATGTGTTATACAATACACCTATTTCTAAATTGTAATTAGTTTGACTTCAAAACTTAATTAAGAAAAAAATATTCAATAAAACACTATAAAACCAAATGAAGGAGCTAGATGTATAATGTCAGTTAGGCCTATTTTACATGTCTACAACTCCTTATAATTTAGTGCAGTAGGATGCAAATTATCTTGCAAAGATGGCTACATGGGATGATTACTTGAAAAAAAAAAATGGTTTGTTTTGTGAGTCCCATAGTTTAGATTTGGGAGACATCTTGATTGTATGCATCTTCTCTTTGATGGAGATGATCGTTCTTCTATTTTTGCAAGGGAACATTCTGACCCTCGTGTTCATTCTCTACAAAATCATTCTTCATCATTTGATATGAGTGTGGATTCTTTTAGAAAATATTTGGAGGATTCTTCTTTTTCTTTAGAGGAGGTATCTTTTTCTTTGGATTGTGTTATACAATCATCTCTACTTTATTTTCTCTTGGCTTCTTTGATAATGTGGCTTAAAAATCAATTTGGAGTGTGATAGATTTTGACATCGACATGGAGAGACTTTAGCATTCTTCAAAGAAATCACACATCATTTTTATTCCCTCATATTCCTTTCAAGAATATGAATGCATTCTACATATCATCTTGGTTTATTTCTTCCTAAGGGGAAGAATGTTGTTCGACAATTTTGGATCATCTTTAGCATATAATGTTGAACATCTGCCATTATTGTAGGAGACACTACATTGAGGGGGGTTGTGTGGTTTCTCTTCTTCTCTCTTATGAGGGGTATTTTTCCTTGCATGAAGTTTTGTCCTTCTCATTCTTCAGTGATAAAAATTTTTCACCTCTTTTAGTGAGGAGTTTTGTCCTGCTAGGTTTCCTCCTTTTCTTCATTTATGAGAGATTATATTTGTACATAGGTACCTAACATGGCCTCATAGCCATGAACCATCCTTTCATGATTTACATAGTAATCCATTCTCCCTAAGTTACACTTAAGGTTGGGATGTTTATGTAGATAGGTGTTTTACTTAACTAGTTCATTAGAGGGTCCTATTTACATGTTAACGATACTTCTAGGTTGTAAGAGGGAATGTTTCTAAAAGATATTAGTTTTCATTAGATCTTATCTTATCTTCTGTCATTTAATACTTGTGTCCTTGGTCATTTAGTATTATTTGTCTCATGACATAGGATTAAGACAATTTTCATGATCTTATCTAATCTTATGTCTCAGCTTGGCTATATAACCAAGTGATCTCATGTGTAAATCATAAATAAACATATTATGATAATCTATCATTTGCATTCTTTGATGGAATAACATTATTCTCACATATTTGATCTCTTTTGTGCTTTCATGATGTTCCTAGATCTTCAGTGGTTATAATATTAAGAATTTTTTGGTATGGTGTAGAGTATTCTATACCAAATCTTACAATAAATTAAATTGAAAATAAGAATTTATATTTAAAAGTATTACAATTTATAGTTAATAATCAGCTATTTAGAATAGATAATTTAATTTTGATAGTAGTATGACTTATTTTCAAAGTGATATTAATTGCTTGTAGTGTTGGTAGTTTATTTAATCAAAAATATTTTATGAATGTAATTGAATAGTTAAATTAATTTTAATTTTTTTTTCCTTCATATACCAAACCTAATTCATCTCCTCTAGTATCATATTTAGACAAACATCATAGTAAAATTCTTAATTAGTGATAATAATCCATTAACAACACTTAATTAAATCATCAAGGACTAATAATATATTAATTGGTGAAAACCACATAAGAAATAAACACAACTCGATAATCTCATATATAACATTACTCTTTAAAAGTTAACAAACAACGTCCAAATTACATTGAAACATAACAAAGTACTAGTATAATAAAGCATGAGGATATTATATGTGGAAGATAGAAATAAGAACATTTAGGAAGATTTAGAAATTTAGTACATGCATATAGTTAGAACTACATATATTTAAAACTTTGATAGACTTGTTTTAATGGTGTTGAGAGTCTGGGCCTCCAGGAATTAGCCTTTTGCAATAAAACTTTGGCTTTAACTTTATTTTTCTTAAGGATGTGGATTTCTCGTATTCTTGTTTGACATTGTCCCCTTATATATGCATATAGTGGATATCTTAGTGAGTTGGCTAATTTTAAATTTATAAAATATAATTTAATTAGTCATCTAAATATTGATACAAGTATTATAAAAAAGAAAAATAGAATAACTAGGATTCAAGCCGACCTTTGAAAATTTTTGGTCCCTAGTGGAGTTCACAACAATAGGATCAACAATGTCTCTGTAGTGTGTCTCCTTCAAAAGTTCCATGTTTATTTTAGCTCCTGAGAAAAAATAGAAAGGAAGAATTATTATATTTGTTTCATATTAAAAATCAATGGCTTAAACGTTTTCTTTCAAAATAATTATTTAATAGAAAAAATTCTCTAAAAATAAATAGATAATAACATGAGAAATTGAAATGATTTTTGAATAATAATAAATCTCATTAAAAATTATTATATATATTAAAGGGGTATACACTTTTGATCTAAAGTTATGAATTTGTGAGGTCACAAATGGGAGAACAACAACACCACAACTTAATCATCATGCTATGCCACTATTGACGAAATAATGTGTTAGATTTCTTATTTTTGGTAAACAATAAATTTTGTTGAAAATAGTTTCTTATATATATTAATATAATCTATATTACTTAATTTGAATCATATTCCTTATTCCATAAATATATTTAAAGTAAGAAGTGGTAAATATTTTTTTGTATAAATTTTTGTTACAAAAGTATTTGATTATAAGAATTTAATGAATAAAATTAGTAAAAAAAAATAAAAAAATAATTGAATTTTTTTGTTTAAATAAAATTAATTTAAGATATATAGTTAAAGATAAATTTAGGTTTGTAAAATAAACTACATTTATATAATTAATCAAATTTAAATATTATTGAAATTCACATCTCCATTCAAAATTAAATATTATTGAAATTCACATCTTCATTCAAAATTTTCATAATTATACATAATTAAAAAATAATTATAATTTTTAAATTAAACATGTGTATTCTACCAACACAACAAAAATTGAAGTTCTATTCTTAAGATTGCTGAGCACCTCTTATGCTGAAATACCACGAATAGATGGCCAAAAGTACATCGATTTCTAAACAAATTTTATATATTAGAGCAAGATTTTGGATTCAACTGTGTATGTTTTTAGATCGACACTTGGGATCACACTTTCCTCTTCCTCCTAATGATGGATCATTGAGTGTGATCCAAAACGTCAATATAAAAACATACACAATTGAATCCAAAAGCTTGCTCTAATACTTCATGAATTGTGGAAAAATCATACCAACAAATTATATATATCTGAAATGAGTTGTGCTAACTTTTTTGTATCTGAGCTACCACAGACAACATAGAACATTGGTTGGAATACTGAGAGATTAATAAGCAACAACATTCTCAGAGCTCCAAAAGCCATTGATCTCTCACTGGAATGCAATTACAACTCTACAATCAACTTCTGGTGAGATGATTATTTGTTGGGGAGTTTTTCTGAAGAAGTTAGACACGCGACTTATATAGCTGCAACTTTGTGGACATACTCCAATCTTAGCTGAAGAAAAATGACAACAATTGACTTGTGAAAAGAAATCTAATTTAAAAAACAAGGAAATGCAAAAGCTTTTAACCGCCTAAAACCACCTTCCACTCAGTCGCTATAAATTTAACAAAAAATAGAATTGTTGCAAAACTTAAGAGAATTCATTTTCAAATCTTGTAAAGACAACAAAAAGGACCTTCATTTACTTATAAAATAAAGTAAAAAGATAGTGCATAAATATAAATGTTAAATGCACAACTCATAAAAATAACTATAAGTAGAATGTAAAAAGAACATTGTACAATAAATGAAAGAAGTTGTGCTATATTCAACAACAAAAATATATTAATTTTAACAGAGGTAAATCGATTACATACTTGGGTTTTTTAGAAATGTGCACTAGAAATTAACGAAGGGTTTCATAATAATAATTCCTCACTCGTAGGAATACAGAACTACATTTTCAGATAGATGCTAAATATTCCAAGCAAGGGTTTCATGAGAATAATTCCTTAAGCACACAAATTTGGAAAAAAACAAACAAGGTTTTTCACAAATACATATGTATTTTAAATGGGTTTGCCGATTTTGTCTCATAGTGACATGGGTTTTTTATAAAAAAAGTCGATGCAAACCAAAAAATATTATTTTGCAGACATGTGGTCAAACCCACAAAATTCCTCATCATTTTTGGAGACAAAATCATGAGACAGTCGACTTTCCCGTCGTATTTAATCATTTAACCCCAAAAAAACCCGTATTTAGAAAAACAAAGCAAGGGTTTTCACAAAAAAATGGCGTATACTAAATGGGTTTGCCCATATTCATATGGGTTTTTATAAAAAGGTCGATCCAGACCATTAAATCATTTTTTGCAGACATGTGGTCAAACCTAAGAAATTCGCCTATCATTTCTACAGACAAAATCATGATACAATCAACTTTACCAAGCTGTGAGCGCGCAGTAAAATGAGGAGAGAAAATAATTTAACCCCAAAAAAACCCATGCGTAAAACACCAGCACCATGACCCGACAAAATCAAACAGCACATGGGGAAAAGGCATGTAAAAAGAATGATTTATTTCATAAACAAGCAATAATAATATTTCAATCATCGAATAAACCCTTCACGGGTCATGAAAGATGCAAAAGAAAATGATTAAACAGTACCATTGTTTGCATATTCAAAGGAAAATCATGTTTGATGTTATCTTAAGGCGTGTGAAGTTGCTGGAGCCATGGAGAGTTGTCGCCATCCGCTGCCATCGCATACCCACAATAAAACCATTAGTCATATGCATAAATCAGACCCCAAATGAAGATTAATTGGGGTGTAATGTGTTTGGTGTCCCGTGCTAAAGTAAGGAGATTAATATGTAGGAGTGATTTTAAATGGGCGTCAAAATGATTTTATAAGATGCTAACGTGAATTTGACCCATTGACTTTTTAGCGGATTTGAATGATAAAATAGTTTTATTTAAATGTTAATAGTGACAGATTTAGGTGTTTTTAAATTTTTTTTTGGGTGATTATAGCTGGCTGGTCATCCTCTAAAAGGTATCTTTTTGACCTTTGACGCTTCTGCACTCTACCGAATTGCCTAGAAGCCAAAAGCTCAGTTATAAGCTCATAACTCGTGAACGAAAAAAACCCATAAATTTTTTTTTTGATTTGACGTACGGTTTGGATTCTACAATTGCACGAAGTTAGCCCGATACTAGATCTTCTCCCCTAAATAAAAAAGAAATTATAATTTGTAAATTAAACAAATTTCAGCGAAATCGAAGTTCTGTTCTTAAGATTGCTGAGCACCTCTTATGCTGAAATACCACAAGTAAATGGCCAAAAGCACATCGATTTCTAAACAAATTGTATATATTCGAAATGAGTTGTGCTTACTTTTCGTTTCTGAGCCGCCACAGACAGCAGAGAATGTTGGCTGAAATACTGAGAGCGTAATAAGCAAGAGCATTGTCAGAGCTCCAAAGGCCATTGATCTCTCACTGGAATGCAATTACAACTCTACAATCAACTTCTGGTAAGATGATTATCTGCTGGGGAGTTTTTCTGAAGAGGTTAGACAATTTATATAGCTGCAATCTTAGCTGAAGAAAAATAGCGACACAAACATGTGTGTATCCTACCAACACAAACAAATTACAGCAAAATTGAAGTTCTATTCTTAAGAGTGCTGAGCACCTCTTATGGTGAAATACCACAACTAAATGGCCAAAAGCACATCGATTTCTAGAGAAACTGTATGTATTCGAAATGAGTTGTGCTTACTTTTTGTATCTGAGCTGCCACAGACAGCAGAGAACGTTGGCTGGAATACTGACAGCGTAATAAGAAAGAGCATTGTTAGAGCACCAAAGGCCATTGATCTCTCACTGGAATGCAATTACAACTCTACAATCAACTTCTGGTAAGATGATTATCTGTTGGGGAGTTTTTCTGAAGAAGTTAAGACGACTTATATAGCCGAAAATTAGTGGAAATAGTCAAATTTTAGGTTAAGAAAAATAACAACAGTTGACTTGTGAAAAGAAATATAATTTAAAAAACAAGGAAATGCGAAAGCTTTTAACCGCCTAAAACCACCTTCCACTCAGTCGCTATAAATTTAACATTGTTCTTTCCCGCAAATATAAATTACACAGTGCATGCTGAATAACTGAGATCATGCGCATCCCATAAAGAGCCTAAATTAGCAAATTCAGTACTTTATGTTGCCATCATCTCATACTTTAACGCAGCCTTTTTTCGGTGGAGGGCGTTGGGATGTTGAAATGTGGGAGAGAAAAAACAACATTTTATTGAATATCAGGTAAACGTGATTCTTAAAATTATTTTTAATATATAGGTTTTTGGTTTGAAGATTTTCACAGTAATATTATGGAGTGTGATAACAAGAATTTTTGTGCAGCCAAGTTACTTTCAAGGACTTAAAAATATGAGAATAAAAAAACAATAAAGAGAACAAGAAATTAAAGCAGAACATATTGTATTATAACTTGCCTCCTAAGTAATTGCTTACGCACACACCTGCTGGTAGTGATATATTCCTATTATGTGCGATTACCTCATTATAGATATCCACAAACTTATATCTTCAATCAGGAGATTTAAAGAAGCTTGAGAAATATATATATTTTAACTTCGGTGGCATGCACAGTTATTCAGCTATAGATATGCCCACCCATAATGCAAAACATTGTCAATGAAGAGAATCGAACAAAGCTGGGCTTATTTAATGCTTCTACTCACATGGATGTGATTCTTACCTCTACTGTTGGTTTAGTTTTAGAACAATGTTTTATAATAGTGTGTTTTCATTCAATTTCAGTAGATCTATGACATCCATGGGTTACGGAACCTACCCTTAATCCAAGCTCAAGTATGAAGACATTGCACTACTCATTCAATGGGGAAATAACAATTATTCCTCTAGCTTATTTACTTTCTTAGTGTTTGAATGCATTTAAAAACATTACAAATTTTATTGGAGCTTCACCATGTCTATATATTCACTAATCCTCTCTATATTGTTGCATTGAGACTTTAGATGTACATGAGAATGATCACTTAGCGTATCAACTAAAACATTGAATAATATTTCTTTAATGAAAATTCTTTAATTCATCCAACCAAATATATTAATGTGAAAAATAGATAAAAATGCAACCCTTCTTATGATAACTAAAACAAAATCAATTTTCTTAGCCACTTTCATTTAAATTTTACTTCCTATAATCAACCACTAGATCAACTCCTAGGTTCTTTACAAAATAAGTTTTCCTTTGTGATACCATACATTAAAGATAATTGAACATTTCTGGAAGCTTCAAACACATAATTTGTTTGTATATTAGTAATTGAACATCCACCAACATTTTCCAAATATAATGAAAGCCATAGGAAAACATAATAATTCTTAATTTAACACATGATTTCAATAATCAGAGTTTTGCAAATGAAATAGGTTGTTGTATTTTATGCTAGGTTGAAACAATGTGGGAGAAACACCTTGTTGGGATCCCTAGAGTGAATGGTATTTGCATTAAATAATGCAAGAGAATGGAAATTTCACATGAATTGATGGTAAATCATTTTCTCAATTTCATGGAGGAGCCAACATTTGGTGTGAATGCAAGAGTTTTTGTCATTATTATGGTTATTTTGAAAGGATTTATAACTACACCTAGAATAGTAGTTTTTTGGGAATAAAGAATAAAGTTTTATTGCATGCCATAGCTAGATATTCATGCTAGAAATATTTGTTTTCCCTCAAGTTTCAAATTTGTACTAATATATTAATGATGGATGTACCTAAATCATACCAAGACAAGTCAAGCTAGAAACTTGGAACACAAATCAAGTTAGAGAGTCGGATTGAAATTCACATTTCATGTCATAGAAAGTGCATGCTATTTCATATAGTCAATTAAATTTAGAAACTTGGAGTGTAAGTAAATATTAAAAGATTGGAGTACAAGTCATGTTATATTTTTACAAGTCAAGTAATGTCAATTTAGAATTAGAGTACAAGTCATGGTTAGTAAAAATGAAGTTAAATTTATTTATATTTCTCATATTAAATACAAATCCTTAAATTTTAATAGTTATTTTAGTAAAAATATGGAGAGAAAGAGAGAAGGTGAAAATGATAAATTTAAGAAGAACCATGTAATCGTAATTGGGAAAATAAAATAATGCAAAAGAGTGTCTTTGATTCAACAAATGGAACACAATTTGGAACTTTTGGCGAAGCCCAATAACTCCCTACAAACACTAAACAATTTTTTATACTAACTTGTAAGAAAATTTACAATGTAAAGTAGATATAAAAACAATAAGAACAAATTTAACATAGTATTCTATGTGGAAAATTTGGTAAAATTATGCCAGGAAAAACCATGGGAAAAGATCTTTCATATTTTTATTTCTCCAAAGATTCACAATTACAACCACCTTCAAAAGCTAGAGAAAACATGACTTTAAAAGAGTATAAAATTATTGAGTTGTAGAGTCATTGTTGAACAAAACTTTCCAAGAGTAGAAAGTGTGACTCATGCAACTACATGTCAAAAATTTGTCAAAATTACCATAGATAGGGAGTCCCATAAAATAAATTTTGCCTTTGCCTAAAACGCCTTCGACATAACACCATTTGACATCTAGGGGGCTACGACATCCCCCCTAAGACCCCCTATCATTTAAAACTTTAATTGAATAGTAGGCCTTGGGTCACACCAAGTGCATACCTAAAGCACTCTAGCTAGATATCAATGTCGACTATTCATCACTATTGGAATAAAAATAATTAAGTTGACTTCATATTCCAACAACTCACACTAGTTGACACATCAAAATATCTTTCTGATACCTATCCAATTTAGTTGACACATCTACAACTCTTTGTGACATGCCTACAATTTATTTTACACATCTACAACTCTCGCTAGCATATATTCAACATGTTTAAACATTTTGTTTCATTATTTTAACACTCTCATTTAATGAATAACTAAATTTTCTTAGGCTTCTTATGTATCACTACAATGTACAAAGTTTATCTTGCCCAAAGGATTAGTAAATACATTAGCCATATTTGCACTTATGTTACAACACATCAACCCTATCTCTTGTGATTCAATCTTTTCTTTGAGAAAACGATATTAGGTTTTTAATCATTTTTATCTTGTCTAACTTATTTGATTATTTTCTAGTTTGATTGAACTTTTATTTTCACAATTGATAGGGGCTGGTCCTCCTTTCTTGTGTCCTATATCTCCAATAAAATTCCTTAGAAAGTATTTTTATAGGTAGTACTAAAAATTATTTATACTTGATTTAGTAAATGACAAGGAAAGAGAAATTGATTACTTATTATTTCTCCAAGACATAATGCTTGATCTTATACTTAATGCATAACTATTCATGGATTTTGTATCATCTAGATCACCTATCCAATTAGAATCTAAATAAACTATCAAATTAGCATTCAAATGGTAATTATATTCAAAATCAAAGTTATAACATACATTTATTTCCTAATTTCCAATGAGTCCCAAGAGGTTTAGCCATGAATTGGCTACATATGTGGAATAAATATGCAATATGAGGTCTTTTTTTGCTTAAGTAGTTCAAAATTTCCTCCAACATTCTATACGAAGTTCCATTTTACTTCTTTTGTACCATAATCAATGTAAATCTAAATATTATGTTCTAAGGTCCAGTCCTGAGTACATAATCACACAAAAAGAGGAAGAACACCAAGAACTATTAGCAGTCCTCTCTACTAGGAATGAAGACAAGCCTTCCCCCACATCTATTTCATCTCCTTTGGAATAAAATGCAACATATGATTTTTTTTTTGATGAGATTGATTACCAACAACCACCCAACCCATAGGAAATGGAAAGACTTTATGAACAAGGATACGATCTTGTGAAACAATTAGGTTACAATGGTAAAGGATGTGGAAAGAATTAGCAAGGCATTTGTGTTCCCATTAAACCTAATATACAAGATACTAAGACTGGTTTAGGGTTTTCCTTTTCTAAAGCTACAAAAGTAAATCAACGACCATCACTCAACATAAACACTATCACATGTGCACCAAGAACCAACCTTATGCTCAAACATCCCGAATTCCTTGATATGGATTCCCCACCATTCACCTATGTTGATAAAACTGAAGGTTTGAAACACCTATTAGGCACTTTGGATAAGACTTCTATCTCCAAGAGACATGCATCTTGTGCTATGATAATTTTTGAGCTCAATGTTATTAACATTAATGAAACTTCTACAAGCATGGAACCATATGATCTGGAATTTACTAAGTCAAATGCACTCCCTTTAGGGGATACCCTTGACATACCCATGGACATAGATGATAAAGAAAAAGTCATTAAAATTGGGAAGTTCCTTGATAATGAAGAACACGAAGATCTTGCAAGCTTTCTTCACGCTTTTCCTCAACTCTTTGCTTGGAATTATTCTGATATGCCTAGAATATAGATCTGAAGATAGTCACACATAACATTGTTCTTGCTAAAAATGCTAAGCTTGTTTGCCAAAAGACATGAAAGATGAACACTAAGATAGCCTTTCATGTTAAAGGAGAACTTGAAAAAGCCCTTGACATAGGTTTAATTCGACCTATTTATTATTCTCCTTGGATATCAAACATTGTTGCAGTTGCTAAAATTGATAATTGTGTTAGGATATGCACATAATTTTGTGACTTGAACAAAGCCTCTTTAAAGGATGATTTTCCTCTTCTTAATATTGACATGATAGTGGATTCAACTATTAGACATGATTTTTAATCTTTATGGATGGATTTTCTGGATATAATCAAATCTTCATCAACCCACAAGATCAATACAAGATAGCCTTTACATCTACTTGGAGAACATTTTATTGGGTTATGATGCCTTTTGGATCAAAGAACGTTGTCACAACTTATCAACGAGCAATGACTTTAATATTTCATGATTATATACATAAAATCTTAGAAAATTATGTTGATGAAATTCTAGCTAAATCCTTAACCTGACAAGATAATGTGAATGTTCTTCCAAAAATATTCGAACGCATGCATAAGTATAACTTGCGCTTAAACTCAAAAAAGTGTGTCTTTAGAGTAGATAGTGGTAAGATTTTAGGGTTTATCATATCTCATAGAGGCATTGAGGTGGACACAAAAAAAATTGATGATATAATTAACATGCCACCTCCTTGTAAAATTTCCCAATTACTCACATTACAAGGAAGGATTCAAGTCATCCACCATTTTGTCGCATCACTAGTTGATCGAACATTGCCTTTTACTCACGTCCTAAAAAAGGATGTGAATTTTGATTGGATTGATGATTGTAAATAGGCCTTCGAGGGTTTGAAAGAATACCTTGCAACTCCACTTGTTTTACAACCTACTATACCAAACAAACACTCCATCCTTTACATCATTGCTTTTGTCCACCTTCTTGCTCCATTGGTGGCTCAACAAGATGATAATGGTCAATAGAATCCTATTTATTACATCAATTGAACTGTCATTGATTATGAAATGTGCTACACAACCATTGAATTTTTTTTTTGTCTCTTGTATTCACTACTAGTAAGTTGTGACATTATTTACTAAATGTAGAAATATAAGTGATGACAAAGTTTGACCCTCTCAAACATATTTTCAATAAAGTAGACCTTCCAAGATGTATTGCTAAATGGATAATGTTGTTGACCAAGTGCTACCTTAATTTTGTTTCCCAAAAATAAATCAAAGGCCAAGCCTTAACTGATCACTTAGCCGATGCTCCTTCCCCTTTAGGGTTACCTATCAATGATTCTTTTCCTGATGATAATGTGTTGACCGTAGAACTTCTACATGGGAACTATACTTTGATAGATCCAAGTGTTGAATAGGTTCTGGTGTTGGAGTTATATTAATTCCTCTTGTAGGCAAGCCTATTCCCTTTTCGTATCGCCTAAATTTCCTATGTACAAATAATGTAGCTAAGTATGAAGCATTAATTGTTGGATTGTGTGCCACCTTAGTCATGGGAATTAAAGATATCAAGATCTATGATGATTCACAATTAGTGATTAAACAAATTAATGGTCTCTATCAAACTAAACATGATAAGTTATCATAAAATAAGGATTTCATATTGACCTTTCTAGAGCAGTTTGCATTGTTAACCATTGATAAAATCCCCCAAAAAGATAATCGACATGAAAATGCAATGGCTAGTACAACTTCTCTTGTCTATCATGCAGATCCTTCTGAAAAATTCATGTTTACCATCTACCCAATCATGAAACCCTCCATCAATGATAAAACTGATGATGTCCTTCCCACATTCCCAGATAATTTGTGTGAATGGTATGATACAATATATAACTATTTAAAAGATGGTACCATTCTCGAGCCTACAACTAGAAATACTCGCATTCACCTCAAAAAGCTAGCCACTAAGTACATAATCCTTGCCGATACATTGTATAGAATATCCTTTGATGGAATTCTCTTGTGATGTCTCAAGGATTCTAAAAATCATATTACCCTCGAACAAGCCCATTCTGGCACTTGTGGAGGTCATTTTGGAGGAAAACCTTTAGTGCAAAGCCTTCTTCACATGGGTTGCTACTGGAAAAATATGGAAAAATATTGTTATGTGTATGTTAAGCGATGTCATAAATGACAAGAACATAATAATTTGATTCATGCTCCTACTTCTGAGCTTTGTGCCCAAATACCTATTTGGATGTTCTTTGTCTAGGGATTGGATCTTATTGGAAATATTTCACCAAATGGGTAGAAGTTATTCCTCTTCGATCCACAACTGTTGATATGATATGCCATTTCTTATTGGAACACATTATTGCTCACTTTGGACTTCCTTCTACATTAGTTTCAGAAAATGGAACACCATTTAAAAATAATGATGTGAAGAAGTAATTAGAGACCTTTCATATTCAACATCACTTTTCAACACCTTACTATCCACAATCTAATGGTCAAGCTGAAAGCACTAATAAAATCCTCAAAAAATCCTTAAGTAAACTAATAATCTAAACTAGAAAGATTGGAAAATACAATTGCAATATGCGTTATGGGCCTATCACACAATTGTTCTCTCCTCTATAGGAAATACACCTTTCAACCTTGTTTATGGTACTGAGGCCATCATAACTTCGGAGTTATAAATCCCCACATTGTGAATTTCTCTTCAAGGTCATGTCAACAATGACACCTATAAGCAATAATGATTACATCAACTTGAAATGCTTGATGAACAACACATTAACACTCTCGAGCATCTTTAGGTTTACACTAAAAAATTGCAATGCAAACATGATACTGGTGTCATGTCCCTCAAACATTTAACAAGGGTGATTTAGGTTTATATGAAAATCAATAAAATACTACTATTGACTATGCTAGAAAAGGAAAGTTCAGTCCTAATTGTTTAGGCCCCTATGTTGTCAATACAAATTATGGATCTGGTGCTTACACATTAACAGAGCGAGATGACACTCCTTTTAAAGACCATGGGTATGTGCAAGATCATGATGGGCCAAAAAGTGGCAATATGTAAGTGATATGATGGTCCATGTGGCTGATGAATTTTTTTACCCAAATTTGATGAAACGAAAAGGTGTTTTAAACGATATTCTCAGCTTCCCACCAATATAAATTATGCTCTACTTTGAATTTAATAAATGTGAGAGGAAAATTTGCAATTCCTAACAATAGATGGATTAACTATTGTCAGTAAACTGAAATAAACCTCTCCCTATGAAATTATTGATCAAACATAGAAGAGAAAAACATTAAGTAAAGCATGTGCAACTTAAAATATGAAAATATAATCTAAGTTAACCAACCACCATCCCATAGGGGGATTGGTGCCCCTTGATGTGAGAAGAGAGCCCTTTCTCAATCCCTGATAAGCAAATGATGTGATAATGGACAAAATTTGTTCTCAAATTAAGAGAATAACTTTGCATGAGCTTCTGTGTTGTGTGTTTGAAGGATAGGAGCCTTGAATTTATAGTTGAGCTTGAAGAGAGGAGAGTCCAAATTGATGAATGTGGGACTAATCCCCATCAAATAGGAGAGAGCCACTTGTCACAATGTGATTGGCCCATGATTGTGCAAGTGTTGGTTAATGTGCCCATTTCAAATTTGAAAATGGCATTGAATGCATATGGTTGAGGGATTTGGGGGGAATTTTGTTTGAACAAAAATTCAAACAAGGGGAGTTAATGAGGGCATATTCCTTGGGAATATGCCTTGTGAGGAAAATAAGTGTTTTATAAATCAATTTAAATGATTTATTATGCAAGTGGATGGGACATGGGTTAGTCTTAGCATTAATTAGAGATTTTGACTAATTAAACTAGTGATTAGGTGGTGTGTCATTTGATTTGCATTTTTGTATTTGTTTTAAATCAAATGAGAGGAAAACGAATGTTAATCATTTAATTAAATACATGTGATTTAATTAAATCAAGAGACCTTAGGAGATAAAAAGTGATTTATTTAATTAAACCTGATTTGTTTAATTGATGGATGAAATATGATTAATCAATAGTGATAATTTTGCATGTCTACATTTTGCCCCTCTTTGAAGCAATGTACTTGTTGCATTGGTTCAAAGAATGATGCCACCGACATCGAAATTAAAAAATTTCTAATTTTTTCGGATGCCCCAGTGAAAAGAAGTACATTAGTACATTGCCCCCTCGAGAGATCGAGTGAAAAGATTTGATTTGAGGTCGATCTCGCGATAAAGAGGTTTAAAAAGGATGTATGGATGGTTAGACTAACTAATCTATATGATAATGATGATGTAAATGAGATGTTTTTAAGATGCTTAGAATAACACATTTATATTATCCTAAACAACTTAAATGATTAGGCAATGCATGTGAGATGAATGATGTTGTCCTATGATGATATGCAAGATGAAAGTGAAAATGCAAGATGCAGGATAGATACATTGTTAGTGCGAAAGTGGATAGAAGAATGAGAGGGATCAACCCTTAAATTCAAGAAGGTGCAAAAGTCCAACAAGTCCACTAGTCATCCAGACTTTATTGGATATGATGATGAATGATAATGATGTATTGCTTATCCAAGGATGGGAAAAGAGCATACCTTTCCTTATGTTTGATAACACACGTAGGTGCGATGCATCAAGGTATTAAGAACCAGGATGGCGTGGTGCCTAGTGTGATGGAATTTGACTCATCAAACAGATAGGAGTATTCTTGCTCACACTTGACAAACATAACCTTATTCAGAATGCAGTTCAGATATTCTAGGCATTTTGGGCCAAAACATAAAAAGGCAAGCCTTCTTATGTGGTCAACAAGATACCTAAAACATCTTTCCTAAAAACAAAACAAAGTATGCATGACGAAGTTATTTTATAAGAATATCCAACAAGCATAGTAGATAAAAAGATATTGATCGTTGCGCCATTCCTTTCTCTCTAAACCTGTTTTGTTTAGGCATCATCGAGAGGTCCTTGGAATGAGTGCAAAATAAGATAAGTCAAAAAGACCAAGATAAAGTAAAAAAACAAGCTAATGTTCTTTGTACCGCTAGCCAAGGCTATCTATTGTGGGGTACCTAATGCTTATGTCCATCGTAGGAAAGCTTCATCCTAGGACATGTAGTGATTAGGGTTTTGATGGGACTGATTTGGGTGATAAACTATTGATATTCTGATTTGAACAACTTGCTTGCTTACTTACTTAGGCTTAAGACTTTGATGATTAAGTGGTCACTTTTGAACCTGCTAAACTTGCTTCTAATTGACTCACCAAAGAGTGAAGGCGATGCTTGACTTTATTCAAACAGATTGCCAAATGTGATGAATGCCTAAGGATTGACCTAAACTATAAACCAGATGGGCAAACAAATTGCCATTGCAATAGATGCTTAAAGGGCCGACCTAAACTATAAACTAGATGGGCAAACAGATTTTCATTGCAACAGATGCCTAAAGGGCCGACCTAAACTGTCTCCGGGGATGATCAAAGATCAACCTTGCCTACGTTCAAGCTTAGAGACGACGTAGTTCGAACAAGGTGAAAGATTGACAAGACTCAATAATAAATTTGTGAAGATTTTTTGAGATTTTGACCTGCTTTTGGATTTTTATGAATTTGGGAAGAGCACAAAAGATATAAATAAATCCGATCCACTGCTAGTTTCAAGGGCATGCCCCCAATGTTTAAGCGATAGACTACTTTGATAAAGGCAGGACAAGCTGACCTTAGGAAAATGCCAAGTAGTACTATGGTGGAATATGATATGGTCATCAGTTCAGGCTATGGTAAGAATGCGAGTGGATGGGTGGATTGATGATTAATGAAAATGCGTTGGAATGGATGATTGTTGTTCTCCTAGCTATTTCCTTGATTGTGGTTTGACATCAGATTTGTGTATATTTTCAGATCCTGATTACCGACTGGTTGCTTAATATTGATGATCTTGTCTTTGATGAGGTCTTGGATGATATTCTTTAGCCTCATGCAATTTACGGTGGTATGTCCCTTGATCTTGTGAAAGTCACAAAGGAGGTTTTCTTTGTACCATGGCAGTTTGGTTATGAGTTCCGTGTATTGCTCAGAGTTGGAGATTTTGATTAGGTTTTCCTTGACTAATTTCTTCATTATGGATTCGATTGATTCTCCAAGAGCCGCAAACTTTCGCTTGGGAGGATATTTTCCTCGGGGAGGTGATCCTCCTTGATTGCCCAAGTTATTGATTTGGTTGGTGGGAAGTGGTTGTTGTTGTGCTACTACTGCATTAGTTTGCACATTATTGCGATTGTGATTTTGTGGCTGGTGATGAGTTTGGATGTTTGGTGTGGGAGCACTTATGACCACTTTAACATCGACCATGCCGTCATTTTTAATATTTTTGTTCCTCGACCATGTTCAAGGTTTATCGTTATAATTGTTGGATGGACGGTTATCCTAAGGTGGAGTGAATGTTGATGCACCTCCTCACGCAGTAAGAGCTCTTTCGATGTTGAGTGCCTTTGGGATTAATTGATTGTACAATGTGATGCATTGCATTTTTAAGTAGAACACCAAGTTTTCATCTAGATTGGATATGATCGTGCAAAATTGTTGTTCTTCTGGCATGGTCCACTTGCTTTGACTGGCCTTGGATCGCCATCTTTACAAGAAGGATGCGAATAGCCCTCCTTTTCTTTGTTTAAGCGTTGATAGTTCTTCCAAACTAACATTTGCACCCATCTTGAAAGCTTAATTTTTAAGGAATGCTTCCAAAATTTCCTCGAATGTTTTAATGCCCGTGGGTAGGCAAGAAAACCATTCCATGGCTGGACCAGTTAGATTTTGGGGGAAGAGTCGCATTAGGTATGTGTCATCGTATGCAACCTCCATGCAATGTACCTGAAATTCCCTGACGTGGTTTTTAGGGTTTCCCGTCCCATTATACTTGTTGAATTTGGGGATTTCAAATATCTTTGGGAAAGGTACCATTGTGAGATCTCTGTTGAATGGATAGGGACACAAGTTGCCTAGTGTTTTGGTTGTTTTCCCTAATTGGAGGTCCAACACTTGCTGTGAGAGCAGTTTGATTTGTGTTGGGACATCGTTGCTTGGATTGGGAGGCGAAATGAATGCATTTTGAGGTGTTTGGGGTGTTTGATTGGTGGGAGGGGTACTAGTGGGAGTTTGCTGCAAACTCTGCTATGCGTTCAAGGCCTGCTGATATGCCTGCATTTGTATCAACAACGCTTGTTGTTGATCTTGCTGCTATTGTGCCAACGAGGCTTGTTGTTGGGTCGAGCTGCTATAGCGCCCATGAGGCTTGTTATTGGTTGAGCTGTTACTGCACCAATGAGGCTTGTTATTGGTTGAGCTGCTACTGCACCAACAAGGCTTGTTATTGGTCGAGCTGCTACTGCACTAATGAGGCTTGTTATTGGTTGAGCTGCTACTGTGCCAATGAGGCTTGCTATTGGTTGAGCTCCTACTGCACCAACGAGGCTTGTTATTGGTCGAGCTGCTACTACACCAATGAGGCTTGCTATTGGTCGAGCTGTTGTTGCACCATCAAAGCTTGTTGTTGGGTGAATTGTTGTTGAGCCAACGAAGTCTATTATTGGGCAAGCTGCTATTGAGCCAATGAAGTCTGTTATTGGGCGAGCTGCTGTTGAGCCAACGAAGTCTGTTATTGGGCGAGCTGCTGTTGAGCCAATAAAGTCTGTTATTGGGCGAGCTACTGTTGAGCCAACGAAGTCTATTATTAGGTGAGCTGCTATTGAGCCAACGAAGTCTGTTATTGGGTGAGCTACTATTGAGCCAACGAAGTTTGTTATTGGGTGAGCTACTATTGAGCCAATGAAGTCTGTTGTCTAGCATGCTACTGTGCCTGAAAATCTTACAGGGCCTATTGGTATGCTTGAAAATGGTTTGCTTGCAGTTGTGCTTGGTATTGTGCTTCCTGGACTGCTTGAGCTTATGCTTGTTGGGTTGCTTGTGTCACTTGTGCAACTTGCGTAGCTTGTGTAGCTTGTGCAGCTTGTGTAGCTTGTTGGTTTCAGAGCACCTTTTGGTGGGAAGCTTATCGAGTAGCTTGCAACATGATGGAGAATGAATTTTTTTCATGTTGTGCTTTGGCATTGGTGGCAGTGGATTGGGAATGATGCCAACCATAAGACCAAGTGATGTTGACATTTCTTGAATTGGATCTTTGTTGGGTATTGTTGGTGGATTTTGATCATGATTGAAAAGTGGCCCTTGGTTTGTGTTGATTTGATAATTGAATGAGATGGAAACATCTTCAATGTGTTCATTGATTGATTGATCTTGATCACCATTTTTAACAAGTGTGGAGGAGAGATTGTTAATGCTATTGCTGTGGTTGAATTCTGATTAATGTCCCCAATAGTTATTAGCTTTTGATTAATCAGGTCTTGGATGAGATTTTTGAGTTGAATACAATCTGATGTTGTGCATCCCTTTACTTTGTGAAAATCACAAAAGTGTTTCTCATCATACCCTAGTGGTTTCACCATGTGCTCTTGATAATTCACATAAATAGGGATTTTAATGAGATTTCCTTGTATCAATTGTTGCAAGACAGACTCAATTGGTTCCCCAAGAGGTGTGTATTTTCGTTTGCTACCTTGTGACATTTGTACTTTAAATTGACCTTGTGGTGATTGTTTTTAGAGATGCGATGATTGATCTTTGAGATGTGGTGATTGAGTTTGTTGGTGATTTCATTGATCTTGATATCCAATTTCTTGACATTGGAGATATTGTTCTTGATGTGGTTGTGGAGATAGCTCAATACTTTGATGACATGGTTCAACCAACGGAAGAGTGTATTGATTTTGGGGTGGAGACATCTCTTGGTGCAATGGATCCACTACTTTGGCAAGCGAAGCAATTTGATCCCGTAAAATTTGATCTGTATTTTCTTGATATGGCTAAATTGGTTGTTTAGCAATCAGATTTGAAATGTATCCTTGTGGTGCTTTCTTGGGATCGTGGATAAGTTGATATTGGATAATTCTTAGATTCAGTGTGATGTTTTGATTTGGCATGATAGATTGAAATTAAACATTGTTCTAGTTGCGAATCATATTGCCCTGACTTAGGTAACTTTGATTTCGGATGTTGTTACCTTGATTTGGATCAATACATGGAGTTTCTAACATATTGTTTGGACTTTGAACAACGTTGATGGCATTCGCAAACATGTCTACCCGAAATTTTACCAAGTGCGGACTAGAAATGTTCACGTTCAACAAACTTGTATTTGACATGTATGGATTTGGTGAGATAGTGTTGTTTGGAATAAGACTCACGCATTGAGTGTTTGGTTGATAGATTTGTAGATTTGGACTTGGATTTAAATCTATCATTCAAAAAGGTTTTCCAAACTTTAGATTGGTCACACTCACATTTGTATCATTGAAGTTTGGAGGAGATAATGATGCCATGTTTGAATTACATAAGTGTGAGTTTCGATAATCAATTTGTGAGACTTGGATAGTTTGGTTGACTCAAATTTCTTGTGATGGATGGATCAAGTTTATATTCCATGTCCCTCTTGTGTTGAGATCGAGTTTGAACCATAAAATGAAGATCAATTTTCAAGAATGTAAGAGATGAACCTCTAATCCTTTCAATCGGTCTAAACCTTAGGTTCAAAGAAGCGAAGAACTAGGATAATTGAAGGATCAAAGCAATGATGAGGATGAGATAAATGAAAGATGAGTGATATGGATGAATGGAATTCTTAAAGAAACTTTGAAGGAAATGCTAAAAATTTTAGGACTTTGATTGATGGTGATTGGATTGATAATTTGACTAGATGCGTTAAGTCAAACAAAATGTGATAAATGCACTTGTAAAACCCTAGGAAGTTGTGTTATCCTAGAGTGGACTTGTACATAAGTGGATAGTTTGACTAAGTGTGTTAAGTCAAACAAGGTGATGATTTGATAATTTGGCTAAGTGTGTTAAGCCAAACAAGATGAACTCGTAAACCCTAAGAAGTTGTGTTATCCAAGAGAGAACTCATGTATAAGATGATGGGTTTGACTAGGTGTGTTAAGTCAAACCAAGTGGTTTTGATTTCACCTAGAAGTTTAGCATAACAGTTGTTTACAAAGATTCCAAGAGCTATTGGTGAAGTGATTTTTTGACTGGTTTTGATGGTTGAGAGATGGATGAACGTGATTGAGTTTGATCCTAGACTTGACCTAGAATAACACTTCTTCTTACAAGACCTCAGTGTTGAAGAACACACTATATTTCCTATGGGAGGAAAGAAGACCTTTCAAAAAGTTTGGGATTCTGCTGATAGTAAAACTCATTCAACTCAGGATCTCAAGATGCTCCTCACGAGCTTTCAGAATAAGCTTCTTGAACTTTGGTTTTGGGATTTTGATCTTGCAGGAAATCATGTTAGAAAACACATGTGTAATCCAATTTGTCTTTTATCTTGTCTTAGTGAATTATATTTACCAAAAGCACTTGCTTGATTATGTTTTCAAACTTAATGTCTAATGTCCTACTTTCTTCCTCATCCCACAAGGTCCATTATGTGGAAATCAAAGAAAATAGGGCAAAAGTCTCCTATGTTTAACCTTATTGAAAAACAAATTATGATAGAATTCAAGCACTTAGAAATATCTAAGGATATGATCCCTAGGGAAAGCAAGAGTGCCTAAATTCATCAAAGGTATTTATTTCCTAAAAGGGGTTCGAAGTTTGAGGCTTTTTGTGAATGTCTATTTTTCAATCGTTTTGACAACCAAGCAATGTATTTTTTACTTCCAAACACTTTTTACAACCCTAGGATGATGAGGCAATATCTTGTTGGGTTCCCACTTGGATAAATCCAGCTGCGCATATCTTGTGCAAATGGCTAAATGCTTGACCACACTAGCTCCCCTCCATGACACTCACTTATTTGGGTCAGCCAAGCATTAGTACCCATGAATCCCCATGACATACTTTCCATTTCCACAACAAGACTGCATGTATAACGTGGGACGGCTTCAAAGGACATGACCTTTTGCACCAACAAGATAGAAAAGGTTTTGGCCTTTTTCTAAACAATGGGTTATAATGCGGGCATTCCGTTCATGGGGGATTATCCAACATTGACGAGAGTCCATTGCTGTCCATCTCGTCGGCATAATCCTCGTGATTCTTAAACTTTCCTCAAGAATCCACACTTATATACCGATTGGAAGTCGCTTGGCTTTAGCGTGTTCCCGGTTGGGTTGTTCCCTTGGGTGAGTAATTTTTCCCACAAGGCAGGCCCTCTAAGTTAAACAAAAGTGAAAAAACTCATCTGTAGTTTGATCAACCTTCGTTTAGAAACAAAGGGAGAACAGTCGCAACAGGTTTACTCACACTCGTAAAGTGTTTTGTTCAATTTTAAATGCCCAAAATGAAAGTGTGAAGACAATCTTTTTGACAACTTAATATCACCAAAATGCTTTTGATTCTCAAGATCATTGTGAAGCACGAGAGAAGCGCATACACATTTCAATGATGTTAATTTATGAAAAAGATTGTAAAACATGAAAGACACTTGTTCATTTTATACCTCCAAGCAGTGATGAATTCGTTTTAAAAGCACCAATTGAAATGTGAAGTTTGCCTTGTTCAATTTTAAGTTCAAATTGAAATCTAGTAAATGTCTATGGTTATTTTTAACCAACTTTGAAAAGATCAAATCAAGTGGTTAATTTTAAACCCAAAAGGAAATTTGAGTTGGTCTAAAAAAACAAGGGTAAAAAATGGAAGCTCTTAAATTGTTAAAATAAGCATTAAAAAATGCTTTTTTTTTCAAATCTCAATTTCAAGAAATCTCCAAGTCTACTCTATTCACCTTTGTTTTCATTTGATCACAATGTCAACACCTCCAATTTCAATCTTGATGTCAACCTTCTTCATTTCCAATGTCCACTTTGTATTCCTACAAAAGTTATCATAAATAAGAAATATGATATTTCAAGGATCTAATGATATCTTTTAACATAATGAATATAGTTCTAAAACATGATGAATGTATAAGCTTATCAAACCAAAAAAACACTCCTTGGGAATAAGTGTATTGAGAAATGATAAAAAAAGATTTAGTTCAACAACCACCAAATAACTTGTTAAACACTTCCCTCAAAAATAAAAAATAAAACCCATTTTATTTTTTAACTTTTTAACTTGCAAACAATAAATATTCAAATCAAATTTGAAGCTTGCTTTACGATTTGCCACCAAATTCAAAGAGATACATTGTTTTCTTCATAAATATTGCCCTGCTATTCACATAACAGAATCTTGTCAAAAATATATTCATTTTGAAAACAAACAAAAGGTGATTAATCCATCATTTAAGTCAAGATCCCCTCAATCTATTCTTGGAGGAGTAACTTCACATTTCCCGCCGGTACCAAATCCTTTCCACCTGGTCAAATCCACAAGATATGCTTTAAATAAATTAAGTACACTATCTACTTGGTTTTTAGATTTTCAATGAATGAAATGGAGATAGCTTACTTCACAAGAAACATCGGCCAGTTTATAGCAAATATCATAATTTCATGAGATAAATGCGTAGGCCTAATGCGCAGGTCATAGCTAATTGGAATGAATTTTGATGGGAAGCTAATTGATAAACTCTCAGCATACAGTGATAGTTCCGCTATGAAACAGTGAACATGTCAAGCAAAACTTTTGGAAGAAGAAGATGATCTAGAGTCATTGGACCAGCAGTGCCAATCAAAGTAACATGGACAATGATATTAATGAGGGAGATAACAACATTAATGAATTCGCAAGACATACACACCCCCTCATGATAAATCAAAGCCTAGCACCTATCCAGTATTTGACCGGTTATATTAATGTGATAGGAATCAGTCATCTCCACACTAAATGTGTTTCCTCCACACTAAATACGCTTCCTGCAGCATAAAACTTATGGTGAATGGAGAGGAAATATGGTAAAATGCGAGGAAAAATTTGTTTAGACACACAGAACGGTCAAGAAATCAAACAGACATGAATCATACTTTCCACGCATTCAATTTCCCACTTTGCTGATTTGTAACTCTTTAATCTCGGTGTGATATTCTTTCGTGCCATAAAGGATAACTTAGACAAAAGAGATTTATGACAATAGGACAAAGAGAGCCAAACATTAAATAAAATTCAAGTAAGAAAGATATTCAAATCACTGGCAGGCGCCTCCATGTGCAAGTTATTTGACTTGTGTAAGACAAGCAATAAGTACAACAACCATGAACAAGGGAAGTTCATTTATGTTTTGACTGTCAACTAATGACGTGCAACAAAGAACAGAGACTAGATCTTAAAATAGCTAATGGGAATGGAGAGCTACCTTACGCCCTATGCAAATGCCAAATAAAAGGAAATTTCACACTTCTTTGATGTCCACGACTACCACAAACTCATACTACGAATCAATGTAGGTGATCAATGGAGTTTAAATAGTGTTAAGAATTCAAAAAAATGCAACAGCAATAACAGTAGTACTAAATAAAGACAACAACCTGCATTTAGAGAACCGACCGATAAAAGTAATTAGAAATTCAAGCTTAGGGGATTGGCAGGTGTGTGCTAAGAAGTCAAGGTGTACCATTTATGCATGGTAGGGAGATAGTTACACATGACAGAAATTGAATTAATACTGAGTAAAGACCACTGTAATAGTATGGAGACTTGGTGTTATGACGGTATCCTTGAAAAATTTGCTTCACTTTCATTTATTGTTCACAATGTATCCCCCAGCAATCTTTTTCATATTGATTTATCTTCCCACCACTGGTCTACTGCCACACTACAGACGTTGGTTTGGCTATTGTCTTCATGTTGCCCTTCTCATACTGGTTCATTCAGCTTCTATTTCTTTGGACTTGTTAAAGACAAATAAATCTGCACGAGTACAACAAATATGATGTCTATAACAACAAGAATTGAAATATGGAAATACATAGTGATAGTGATATGTTTGCAAGATAGGGAAGCATAGAATAGGCACGTGAATTGCTAGACAAAATGCCTTTACATACGGTTTCTCTCTAGTCCTCGCGTATCTTCCAAGCAATCTTCTGAAGACTTTCTACGCGTCTTTCAGATTTCATTCATAAGAGATTTATGGAAATCAGTGGGGTTACAAGCATATTTGGAGCACATTTACCCATTGGTTATCAAAGAATCCATATATTTGTTATGATAAAAACTCAGTAGTGGAAGCATCAGTTCAACTTGTAGGCTTTGTGAAGGACTGGGTACACCTATTACAATTCATCAGACAATGCTCCCTCTAATGCAAAATGTATTAATCACCAGAGAAATGTGAACAAAATATCTAATGAAAAGTAGCTAGCGCAACTGCCAGTGACAACATCCTAATTAAATTCGATTGAATCTTATGAATTTTTGTTAAGGACTTCAATAGATAAGCATGATTCAACAAATATATGAAGGAGTTTCTTTTCCACTATGCTTATCCTGTTGATTAATATCTATCGACAACTTCATAAGATTTCATCATACCAAATAGCAGAGCATCCCAAAGAAAAGGAAAAGAGGCAAAAAATTTCTCATGGAGAACACAATACCAGCACTAGTACCGCACTTCTAATCATAATGCTAATACGAAGACAATGAGAAAACAAAAAAAAGAAAAAAAAGGAAAAGGTGATATTTGTTAACAGGGTTGAAGATCAATAGCACAACAGACTCTCAAGCAAAGTGATGGATGCTTTATGTCATAATAGTGGTCGATGGATGTTCCCTCTATCTTTCCCTGGACATCACCAAGTATTTAGGTAGTGTTTGGTTGGCATTGAATGTCATAAAGAATGTGTGCTGCTCCTTCAATCATGAATAAACTACAACATGAAAAAAAACTACAATATAAAGAGATGATTTAATTTGAAGCTATTATGCTCGCAAAAATTGATTCGAAGCCCAAACAAGTCAACAAATATATAAAGACTGTTGCTGAACACACTTGTAAACAGGTTACGTAGGCCACAATTGTAACTTGTGAATAGATCAATATGTCTACTATACCTGTGTAGGCTTTTATTCCAAGCACAGGTAGGTAAGTCACAGAAATGACAAGTAACTAAATTTATACAATAAAGATAACCAATGAAATTTACTTAATATAGACACATGGATTTATCCAAAACTTTAGAAAATTAAGAATTTCAAGACTACCAATTTATCCACTTTGCCCTCCTTCTAGTGCCATTTTGTGAGAGGCAAATTTGCAATTCCTAACAATAGATGGATTAGCTATTGTCAGTAAACTGAAATAAACCTCTCTATGAAATTATTGATCAAACATAGAAGAGAAAAACATTAAGTAAATCATGTGCAACTTAAAATATGAAAATCTAATCTAAGTTAACCAACCACCATCCCATAGGGGGATTGGTGCCCCTTGATGTGAGAAGAGAGCCCTTTCCCAATCCCTGATAAGTAAATGATGTGATAATGGACAAAATTTGTTCTCAAATTAAGAGAGGAACTTTGCATGAGCTTCTATGTTGTGTGTTTGAAGGATAGGAGCCTTGAATTTATAGTTGAGCTTGAAGAGAGGAGAGTCTAAATTGATGAATGTGGGACTAATCCCCATCAAATAAGAGAGAGCCACTTGTCACAATGTGATTGGCCCATGATTGTGCAAGTGTTGGCTAATGTGCCCATTTCAAATTTGAAAATGGCATTGAATGCATATGGTTGAGGGATTTGGGGGGAATTTTGTTTGAACAAAAATTCAAACAAGGGGAGTTAATGAGGGCATATTCCTTGGGAATATGCCTTGTGAGGAAAATAAGTGTTTTATAAATCAATTTAAATGATTTATTGTGCAAGTGGATGGGAAATGGGTTAGTCTTAGCATTAATTAGAGATTTTGACTAATTAAGCTAGTGATTAGGTGGTGTGACATTTGATTTGTATTTTTGTATTTGTTTTAAATCAAATGAGAGGAAAATGAATGTTAATCATTTAATTAAATACATGTGATTTAATTAAATCAAGAGACCTTAGGAGATAAAAAGTGATCTATTTAATTAAACCTGATTTGTTTAATTGATGGATGAAATATGATTAATCAATAGTGTTAATTTTGCATGTCTACAATAAATAATTATTATTCATTTTCTATTTGAATTACGACTAAAGTCCTGATTGATAGGCTGAATGAAAAATATCTATAACTTTCAAACGGTATCACATTTTTTGAATCTAAAACATGTGTCACATTCTCCGATTCACATAATATAGGATTAAAAAAATAGAAATTGAATTTCATGAATTTTTGACTAGGTTAAGGTGGTCAGACATACGCGTTTTTATATTTTTTAACATTTGTAATAAAAAAATCATAATTATTTATTTACTCAGAAAAAAATCACAAAAAAATATGCATCACATCAGGACATGAGTTTTCTACTTATATCTAAAATATTATAAAAAAATATTATCATTTTATTGTGGTTAGGGTGGTCAGACAAACACCTACTTCTTATTTTTCCTTGAAATTTAAGTACTACTGCATTGAAATTTCAAATTTTAACCAAGGGTATGTGCAAGATCATGATGGGCCAAAAAGTGGCGATATGTAAGCCATATGATGGCCCATGTGGCTAATGACATTTTTTTTACCCAAAATTGATGAAAAAAAAGGGTTTTTAGAGGGTATTCTCAGCTTTCCACCAATATAAATTATGCTTTATTTTGAATTTAATAAATAATTATTATTCATTTTCTATTAGAATTATGAATAAAGTCCTAATTCATAGGCTGATTGAAAAAAACCTATAACTTTCAAACAATATCACATTTTTTGAATCTAAAACATGCATCACATTCTATGCTTTGCATACTATAGGATTAAAAAAAAAATTGAATTTCATGAATTTTTGACCAATTTAAGGTGGTTAGACAGATGAGATTTTATATTTTTTAATATTTGTAATAAAAAATCATAATTAATTATTTAATTGGGAAAAAAATATAAAAAAATATGCATCACATCGGGACATGACTCCTCTACTTATATCTAAAATCTTATACAAAAATATTATCATTTTATTGTGGTTAGGGTGGTCAGATAGACACCTACTTCTTATTTTTACCCTGAAATTTAAATACTACTCGATTGAAATTTCAAATTTTCACCAATATATATATATTTTTAAAATAAAGGTCTAGTAGGTTAGAAACTACATTCAATTTTCTACATATTCTAGTTTTACATTTTTTTGAAATAATATAGATAACTTATTCAAATTTTTATGTCAAGTTGTCTAACTCTGATTTTCTGTCTTTTTATTGCCACTTAAGGGCCTGTTTTTCTATGATGATCCTGCACATACCCCCAAATAGATTTTTTATTTTTGTAAATAACTCTTGTAGTTTAGAAACTACATTAAATTTTCTATAGATTCTATTCTTACATATTTTTGAAATAATATAGATATCTTGTTTAAATTTTTATGTAAAGTTGTCTTGTAAGGAAACTCAGGTGCGGAAACAGCTTCCTACACTAATCTCTTAAGGAAAGTATGGTGCAAATTCGTTTTAAACCCTTACAATTTCAGATTCGTTAATCTACTTAACAATGATATTGCAACAATATACCATACATACAGAAAATAAAGAATGACACAATGATTTACCCCGGGGAAAACCTTTCGGTAAAAAACCCCAACACTCCAAAACCTGCACAATGTATTATCTTCAACACAACGGTTACAACACACTTGCAATGCAAGTTCTTTCAGGAGATTTCCAACACTTGAAGACAAAATGCGGCAGCATCAAAACGTTCCAACAATACACTCACATCACACATCTTCGCAACCCTAAAAAATGCTTATATCATGCACTTCCCTTTTTAGGGCAACTTTCGAAGATAACTGTATTAGGGTTTTACCATTCTCCGAGAAAATATCGTGGAAGAGTGTACAGTACTCAAATTTATCAGTTGCCACATGTCTTCACCCGTCATTGAATCTTCCAGACATAGCTCTTACGTGTCATAGGAATCCGTCATAACCGTTTCAGCCATGATCTCCTTACACACAATTCAAGATGCCGACACATCAAGTGGAGTGACACATCAACATGCCAACTAGACATGTACACTCACACTTAATTACATTATTTGCAAGAAATACATTTTACAAAACAAATAATAAGAATAGGAATTATCCAAGGTTGAGACACCTTATTCCTAACATGTCTAACTCTAATTTTTTGAATATTCATCGCCACTTAAGGGCATGTATTTTCCATGATGATCCTGCACATACCCACTATTAATGCCACACATTTGTATCAATATTATGTCTAGTCCCTTTGAATGGTATGAATTATAAATAAGTGTTGTTAGAGCTATTGTATTATATCCTATATGCTTTCCTATTGTTTCGTTCTTGATAAATAATTATGTATGTCTTGAACACTAAAGTGATTATTTTTTATAATTGCTTTAGGTTTCATACTATTCAAAATTCCCACCTGTGTGTTATGTTGCTTTACAATAATAAGTGCATAACATAACTAATATTAATTTTGTATCTAATACAAACTCTAACAAGTTTTTAATTAGATCACATAAATTGTTTTAAATCATGATGACATTAATTAAGTAATCTTCTACATGCTATTTAATTAATCACATTGTTATTTAACATTCACATATTAAACCAATACATATAGCATCAAAATGCATATATATATATATCATAATTTTTTTGTACATGTCATCAAAATATACTATGTCACTGAGGACTATGATTACTAGATCCCTCCGGGATCTGGTACTCGCATTGCATCAATAGTCAAATGTCAGGAGATGGTCATGCATGATCATGATTGCAATCCACTGAATGTGATCACAAACTCCATCCTCTCCATTTGTACAAGTGCCAACCGATGCTCTCCTGTTGTCCGATCCCTCTCTGACTGTAGCCATGCCACCTCTCTCTAATTTCTCAAACTCCGCCGGAGTCCACAATGATTGTGCCTCTGATGCAGTCCTAGCTTGGTGGACCCATCTCCTTAAGCCCTCATACGCTGCTTGTAGTCTCACAAAGGGTCTCAGTGACTTTAGATATCGCTCCAAAATAGGTGGGGGCACATAATCTGAGTCCATCTCCTCCTCATCAAAGGATGTTGGCACTATCTCTGTAGCTACCTGACGGTAGAGATCCTACCAATCCTCCATGGGCCTTGCAAGATATAAACAAAGCATAATTAGTTTACATCATGATATATATATGCATAAAGTAATACATCAAAGAACAAAGTCTATGCATCAAAATTAAATATCATCACCTATATCTTTAGTAGGATAACCAATATCAAGCTTATCCTGTACAAGGGGCATGGATGTTGTGCTAGCCTCTCCTTGACTATGAGTACTAGTGCCTACTATTGTCACTGCTCAGGATCTAGTCATATGGATGGGTGAGGTCTCTCCCCACTCATGTGTCGATCCTTAGCTACTACCTCATCATCCTCACTCAGGGGTGCCTCCTCATCCTCATCCTCCTCCTCTCCCTCTTGTCCACCATAATCTGGATCTACATCCTCATCATACTCCTCATCAATAATGTTGGTAAATATGTCTAAAGCTCTGTAGCATGTCTCCTTGAATCTATCCTCTCTCTCATATCCCTCATCTAGAAATGGTCCTACATCCCCTATAGGCTCATCAATAAAAAACACAAGAGCTGGTCGTGATGCTATCCACCACTCTTAATGATCCCATGTGGTACCAACATCATTTGCATTAGAGACTGGTGGCTGATCGTGATCAAAATAATAAAAGTCACTCTAGATGCTGTCCTCTAGAGTGAATCATGTTGTATCACTTGGCCTACAGAAACTCTGCACTAACCTCCTGAAAGACGATCATACCCTGGGTGGTCTCTAAATCTGCCCGAACTGAAGCATGACTCGATCATAGTAAAAAAGATGGACTATGTGATCATGCAGACCAACCAAAAATCTATCCAAATAAATTCTCCTCATCTATCTTGTATGGTTTGACCATTGTAGTATAAGCTAATAAGGTCTCCACAAGATCTCATCCTCCTCTAGTCGGTTGAACCTCACTCTCCAAAATTGTAAATATCCATATTGCCATAACCATCGAAGAGGATAGTCAAAGGCCCGAGGATACCCACTATTGTAGGACATGGGAAGCTAGTATGCCTAGTGCAAGTGATATTCTCTAGGAACCAAATCTGTAGAAGCGTACAATGCACCATATTATCTAACTCTTGAAATATAAATTACTCCAAATCATAGTATAAGTGTGCAAAGATGCAATGCCCCCAAACATATACTATCCTATGCTCCACCATCCCCCATATCAGATGCACTAGCTTTCCCTCAAGCTATGCTACTCGTCTATATGGGAGGAGTACCAATGTGATGATGTGCATCATAATCTGTCTCACCACTGGTGCTCATGAATACATTAATAGTGTCAGGATAATTTATCCCACCACCCTATCATCATGAACTGGTTTGTCAAGTTAGTACTGCATATCCGCCAGCTGCTCATGAAAGGTATGAACTCTATGGAGGTGCACTCGCTCCCCCCGAATAGGGACTCGGAGTATCCGGTGCACGTCCTCTAGCATGATTGTCATCTCTCTAGTGGGTAGGTGGAATGTGCATGTACCACTTTCCACCACTCACACAACCCATTAGCATCGCATCATGATAACTCATGGGAGGCATGAGGTATGCCCAATAAATACCTACCTCCGACAAGTGCTTTGTTTCTACCGCTAACAAATCAGGGGCAAGATCTCTCAAAAATCTCAACTGTCTCCCAGCTAGATGTTGTAGCGATTAGGTAGGTACCTATCAAAACATCAAAATATTCCCTCTAAATCATCCAATATCTTCAATTTTACTCTAATTCATCATTTAGGTGTGCTAATTTTATTCTAGTGCACTTTATCTAAGGCACTAGACACTTTAGAACCCTTTTGGGACACTTCACGAAGAAACAAGACACTATGCAAACAAAAGGGGCACTTTGCAAAAAAAAGGACACTTCACAAACTCTTATTCCAAGATCCTAAATTAACCTAGACATGCATATAAATCATTCCATAATTGGAAAAGCACAAAGAACAAGTACTAGAATTGTCTCACCGTTGGCCACCTGGTCTCGCAATGCGCATCCAATCTCACAACTGTAAAATCTTGTGTGATCGACATCTTTCACTTTCTCCTCATCACTCTCAAGCTAAAAATAAGGTAAAATGAACAAGTAAGTGACACATTACATAATTTTCATTCTTTTACTCTTTCTCATTTTTCATGTAAGCACATTTGTACTTTTACCATTTTACACCTATTAGTGTGCTTTTTACTCAAAACAACATACCAGGTGCTAGTGAACTCTAATTTTGATGTCATTTGTTGCATAAAAATACTATTTCCACACCCTACATCATCACTCACCTATCATTATGTGGCATGGTACTTGGAAATTCCCTCTGATATGTGTGTCATCATTCAATGTGGCTAGATTTCTACCTTCATTCCACCTCCATAAAGCAAGCGGAATCAAGGGGGCATACATCTACCCTCAAATTTTTTCACTAGGAATTAGATACGAGTATTTTTGGACTACTAATAATTTTTTGTTGCAGGATGTAGTTCCTAACATTGCGGTTTTTCTTATAACTACACCGGGGGCTTCATTCTCCCACCTTTGAATGAGTATCCTTTTATGAAAACAAAGTACATTGTTTAGAGTCCTTTAGCTTACATATGCACCTAGAGTCATATGGGTGCTGAAATGGGGGCTAAATGTCTCACCAAAAAATGTATACCTTTGAAGAAAAAGACAATTTTGTGTCTAATTTGGTCCTACTTTAGGCACCATTGCATCAATCACCCTCTAAAATAACATTTATAGGCCCCTAAGACTCGTTATTTTTGACTTTGAGGCCTATTTTACCTAAGAAATCATACAAGCCCTGGAAAAAAACACCAAAATCACTCAAAATTCATAGATCCCACCTCAAAAACCCCTGGTGGGACTAGGTCACCCAAGGTGGTGACTTAGTCCTTTTTAGGGTTATATGCACTTTTGAGTGGGAGAATGTCCGCCTTGTTAAAAATTCATGATTGGTGTTGGCCTCTTAGGTCAAAATAATCAACAATTAGGTAATTTTTCGTATAAATGGGTAAAATCACAACCCTGTGTCACACTTTATAAAGGAATCGGCCAACAACAAACAAATTTCTGAACTTCGGCCACATAAAAGTAGTCTTTATGTTTTGAATTTCAAAATGGTTTAAACTAATGAAATGTAGAACTTTTGATGAAGATTAAACCTGTAATTTTTTAAATTTAAAAAAAAAATCATTTTCATTATGTTTTTTTTCAATTTAAGGACAAATTTTAGAATGCTGAAAATTTCCAAAAACAATGACTTCACGGGTCGTCAAAAAACAAACTGAAAAAAACATTATTTTTCTCTAATTTTTTTTCCCTAAATAGGTAACTTCAATATCTACTACATGATTTTTTTTTTCAAATTTTGATGTATATTTTGCTCGTAATAATGTTTTAAAGTTAAACATGTCAGAATTTGACAGTTTTCACGGGCCATCAACTATTTTCAATTTTTTTAATCATTTTCAAAAAAATATTATACCTTTTTGAAGAAGACTCTCTCCTCTATTGCACCATATAAGTTTTAAAAAAATTTAATATGTTTTACTATATTTTTTTAAATTTCTAATCAACCTTTTTTTTCATTTTAACAACCTACTTTCATTATTTTAAAAATAAAATATATTAAAACTAATCAAAATATTAAAAAAATTATATATTTGGATTCACCACTCCAAGCTCTACAAAAGGGTATTTTTGTCTTTTGCAAAATAATAATTTTGAGAGGAGAAACACTCTGCCAAAGTTGAATGTTTCAGAAAATTCCTGAAAAAAGGGTGAGTTGGCTGCCATGTAGGATGCCACCTAGACATGTTTGGTTGAGTGTATTTTGGTTGAGATGGTTTCGGCTGAAACAATCTTGACTGATATTCTATTGACGAAAAAAATTCCGGTCGAAAGTGATTCGACTGACATCTAGCGGTATAAAATATATTTTATTTTTGTTTAGATTTTTCAACTCAAGTAATTCAATAAAATATATTTAGACCAAAGAGAAAGAAGACTGATCTCGACTAAGGAAAGCTTATTGACTCGACCAAAACCCACTCGATCGATATACTATTGTCCGAAAAATCTCGACTAAAGAAAGCTTATTTCGACAAAATAATGTTTATTTCAACAAGTTAGAAGGTTTATTCCGACAAAAGAAGGTTTATTCCGGTCCAAAAGAAGGTTTATTCTGACAAAATAAAACATATTTAAACAATAGGAGAGCTATATTCAAAAGTACATTGATCTTGAACTTATTTAATTGATTATGTTTTTTATTTTCATTAATGCATTTTAATTTTGTTTTCACTATTTATATTCTTAGATTTCATTATTATTGATCACCAATTAGATATATGTTACTCCATTGTTTTTTTAAGTCTTACATATTTAAATAAAATATTAATCAAGTACATGTTTCATTGAAAGATCATGTGTGTACAAATTTGTATGCAGGTGAATTCAAATTTGAGTGCAATTTGTGATGGCATGTAAAAGGATTAGATCAAGGAAATATGATCAGACACGAACAAGACAAAGGAAGAGAAGAGCGGGTGAAGGAACAACTCATGAAGAACAACCCATGGAAAATATCAATGATGAAGGTGACGTACATGTACAAGAACAAAATGAACCTAATAATAGTTTTTTTTTGGACAATGGTATGCAAAATCAGATGGAGATGGATGAAGATTCTCTTTTCAATAATTTTTCATTTGAAGATATGTTATCTGAAAGAACATTAAAATTACACTCAAAAAGAATATGGGATGATTTTTTTGAAGAAAAATATCTAATTGGAAGAGCACAGTTAGTTGCAAAGTTATTTAGATGAAAAGAAATGACCCATGTTTTGGAGTTGTTAGGGGTTGATAATAGGAAAAATTCATTAGATTTAAAACACACAATTGTTGAAAACTTTCAAGAAGCATTAGAATGTATTTAAAAAAAGAGTCGATCTAGTGATTTAAGTGTTGCACTTAGAGCATTGATGACTGTAATTTCTAGTAAGAAATTATCACATAGAAGACAAGTTCAAGCAATTTCTGAATTACTAAATGCTTTTAGGAGAACTGTTCAAAGGTATATTGAAAAGAGAAATCAAATAGATGAAAACTTTGAGAAAAACTAGGTAAATATTTGTAGGGTTCCCCGAAAAGATAGAATTTCAGAAGATGTAAAGAAACATGTGGTTGAATATTGGATTACTAACTCTCGTGTTTCATCCAATAGAAGGGATACTATACAAATAATAAGTGATGATGGTGCAAGAATTTCTCATCCAAAACATTTAATAGATACAACACAAAGTGAACTTTTTGAAGAATTCAAGCAAGATCGTTCAAATGTGAAGATTTGTCATAGGATGTTTGAGACACTACGACCATCATTTGTATGTATAAATAAAGTACGTGATTTTTTTTTTTGTTGAAATCATGTTGAATTTGATTTACACCTACAATCATATAGAAAATCTATGACAACAATTGATCGATATCTAGCCATCCCTGGAAGTACAACACAATTTGTGAAGTCTCTTGTATGCAAAAAATTAGAAGATTCAGAAGAATTCAATATTTAGTGTATAAAAAATGTATGTAATGATTGTGGAGATTTGAAGAATCTTTCACATGTTGATAATAATGAAATGCAAGTTGTTTGGAAGAGATATGAATATGAGACATACTTAACGAAGTCAGGAGTTGAGGCCAAAAAAATTGTTCTCAAAGAGAGTGGGTTGCCTTACAATGAATTCATGAGTAAAATTCGCAATATCATATATCCACATATCCAACATTGTCATGGTGCACGATGGCAAGATAAACAATTTCGTGATTCAAAGAATTTATTTCCACCAGGTTATATTCTCTCTATTGTAGATTTCTCTGAGAACTATACATTTAGTCCTCAAATTGAGATTCAAAGTCAATATTATCATTCAGAGCAAGTTGCAATCTTTGTGCAAGTTTTCTATAGGCATGTCGAATTAGATGTCAATGGAATACAAAGTAGCAAAGATGGTCGAATTATCATCAAAGAGGTTCACTTTTATATCAATGATGATACAAATCATGATAGAAGCTATGTAGCTCATTGTTTCAAAATGTTTTTTGAAGACCTGAGACAATATGGCATAAATCAAGAACAACACTAGATATGGTATGATGGATGTGCTGGTAAGTGTACATGTTATTTTAAAAAAAAATTATTTATTTATATTTATATTTAATTTTGAGACTTAAATCAAGTCTAATTGCAAGTTATATATATATACTTTTTTGACTTGAGCTAATCTGGTTTTAGTGTACAATTATTTTTAACTTCATGCAAGACAATTTAAGTCTTTAAAAGATTTTGTTTGGTTAAGCTATCAACATGCTAGACGCAACGCAAAATTTTTGTGGAATTTTTATGAGAGTGGGCATGGAAAAGGAGAGCACAATGGAGCAGGAGCATGTGTGAAGCGTGCACTTTGTCAACATGAACTTGCTAGTAACTTTCACCATATATATACATGGAACATGTAGATATATTTTTGAAAAAATTATCTATATATATTTAAATTAAATTAAAAATTATTTTAAGTTCCTTGAAAGTAATAGGTGGAAAATTGTGCCAACACATGTGTACTTGCAGGTAATGCCATACAAAATGCAAATGAAATTGTTGAATGGTGTAAAATTCATTTTCCGCTCGTAACTCAACATACAACAAACATTATTTTTGGGAGGTTATAGGTACATCTAGTCAAAATTTGTTAAAAAATCAAGAATTTCAAAGTTCAAGTGTACATGATTTTTAATTGAATTTTCAAATTTGAATTTACAAATATTGATCGATCAAATCCTTATAATTGTCAAGCAATTCATGGTATTAGAAGTCTACATCAAATCATGACAACGGGAAGTAGTAAGACTTATGTAATTAATGTAAAGAAAAAACATGTTTTTGTGATGATTGCATTGAGAACAATGCAAATATTGTTCAATGTGAGAATATTAGAGATGGGTATGTTTCACAATGGGAAATGAAACAATTAATATCAATGCCTCCTTTTGTTGAAGATGACAATGTCGATGTCTATGATCCTCTCTATTCAGTTGATTACGAATGTGTATCTGATTTAATTGTTACAGGTATGGAAATTGATCTTAATTTAGTTAAATTTGATTTAAATATATTCCATGTTTAAGTAAGTTTTAAGTGCATGTGTTTAATTTAGTTAAAGTTGATTAAAAATATATGGTGTGTACAGGAGATATTTTCATTGTTGTTGCAGATCTTGACAATGCAAAAGGTTTAGATTACTATCTACTAGGATGTACGCAACCAAATATCAAATTGGTGGAATTGATGACAGATGGTGATGGACAAGAGTATCCCATTGGATCAGTCATTATTGAAGGCACATATTATAAACAAATAAAGATAGATAAAAATGGTATTTATTTTGTTGATTATATGCTAGGACAAAAGGTTCTACATTACAGTCACCTAGTTATAGCAAGAAAAATAAATTTAGAAAATCTACCTAAAAAAGGACGTGCCAAACAAAAGTGGAGGTTGCCTATTGAAGATCATGATTTTTTTAGAAATAATTCATGATTTTTTTAGAAATAATTAAAGATAGAGAGGATCCAGATTTTATGTACCAGGAGCTTTAAGTTTTTTTTTTGGATACGCATGTGTGTACATACTCAAAAAATTTATAGATCGAGCTAGATCTTTATATATAATTTATAAATTGATTGAAACATGTGGCATGATTTAGAATGGGTTTTTTCAAAGGCTTGGTCATAAATTTTTGAAAGTTAATATGACCTTACTTGTTCACCTTCAAATTTTCAAGATCATCCATTTTCATATCCTAGTATGCATGTCACATCCTAGAAAATTATTATTTTCATCCTAAGAATCCCCCTTCATCCTAATCATTCATTAAAGATCACATGTTCTATCTTGTAATCACCATTCTAATCCTAATCACATGTGAACTCATGTATAATCATGAACTCATTCTAATACTAATATGAATAATCACCATTCTCATAGGAAATTATGCAGGTATCTATAGAGAAAAGGTCATGAGTATATATACATAAGAGAGGAGAAAAAGAGAACTAATAAAAATAACTCTAACCACCAAAAATAGGTGTTAATTAAACTAATGGAAGATGTCATCCACCCTCATAAAGGATCCTATCCTAACAACATAAAATATCCTAAAACATATATATATATATATGAAAAATGCAATAACCCCAATAAAGGAAAATATAAACCTACACTAACAAATGAGATCACAAAAGTTCACATAGAAAAGAGTCAGTGACAAAGTAAAGAATGAATTAAATCTATCTTAAGGTTTAGAATTATTTTGATAAAGTATTATAAAATTTATGTATGATTAGATCCTTTAAATCCTTTAAGGATCAGTTAATCCTAAGCTTTGTAGAGATTGAAGTGTAAAGGATATTTAAAGTTACTCTTGTTAATTGGCCCAAATAGCATGTTTCATTATTAGGCACACATAATCTAAATAAGAATCATAACCCTAGGACACATAATATAAATAAGAATCATAACCCTAGGACAAGTTTTTAATATTTTATCTAGAATCAAAATAAAAATTTCCAACAATAATAAAACCCTTCCTAAGTGACCATTTTGTGCTAAATTGAAGCATGAAAAACTTTATTTACACCCTTTAAATTTTTATTTAAAAAGAATAATCCAAATTTGTTTTAATAGAGGATTTTAATATCATCCAAGAGATCTTATTGTTGGCACAAAATGGTATTTTATCTACCCACTTAGACTTTAGGACCTGTTCACACCTTATTCTTAATCTTAGGGTTTTTTTGTCTCAATTCATAGGATTAAGACACTTCGCACTATTTGTGAGCCTTATGGATTTTTCCTTTGTTAATTGTGATGTGGAAAAAGAGATCCTAGACCTAGTCAATATTTCTTCACATCGACATTAGAAGCCAAGCTGGCAAGGTGACATGATTGGTTAATAACCTAAAAGGAGATCCAATCTACCTAGGACACTACCTTAATGTTAGAAATAATAGAAAAGGTATAGTCTAGATTTTTCACTAGATATTTCCATTTGATAGTTAATCTTATTCATTTAATTGATTTACCTATTTTTTACCCCTCTCTTAAATTACAAGTTCAATTCTTGTGTAGGAAGGATTTGGAGTGCAACATTTCTAGGAATTATTTTATCCTAACAACATGGTTTGTAGAAGATCTATTATTATGTGTGTAAAGGTTACATTGCTATTTTTAGATGAAGTATATTAGTGATACATGTGTATAACTTACAATTTAATTTTTATGATTAATTTTATTTAGTTTTGAATCTCTATAAAATAGTTTCTCATTCCAGACTATTATGATGTAAGCTAGAGAACATTCAAAATCAATAAAAAGTAAATAGTGACCTAGATTCCATTTTTAGCAAAGTTCCTAAAGTTTGTAATATGTTATTTATATAGCTATAAGATCATTTTGATCTAAATATTTGATATGATTAGCTAGAGATTGTACCATACAACTGTATATATCACATGATAATTGAATAAAAATTATGTATATCATAGTTATAAATGATCTAACTTAGTCAAGTTTAAGTAGGTAACTTGTCAATATAGATGTGTGTAACACTTGTGTGAAAAAACCATAATTTAAATTTAAATTTAAACTTGTACAAACTTGCTAAATAAATAAAACCATGTAATAATTTGCATGATGTAAATAGATGTTTAACAACTGTTTGAAAGCCATAATAATGTATGATAACAAATCTATGAACAAACCATAAAACATGTACAAACATGTGTGAATGTGATCTATAATCATAACAAGTGTACAAATATATATCATAAAACATAAACATGTATACATAATGTGATGTATGTACATAAATCATAAAAAGCGTCTGGAAAACATAATAATCCAATCTCAAAGAGAGGGAAATCTACTGTGAATAGAATCATTAGATCTATGGCCCGATCTCTCACTCGATCTCTCCCTCGATCTCTCCCTCGATCTCTCGCTCGATCCATGGACTAATCCATCTCTTGATCCAAGATGTGTGGATCCATGTCTTGATCCAAGCTCTCTGGATGTGTGTCCTACGCCTCATCCCAAAACCTGCATGTGTTCAAGTATGTGCACATGAAATTATCTAAACTTGTATATACATGTGTACAAACTTTCAACATGTTCAAACTTACAAATCGAGTACAATTAAATTTTAAAAATTATTTAAATGTACCTTAGGTATGTGCTACATGGGACCACGATCATGTGTGGATCCATGTCTCGATCCAAGCTCTCTGGATGCGTGTCCTGAGCCTCGTCCCAAAACCTACATGTGTTCAAGTTAGTGCACATGAAATTATCTAAACTTGTATGTACATGTACAAACTTTCAAAGTGTTCAAACTTACAAATCGAGTACTATTAAATTTTAAATTACATATAAAATTATTTAAATGTACATCAGGTATGTGGGTATGTGCAGGATCATGATGGGCCAAAAAGTGGCGATATGTAAGCCATATGATGACCCATGTGGTTGACGACTTTTTTTTAACCCAAAATTAATGAAACGAAAAGGGTTTTTAGAGGAGATTCTCAGCTTTCCACCAATATAAATTATGCTTTACTTTGAATTTAATAAATAATTATTATTCATTTCCTATTAGAATTACGAATAAAGTCCTAATTGATAGGTTGATTGAAAAACATCTATAACTTTCAAACGGTATCAATTTTTTTGAATCCAAAACATGCTCACATTCTATACTTTGCATACTATAGGATTAAAAAAAAAATTGAATTTCATGAATTTTTGATAAAGTTAAGGTGGTTAGACAGACGAGCTTTTATATTTTTTAAAAGTTGTAATAAAAAAATCATAATTAATTATTTACATGGAAATAAATTATAAAAAAATATGCATCACATCGGGACATGAGTCCTCTAATTATATCTAAAATATTATCATTTTATTGTGGTTAGGGTGGTCAGACAGACACCTACTTCTTATTTTTACCCTAAAATTTAAATACTACTGCAATGAAATTTCAAATTTTCACCAAATAGATTTTAAAAATAAAAATAAATGTATAGTAGTTTAGAAACTACTTTCAATTTTCTACAGATTCTATTTTCACATTTTTTTGAAATAATATAGATAACTTATTGAAATTTTTATGTCAAGTTGTCTAACTCTAATTTTCTATCTTTTTATTGCCACTTAAGGGCCTGTTTTTTCCATGATGATCCTGCACATACCCATGTGTTGCATGGGACCACGATCATGTGTGGATCCATGTCCCAATCCAAGCTCTCTGGATGCGTGTCTTGAGCCTCGTCCCAAAACTTGAATGTGTTCAAGTACGTGCACATGAAATTATTGAAACTTGTATGTACATACATACAAACTTTCAATTCGTTCAAACTTATAAATTGAGTACAATTAAATTTTAAATTAGATAAAATAATTTAAATTTACCTTAGGTATGTACTGCATGGGACCACGATCATGTGTGGATCCATGTCCCGATCTAATCTATCTAGATGCATGTCCTGAGCCCTACATGTGTTCAAGTACGTGCACACATGTATGAACTTTTAAAATTTAATTTAATTTAAGTGTGTGTACATGTACAACTTATATATATATATATGTAAAAAAAATTATATAAATGTACCTCATTTGTGTGCTATATGGGATCACCATCATGTGCCAAATTTCCAAACTCTGACAAATCACCATACTGCTTAAAATTTTTCACCTGTACGTGTCAATTTTAATCAAGAGTTAAACATGTATCGTACGTATTTTTTTAGAACACAATTAAATGTATATATATACTATAAATTATTCAAGTACCTAACATGTCTAATTGAGGGCTCTACCAATGTCACTAAGCTCATTAGAATGCAAGGACATCATAGGGGGATTTGTAGCATGTACAATATTAGTGCCAAAAAAAGCTGAGTATATGCACCATGGACAACATCCGCTGCCGTAGTAACCTGAGCAACGTTATCTATAACATCCTAATGACCCAGACAAGCTAAAGGATCAATAGGCTGCTCTAGAATATCCCCTAGAGTTTCCACCCTATGGCTTGAATGTGTACCAGGATATCACTCTCTAACAAATTCCTGTACACAGTTGAGAGAGATCCAATGGTCCTCGCTGATGACTCGATATGCTGCTAGTAAATTTGAAAATGAGACTCTACACACATTACGCAAAGTCGTGTGGTTCCTATGCTTGATATCTGAAGGAGTAGGTAGATTGACACAAATAAATGGATCATAAGATGCTGATGTAGCCTCTGTGGGAGGAAGGCTGATCTGTGGGTGTAATAAGTATCTACCAACTCGATTAGATGAAATCTGATCAATCTGTGTCTTAATAGAGGCAATGTTATCAATAATCTAAGATTGAATAGAGCATGCTACTGACTCCCTTGCTGTTGCCAATTCCACATGTTTTGGTAAATCCAAAAGGTTTGGTCCAAGTAATGTCCTCTTATCCATAGGCGGTGGAAAACCTGGACGTCTAAATTGTGGTTTGTCATAAAAATGGCCTTTACCTTGGCCAACATTCTCAGGATGAGATGTGTAGTCCACATCTATCTATAAATGAAATTTTGCATATAACTGTTTCACAAAATATCTTGGCAGCTCATCATTGTGGGGCCATCTATGATACACTGCCAACCATCTAGGGTATATGAATGGCTCAATAAGAGGATCTACACACCTCGTAACCACATATCCTCTAATTCTATTTTGTCCTCTATAATGAGGGAACATGGTTAACACATTTTCAGTTGAAACTAATTTGGCAACTTCTCTATAATTCATTGTGCCAGTAACACTCCTAGCAAGAGACAAATAAAATTGCTCAATGTTGATCTCATCATAAGGGTTGAATGATTGAATCATCCCAATCCTTCAATGAATCTCATCTTTAATAGTGACTAATCTATCTTTATTAGCCAAATTGGGGGAGTTGTGAATTGTTTTCTCTAAACATTTTAGAGAAATTGTTTAATCTAACAATACTATCTCGATATAAATTTGATCTATTTTGAGCCTCTTCACTAGAATGATGGGAATGGTGAGATCCCTCATTGGCCATGATATATGTATCTATGTAAATGTTTAAATCTAGAGATCTGCATATCATTAAAATAAAATATACATTAATAACACATAAAAGATAGATAGGGAAAGAAAATTATAAATTTCTACCATATATTCATTCTAGAGATAAAAAAACATAAAATTAACCATTAATTATATTCAAGAATCTCACAATAGAAATCAAGTAAATGTATATATTTATGTGTATGTACATGTACATGTGTGTACATGTGTGTATGTATGTGTATGTGTGTATATATACATACATACATGTACATGTGTGTATGTATGCATGTGTATGTGTGCATGTGTGTATGTATATATACATACATGTATATGTGTATATGTGCATATACGCATGTGTGTATATACATGTATATGTGTATGTGTGTATGTATACATATATGCACGTATAATTTTCATATGTACATGTGTGTATATACATGTATATGTGTATGTGTGTATGTATGTACATATGTGTACATACATATGTATGTACACATATACATACATACACACATACACATATATATGCAAATTATACACATATATGTATACATATACACACATATACATATATATACACATACACACACATACGTACATGCATATATACACATATACATACATATATACATACACATGCGCACATATGTACATACATACATACACACATGCACATGTATGTACATATATATATATATGCACACATGTACATGCATTCACACATACACAACATAAGGTAGTACTAAACATATATGTTCATGAAGGCCAAGTAAATGAATGACACAAGTGAATACTATAAACATAAATTAGATTGAAGACCTGAATGGAATCATGAAAAACTAGTTCTATGATCTACTTGTACATGAAATCCCTAAGGGAACCATGTTTGATTTTTAATGATGATACTTTACTTTTGATGTTTAGTAGACCACATCCTATTTTTGTTGGATTGCTATTAAAATTGATGTGTCCTTATAATTTTTATTTTTTTTATGATTCCTTTCCCACCCCTTACTTGATCTTGTTGGTTATCCTGTCTTTTGTCATGACTCTATTTCTCTCTCATATTAATAATTGCATAAATGTATTATTTTGATGATGCTTTAGGTTTATTGTTTCCTAGATTTTGAATTTTCACCTATAATTATCTAGAACTAATTATTTAGTATGATGGTAATTTATCAATCATAACATCTCTATGGTTAATGAATATTATCACTATGTGTTTATAGAGGGAGGTGATCTTCATGTGAATGGGGGAGATTGATTTTATCATTTAATTTGTGATAAATTTTAGCATGTAGTATGATATCATTATTTCATTTTGATATTGTTGACATTTTTTGTTTTAAAATGGGTCATTTATTAAAGCTATGTTAAATGATCATAAAGTTTAAATAAAAGAAAAAAGTGAAAATTCTTGTAATGGAAAAATTTAAGCAGTAATACAAATTTTTGGCTAGTTTAGGTGCCAAGTAATAAAAAGAGGAAGTTTTTAATATAGTTTCACTTGACCCATGTAGCAGGGAGAAAAATTAGGGTTTTAGGTAAATGCTTGTTATACTTGAGGTAAGAAGGGAGAATTTGATCATATGAAGCAAAAGATCAAGCAAAATGAAGATGACCTAAATCAAATTAATTTTCCCTTGCTTATAACATGCCAAAGCACCAATGAGAAAAAAAGGTAGAGACCAAAGGACAATGATTTTTGGGATTAAGCCAACAAGAATAGATTTGATATATTTGTGGCATTACTTTCCAATCTACACATGAAATTTGGACTTATAAAGGTTGGCCTATAATCTACTTGATTGATAAGGATGACTATACCTGGGTTCTTTCTCTCCAATGTAAATTTATCCCTTTGATATTCAGTTCAAGTTTTGAACAAAAGTCTTAGTTTCATTTATATAGGAAGATCTCCAAATCCTTAAACTAGATAGGTAACTTATCACTAATAGTGAAGTGTGTAAATCAGATGAGATTGTTGAATGAGAAAATTTCCTCTGGCAAACCTTGCACAAAACAAAAAAATGAATATGGAGATATAGAATATAGAAAATGTTTTGACCAAATTTTATAAAGAAAAGTCAAAAACTATCATGGTCAAACTATTTTTTTGTTTTTATGCTGAAAAATATTTAACTATAACCACATTTATGGTGCTAAAAAAATCACTATCAAGATTAAGCCTCTAGTAGGCTCTAAGATCCCTTGAGAGAATTAGGTTTGAATTTTCATATATAAAATATGAAAACAATATGTTAGCAGTGCACAATATTTTTTTCACAAAAGAAAAATTATCAGAAAAAATAAATAAAAGAGTAAAACCACCATTGAATAGATGCAAACTAATGTGGCATGCTTCCCATACTATACATGCACTGAAATGTTGGATGTTGACATGCATAAAGAATCATATGTAGTAAGGCCTCAAAAAGAACTCTCTGAACTCTAGGTGGCATGGCTATGCGTAGATGATATGGAATGGAATCTTTACCAGGATTTGAGGACATAAATATACATAGAGTTAAAAATATTGATTATCTCCATATCACTACTGTAAGATATTCCAATTGTAGGAAATATTCAAGGTGAAGATGGATAGTTCCATTTAGGTTAGATGTTTCTATATTTATTGTAATTGAATTAGTATTCCAATGCTATCAATGGACATCAGCCCCAACCTGATCCCAAGAACTAAATCAAGTGCAAATAGCTTCTCGTACCAGAATCCAGGCAATAAATTATCATCTTGTCTACTTGTGTTATATTTAACAATTCTCAATTGCAGCTTATTGGGTTTCTCTTATAGCCAGCTCAAAACATAATTAGTTATACTGTGGAGTTTTAGATCAGGAGAAACAAGCAACAAGTTCTCTGAATTACAATCTCTGTATGCAGTATTATCAGTTGAGGGCACTTATATGTACAAAAAATCAACATGCACTTTGCATGAAATTTCAATCATGATGATCAAAAGCAAAATATTCCAAGAGAATCTTTACTCTGAAAAATACCAAATTGTACCATACTCAAAAATCAAGTGCATTTCCTAATAATTTTACATGAAAATAGAATTCCCTATGTGATCTCTTTATACTTAACATTAAAAAATGTGGGCTTAAATGGATAATTATAAAGGGTGTTACAACATAATGGAGTCTAAGGGAGTCTGGTTTCACTTGACCCATCTTCTACTTCATACTATGCATTTACTTTTCAATTTTTAAAAGGCATATATATGATATATGACAGTCAAGTAAGTTTCAATTCATTTATTTGTGAGAGATATTTCTTGTTTCAATCACCTTATTAGGTTATAGTCTTGAAGGGGCCTGTCTTGTTTCTTTATCATTGTTTTCAGATTCCACATCAAGCACCAATTTAAAATTCTTTGAAATTGATTTTATTTCATTGCAACAATTGGAAACAATTTTTTCAGATTTACAACTATGTCAGATCTACTCTCAAGATGTCAAGGTCTGCAAATTTGATTATGTGATGATGAAAATTTGACTTGTGCAATTGTTGAAATCCTATGAATGACCTATATGACCACTAGTATGTCTAGCAGTTGGGTAGTATTGCTGCAATGGGATATTGTACACGCGTGGTTGCTGTTAGGGTGGACTTAAATGAAGATGCAATATAAAATAAGGATGGCATAGTCAATGCATTTGCAGGTCATTGCATAAAATGGACTATGCCATCCTTATTTTCTATAACAAAACTTGCTAAAATCTAATCTTTCTTAATATTACAATATGAAAACAACATGGACTGTACTCAAGTACGTAAACTAATTACTTGATAAAACCCTCTATTTTCACCATTTTTCTTCAAACCCTAACTGAAAACAATAAATTTCTGATTTCTTTAATGAAAAAAACTAATATCCCAAAATTTCAAATTCACTTCAATAACAGAACTTGTTAAAATTGAAACCCTTCACTATGCTTTGGAAATCCCCAAATTGCCATTCAAAATGTTTTCCAAATAACCCTAGTTTGAACCCGTTTTGTAAAGTAGTTACAGAGGAGAACCTGGGAGGCGTCACCAACACAATGTAGCTGAAGTGGGTCACTTTCCAAGCTTTGTACACAATAGGTGCATTTGGCCGACCCTATTTCAATAGAACAACATTCGACCGAACATGCCCAAATGAATGTGGGCCTTCTTTTTTTTGTTTTTATTTTCCAGGTTCCGACCGAAAGCTTTTCGGGAGAATATGTTTCGATCGAAACCCTTTCAAGCGAAAGGGAGGTGCCACGTAGGCACCACATCACCGACACTTGGTTTCGGATGAAACATATTCACTCGAAATGTATTCACCCAAAATTTATTCAGTCGAAATTATTTGTTAGGCCAAAAGTGTGACACACTATTGTGCTTTTACCCAAATACTTTTTTTTAGGTCATTTTTCACTCTCTCTTAGGTTCCTTAGTAACTTTTTACAAGCCATCTCAAGAATCAAGCATTGAACATCTTCCACAAGAAGATTCATTTATCTTTCTAAAATAGAGTTGAAGCTTAGCGCAAAAAACTAGGGTTTTGCAGGTCTTCAAGCTCACTTCTCACTCAAAATCTCAAATTGCGTAGGATTTATCATGGATGCCTATGGAGAATCATGGATAAATCTAGGTTGAGGAGTTGCAAATAGCCACCCAATCACTCCTAGAGACTTGTTTTCAAAGTGATTCCATCTTCCATTTTCTCTCTATCTTCATATTTAAGGTTTGCATTCCATTTTAATTTCACTTGCATTCACTTGTAATGTTGTAAGGTTTCTTGGATTGAAGTCTTGCATCATTCAAATCTCACTTAACATCTTATTCTACCACATTAGAATAGGGTTTTTCTTTACTTAATATTTTCCTAGTTCTAAAAACACTTAGGGCTAGGGTTTATGCAAATTTTTTGTCTCTTTCAAAGTTTAAATACTAATTAGGAGTTTGACCAAGGAAAACCCCACATTAGAAACCAAAATATATTTTATTTTATAGGTGATTTTGCAGATCTGAACCTGGATTTTGGTGAAATAGAAGAGTGGAGACTATAGGCTTCTGACTCCACTTTCAGATTCCCTAAAAATTTGAAAGGGACTAAGTCACCAATAGTGGTGAATTAGTCCCAATACAAGATTCTATCAAGGATTTTGTTAGATTTGAGTACCTAGTTGGCTGAAACAAAACCTAGAGCAGTTTTCCAGAACTGAGACTAGGTCACCATGCTTGGCGTAAGTGTTCCAATGGGCATAAAAAGTCAAAATTTCCAGATTTCTAGAGGCCTCTGCAACCTCCACTTCAATCCACATTAGTTTCTAGGTGCACTTTTCTGATCTGTTTTATTAAATCTTTCTTTGTATAGTGCTTATTTCATCCTTGTTGCATAACATCATGTGTTTTAAAACAATGTAGATTTCATTAGCTTTCATGCAATAGTTAGTTTCATTCATCAGATTATAGCATTAAGAATACTTCATATAGGAATTTCAATCATATCTAGCCCTAATATTGAAAGAATCTCAAGATTTATGCACATAAAGGAAATCCCCTTTCTTCTAGGTGGAAACCCTAGGAGCTTATTGGGAAAATCTCCTTTATAGACAAATTTTTCAGCTCAATAACAACATAAGATGAAATCATTTCCACCACATTACTTATTTTACATTCCTCTCCCAAGATCTCTACTAATGTTTGAAAATGCTTTAGATAAAGAGAATACAATCAAGAACCACCATGAAAATCACATTTGTGAGGAAGACATGTTGGTGTTAGAAGATCAAATGATTGAAAGTTATAGCATTATTTATATCCTTCCTAATGTCCCTAACATTTGGAAAGATCTATTTGAACAAAAGGATTCAATCATTCATAGGCATAACAATGATATTTCTCCTTCCCTTGATGCCTCCCCTATTGGTGTTGAAGTTTCTTTACAAAATATAATCATGGCATGTGACCAACCTCTTAACTCTCCTACTCGGGTAGAAGTTATGGTACATGAGAATGAGACCCTAAAAAAAAGGATGAAATCATGGAAACTATAACAATCAAACTAGACCTTCTCCTACTATATCTACTATTGGCAAAGAATAAAATTTGATAGTAGAACATCAAAGCAATAAGCGCCATGGGAATCTTAGTTTCCTCTCTTCTAGGTGATCCCTCAATAGTGGTTTATAATTTCTGGCCAGATTGGACACTTAAATTATTATTTTTCACTAGATATTCATATTCGGGCACCTATAGTGGCTAAACCATGATGAATTTCAAGATGATGCAAACTAGAGTCTACTCACATTTTCTCTGTAGATTCTAATTTTATTTTTTAAAAATTTTTTGGAATCAAATTGCACTTCTTTTTCCATCTCCCATGAAAACTAGTTGTTTTCAGAAAAAAAACATTTTTAAAAAGTGACGCACACCGTATAATGCATAATTTTGTTCCATGAAGGATAAAATTATAATTCTTTCAAATTTAGATTTGTAACTCCGATATCTAGTTCTTCCACTTGGTTAGATAATTTAGTAAAGAATATTTGTTCTTTAATCAAGTTTTGAAGTCAAACCAATTACAATTCAAACATAGCGCAACCGTATACCACGTAACGTTTTTTGTATATCAAAATTCAATTTTTTGTTTTTTTAATCAAGGACTTCAATATCTGGTGTACTCATATATATATATTTTTTTTGATAATATTCTCTTTTTCCACATGTGCAAAATAGAGACCTTCAATTTTGATGAAAAACCTATGTTTAATAAAACTAAAAAAATAAATATATAATAAAACCAAAACATATTAAAATTATATTCATTGGATAGCTCATTACGAGGATTACCATAATCATTTGAAATAAATTTTAAATGAATTGATTTGATCTCCCAAAAGGTAAATCAAAATTAATTTTTAATCAGCATTTTGATAGGTGTAAAGGAGACTCATTTATAGGTATGGTCTAAAACTTGCGAGGTTCTATCAAAGCGGGTTTGATCAAACCTTCTTAAATTGGAATCCTCAAAATGGAACCTTTTAAGGATTAAATCGTTATATTTTCTAAAATATGTGATTTTAGCAAAAATCAATTCCTCTCAGAAATTATAAACTAGCTTTGTGGGATCACCCTTCTCCTAAGGAAAAAATGATCAAATGAGAGAATGCAATCAATAATAAATAGGGAAATTCAACCATTGATAACTCCCTTACTTGTGATGAAGTTATTTTAGAAGAACCAAACTTTGAATGTCATGAACATCTAGCTTGTAGTTCTCCTAAAACCTATCCTACTAGGGAGGATATCATGGCGCAAGAAAATGATAACATTGAAAATAGTAATATAGTTTCCTTAGATGAAGATGATGAAGTAACATTAGAATCTCCTTCACTAAGGGGTGTTAACAATATTCAACCTCAACTCATCCCTTACCCACTTTCCCACAAACCTCAGACTCAAAACAAGCCCAAACTTATCCTTTACCCACCTAAGAATAATTTGTCGCAGTAGTCGAGTTATACTAATGTTGCTCATACATATAACACTAGAAAAAATCCACAACCAAGACACAAAACTTCAACATACCTCCCATTGCCTAATCCTATCCTGCCTAATCCTATCTTGCAGGGTCCTCCTCATGAAAAGGAGTATGATATTTTTGAACTAAAGAATACTCCTACTAAGATATCATTATAGGACCTTCTTCAAGTCTCCCTTCATTATCATAGCATGATTCAAAATTCCTTACAACAAGTTCCTGTTGATTCTAGTGAGCAACTAAATGTCATAACAACCATGATTCAGGTAGATATACTAGAGTCTCACTTCTTGACTCAGATTGAAAAATGCAAAGAGTCAAGTAATCATCGAAAACTAAAGAACTGAAAGAGAATAAAAGAGAGCTTGAGATGAGATTGCCTTCATGAATTCAAGCCTTCAGTCCAAGTTTCTTTTCACAACCTGCACACAAAAGATCAAGAGGAAAAGGTTGGGGCTATATAGGGGCCTATCTCAATCAAACCCCCGTATTGGTGTTCCCACCTCCACATACAACCAAGTTTGGTAGAGAGTGTAAAGGAAGTAAACAAAGTGTGTGGTGAAAACAAAACCCACTTTGGAGTAGAGCCCACACCACAAAGTAGTAAATAAACTTAACAAGGAGTAATAAGGAGAAAGAGAGTTACCCATGGGTCAAGGCCCTCTTCTAGAGCACACAGGTGCACAAAAATGTGCTTGCTTGAGAGATGGTAGTTGCTGGAGAGCTAGTAGCTATTGGGAGGACCTCGGTCCATCATGGATTTTCCAGTAAAAGTGTTGCTACTCAAGCATAGGATTTACCCAAGACTAAAGCAAGTGGTGACAATGCTCGAATCGATAACTTCCAACCCCAAAATGAGGACCAAAAGGATTTTTTAATGCATGCAAGGGTGAAACAGAGATGTTTCATTTGAGACCTAACTACCAGGACACATGCCACAAGGTTCAAGGTTCTAGATTTGTCATTTCAAACTAAAAAAACTGCTAGGATGCTAGCACACTGCATGAACATTCATGCGTCGCATAGGCATCCAGAGCCTAGATTTTTGGTAAATGTCTTGTCAGGCTTATATCATTTTTCCATGCGTCTGCATGGAGTGAAATTTGCAAAATTCACCTCAGGGGACTTCGTCATTAATACTCTTAGGTTTCATAAATGCTAGGCAAGATGCTAAAATGTGGAATTTCCCCTAGGTGCAATTCTATGACATTATGTTTTGCCCCAACTTTAGTGGGCTCAATTTTGGAAAAAAATCATCCTCACTAAAGTAGCAAAGGAAAATCTAACCCAAATTTTGAATTTTTTGAAAATGTGTGCCAAAAAGAGGGATCGTAGAGGTCACCAAGGTCGAACCAAATGGTATCGAGGATGCCCCCAGCTTCAAAGCTCAAAAATAAACAACACCATCTTCATGAAACATTGTGCAAAACTGTACCCTACAAAACTAAAATTTTGAGTCAGTTTCAAAAAATCAGAAGAAGCTACCAAGGATAGAAGAATGATCAAGGAAAAGTCATTGTTTCAGAGGAGAAAAAATGATCAAGAGGTGACTATATGCCCCCTCTTGAGTTTGTCCCCAACATGGTGGGATAGATTCAGGAGAAACTGAGGAGCCACGAGCTTCAAGAAAAATGGGCCCCGAGGAGCGTATATATACCTAGGTGGGCCCCTAGAAGGGTTATTTTCACTATTCACTATGAGCAGATTGTTGACTTTTGTCAAAGAAAATTCAAAAAAATGTCGAGCAGGAGAGAGTACGAGGCACTGAGGCTTAAGAAACTATAGGATGACATTTCCATGGGTAGCGAGGTGAACCAGGTAGGCTTCTTAGCCTCGATTTTCATGCCTTTTAGCTTATTTTATAAGGTTTTTACCCTCTGAGGTGCATAGGTATCCAAAATGTGTGCTGCATCCTCATGCTACATTGACATCTGGGACTTTTGTTGGGGTCCCAGATAGGTGTTGTCATCTTGAGGATACACTAGAATCCTCTGGGTGACTATGGCAGATTTGGGACGTAGGCGCATCACGTAGATGTCTATGCAACATGCATGCGTCCATTTACACAAATTTTCAGCATGATCATGTTTTTGACTTGAATATTTTTACCTTTTTATAAGATTATCCAAAGATCCATGAGCATCCCAAAGAGCAAGCATTCTGCCTCATCAAAGAGCAAAGAGACAAACTATCTCTTGACGAGGTCACACACTTACAGAGAGTTGGTCTCTAGCATGTGTTTATTATGCCAGGGATGCACTATCACGATAGGATGCTCATCACTCTAATGGAGTGGTGGGATGCTACCACCTCCTCTTTTCATCTACAATGCAAGGAGATGACCATCACACTAAAGAATGTTTATCGGATCCTTGGGCTTCCCATTCATGGACGATGGGTAGTTCTAGATGACACCCGGTTGGTGTGGGAGCACAAGGAGGGCATCTGCTATTTCACAAGGTGAACTAACGGAAGTGATGACACTGGTCACATTTATACACATTGGTATGACCATGTAAGGACTATAGTGTTGCTGCTACACCGGGTGATGGTGGTGACTATTGCTTTTAGGATCGCTAGATACGAGCTAGACTCGCACCTACACAAGGGCCTCATCTCAATTGTTAGAGATATGGTGGAGTAGAGGACCGTTTTTTCCTAGGGGCGCAGCATGCTAGTGCACCTCTACCAAGAGTTGGGGTGGTACGTGCACTATGAGTACCATAGCCTTACAATGTGCACACTTCTATAGGTGTGGGCATTCACCCACATTGTGTGCATCTGGCCAGTCAATTTTCCTTAGCGATGGTTGTATGATGTCCTAATGGCTCACTGGTACAATATGATAGGCCAGTGGTGCTTTGGGGATTTATAGTTTTGGAGGCTATAGTTTGACACTATTGTTGTGGGAGAGGTTTTTTGGAGGCCTCACCGCTCTTTTAGGTGGGTAGAGGATAGTAGGTTCCTAAGGAACCTTCAGCGGGACCATTTTTTAGTGGGTCACCATGATTTTGTTATTGTACCATATTACTGGAGTTGGGTCATGTGGCAACATGGCCGTGTGAAAACCATAGTGCCTGACATGCCCACATACACCAAGGTGCATCGCAGTGTAACAGGGGTTGGTGACTGCCCTCGCCCTTCCATAAGAGACATTGTATTTTCAGATGATGATGAGCTCAACCATGATCTACCAGCTATGGTGGCGGTGGATAATGTCAGGGTGGTGACCAATTTTACCAAGTGGTGGGAGAGGCATCATCCCGCTCCCATCTTTGGCGAGGGTGCCTTAGGAGGGTACCTAGGCCCATAGGAGGAGGATCCTCAATGGCCATCCTAGGGTAGGAGGAGGAGGAGGTAGCACCTGTGAGGCCATGACAATGGAGGAGGTCAGCTCCCTCCCTAGCTACTCTTGTTTCATCAGTTCCACCAGCCTCCACCATTCCAGCGACAACAACACTAGCATCTCTTGGGATGGCCACCGATACTGACAACGTTGGTCCTAGTGTTGATTCACACCTTGATACCACCTGGTAGCCAAGAGATCTAAGTATGGATAGTGCATTATTGTTATTTCCCTGCTTTTCATATTTATGCTTACATTTTTTCATTGTTACTTACATACACTTGTCATGTGATATTGATCCCCTTCTCTCTCTTTGTGGTTGTAGAGGATGCACATGGATGGAATGAGCTCATATCTCAGTGTGTTTTATAGGTGCCCCCTACTGTACAAGTCGAGGGGATGGTCCTAAATACCTATCGGCCTATTTCAGTGAGGAGGCATGGCCCCACTTTTGAGTCGATGGCACGTTTGAGGATTGCGTATAACGATCAAGGTGTTGAGGTGGTGTAGGTTATTGCAGAGTTAACCGCCACTAGGGGAGATGGGACCAGTTGTTAGGGGAGTTATGGATGGGGATCGCTGAGTGAGATGTGACTGTGACAAGGGATGATTATGTTGAGGTGGCACACACCACCCTTTAGAGCTGCATTGATGAGCTTGACATGCAACTGACCATTGTGATCCCGGTAGATGTTCAATGGCTGCAGCGGGAGATGATACAGGTGAGGATGGACATTTTCTCACTGGAGAGGGAGCTTAGAGGATATGGGAAGTTTTATCATCATCATTCTCACACTGATATCGATCTTAGACCACCATGTAGCCCCCTCCTTGATCACAAGAGCGACTGCTAGAACTGGAGGGCTCGGGGAGCCACATGCCCTAGGGATAGGACCCCTATTTTGTACATCATTTTTGCAGCTAGACGTATATATACATACATATTTTTAGATATTTTGTACAGACACATATTCAGTGGCCACTCATTTTTTATAGTAGTGACACAATATATGTATATGACATTTGATTCATACATTGGACACACACACACACACACACACATGTACATCAGTTTCTATATCATGACTTTTCTTATTGTTTATGCTCTTCCATTTTCATATATGCTCATGTTATGGATGTCTTTTGCTTATATGGATGTATGTTTTCATTAGATTCTAATCATGATTTGATTTAACACATTTATCCACATGTTAATTAAATGCTATGATGATCTAATAATGTGATGTGATGTATTGATGTTTTAGCATAGTGAGACACATGTACGTATGTTTACACATGGTTACGTTATAATCACAAAAAATTTCATGATGTGAAAATGAGTAAATGTTAATATATGTAGTATTACTACCCTTTAAGGAGAACACCACATACATGGCACACTAGGACACTATCTATACTATCAACAAAGGTGCATCGCATTGACTGGTTATTTTAAAATTTTTCCATCCAGAGTTGATAATCCATTGGCACCCGAACTGTATACTGAAACCATGATATAAGGACCTAACCAGTTAGGACTAAATTTCCCCTTATGGTCAGGTAACATGTTTGCATTCTGCTGATTCTCGTATAGAACCAAGTCTCCTATCTTGAAGATCCTAGGAAGCATGCCTTGGTTATATCATTTAGATGGTGACCGTTGATAACCCTTAAGGTGTTCAAGGGCCTATAAATGGTGCTCATAGAGCATCTCAAGCTAGTGCAGATGGTTGACCTGATAGGTTTCATCATCAATCACCCCTCTAAGGGAAACCCATAAATATGGGATTTCCAACTCTGAAGGCATGATAGCTTTGATGCTATATACGAGGTTATAGGGCTTCATTCTTGTCGTTGTGTGAACACTTGTGCGATAAGCCCACAAAGCATAGGTTAACTGAATGTGCCAATCATTACCATGTTTATTAACTATCTTATGAAGAATTAACTTGAGCATTTTTTTAGAAGCTTCTACTTGGCCATTGGATTGCGGATAATATGGTGTAGAAAATCTATGTCGAATATGATTTTTTTCTAGGAACTGCTTTGTTTCCTTGTTTTTCAATGGTGTACCATTGTCAAAAACAAGTGTAGCAGGCAGTCCAAACCAAGAAATGATGTTATTCAACATGAAGGTACAAATAGTTCCAACACTCATGGATCAAAGTGAAATAGCTTTAACCCACTTTGTGAAATAATTTGTAGTAGTGATAATAAAAGTATGCCCTTTGGAAGAAGGAGGTGATATTTTCCTGATAATATCCAACACCCATTTTGCAAACGACCATGGAGAAGTTTGATTTTGTACCTCCTGAGTGAGAGCATGGATAAGATGGCTATGTTGTTGACATTGAAAGAACTTTTCGATGAGACCAAATGAATCTTGTTCCATCGTCTGCCAGTGGTACCCCATATGTGTTAGTTTCCTCACTAGGGATTTACCATCTAAATGTCCACCTCCAGAGCCCACATGGGCTTCTTTAAGGGCAAAGGGTATCTTTGTTTTAGTGAGGCACCTTAAGAGTAGGCCATTATACACTTTTCGATAAGAACATCAAATAATATTTTGTATATGGGTGTAATCATTTTTCATCGCAACATCAAGAAAATATCCATTCCTCAAGTAATTGTAGATGCTAGAGAACCATTCTCTCGAATTTGCATGGAGGCAAACCAGAGATTCAGGTGCGAATTGATCGGGAACTATTAGGGTTTGCATGACCTGCACCATGAAGTGGCATTCCTTTGTGCCTTCCTCTGAAGGTATCAAGGAATTCATGCTTGCCATGGCATCCACATGTCTATTTTCTTGCTTAGGAGTGTTGTTTATTGTGAAGAAGGAAAATTGATTAAGCAAGGACAAAGTGAGGTCTTTATATTGGGAAAAATTACTTTATTTAGCTTGATAAGTTTGCGTGATTTGATTCAAAATAAGCTCAAAGCCACCTAATATATAAAGATGTCTAATTTTAAATGCAATCATGACACACAACCAAACAATGATAGCTTTGTACTCGACGATATTATTGGTACAAGGAAAGTCTAATTGAAAGGATAGGGCATCCAATTTACCTTTAGGGAAGGTCAAGACTACACCTGCTCCATAACTGGTCTGGCACCTCAACCAATCGAAGTACATTTTTCATTTGAGGTAATAGTTGATTGCGAAGATATTTTTGTTAGGGAATAAGTTCAACCTGGGGAAGGAGCAAGGTGAGGGAGCATCCACCAACTGGTCGGCCACCACTTTTCCTCTTACGAATTTCTAAGTGACAAATTTTATATCAAACTCAAACAATAGCATAACCCACTTCACCAGTCTCCTTGCAAAGTCAGTGCTAGAGAATAGATGTCTCAAAAGATCTATTTTTACTAAGACATGAGTTTTAGCATGGAGGAGATAATGTCTCTATAGATGTCAAAACCTGCATTTTTTAAGAAAACCTTCAACACATACCCACTTTAGTATGGTTAGTATTTTAATAAAAGGAAAATAATCAAAATCTCTATGAAATTATCCATCATGCTTTAAAAAATGACAAACTAAATTAATTGAAAGCACATAAAGCATGTTAGATACCTATTCCATATTGGATTGTTGCACCTTTTGTATGTGAAGGAGCCCTTTCCCAATCCTAGATAATCTTTAATTAAGATAGACAAAGAGATAAGATTAATTCAAGTTCCCTATAGTAAGAATGCCCAAATTGTAGATGCAAATGAAGCATAAAACCCCTTGAATTTATAAGAGAGATTGAGAGAAGAAGATGCAAAGTTGAGGAATGTGAAACTAATCCCCAACCATTAGAATCATGCCACTTGTCAAAATGTGAGAGGAGAAATCTTGAGCACATTTTGGTCTTTGTGCAAGATAAATGTAGTTAGGTGAGTTTAAAATTTGAAAAATGTCAATAAATGCATATGGTTGAGAGATTTGGGGGCAAATTTGTTTGAACAAAAAAGTCAAACAAATGGAGTTAATGAGGGCATATTCCTTGGGAATATGCTTTGTGAGGAAAATAGAGTTTTAATAAATCAAAATAAATAATTTATTGTGAAAGTGGGAAAAGCTAGAGGATGCGACATAGATTAGGCTTAGTTTTAATCATGGATTTGACTAATTAAGCTGATGATTAGGTGATGTGACATTTGATTTATATTTTTGGATTTGTTTTAAATCAAATGAGAAGAAAAATAATATTTAGAGGTTTAATTAAACATTTGGATTTATTTAATTTAATGGGGGAACCTTAGGAGATTAATTAAATAATCTTGATTTATTTAATTGATAGGCGAATATGATTAATCAATGATGTTAATTTTTCATGTCTACATTTTTCCCCTCTTTGAAGCAATGTAATTTTTGCATTGGTTCAAAGAATGATGCTGCCAACATTGAAATTAAAAAAAAATTCTAATTTTCTCAAATGCCCTTGCGGAAATAAGTATGTTAGTACATTGCCCCCTTGAGAGATCGAGTGAAAAGATTAAATTTGAGGTTGATCTCACGACAAAGATGTTCAAAATGGATGTATGGAAGGTTAGACTATAGATCTATATGATAATGATGTAAATAAGATGTTTTGAATAAAAAATCTATTTTATCCTAAAAAACTTAGATGATGATGCAAACGAGATGTTTGGAAGATGCTTAGAATAACAAATCTATATTATTTTAAACATCTTAAATGATTATGCAATGTATGTGAGATGAATGAGATGGATGATGTTGTCCTATGATGGAAGTGAGGATGCAGGATGGATGCATTGTGACTGTGATAGAGGATAGAATAATGAGAGGGATCAACCCTTAAATCCAAGAAAATGTAGAAGTCCAACAAGTCCATTAGTCGACAAGACTTTATTAGATATGATGATGTATTATTTATCCAAGGATGGGAGAGATAAAGAGCATACCATTCTTTATTTTTGATAACACACATAGGTTTGATGCATCAAGGTATTAAGAACCGGGAGGGTGTTGCACCTAGTGTGATGGACTTTGACTCATCAAAAAAATAGGAGTACTCTTGTTCACACTTGACAAAAAAAACCTTATTTGGAATGCAATTTAGATATTATAGACATCTCAAACCAAAACATAAAAAGGAAAGCCTTCTTATGTGGTCAAAAAGACACCTAAAGCATCCTCCCTACAAAAAAAACAAAGCATGTATGACAAATTTATTTTATAAGAATATCCAACAAGCACAATAGATAAAAAGATAATTATCACTGCCCCATTCCTTTCTCTCTAAATATTTTTGTTTAGACATCATCGAGAGGTCCTTGGAATAAGCATAATAATATAAGTCAAAAAGACCAAGATAAAGTAAAAAAACAAGCTAATGTTCTTTGTATCGCTAGCCAAGACTAAACTACGGTGATACTTGATGTTGATGTCCATCGCCGAAAGGTCACATTCCTAGGGCATGTTGTGATTAAGGTTTTGATGAGATTGATTCGATGATAAGCTATTGATACTCCGAGTTGACCAAATTTTTGACTTAAGGATCTAGACTTGAGACTTTTGATGATTAGGTTCACACTTTTGGACCTATTGGACTTGCTTTTGATTTCCTTACCAAAGGATGAAGGTTACAATGATTTATTAGGAGCAACATTTATTGCGAGTGAAAGTGAGATGAGATGGGTGTACCATTTTGGGTTTTTTCAAATGTTTTGAGGTTTTTTTTGGAATATTGAGATGTTTTACAAATGTTTTTGGTATTTTTGAGATTTTGACCAAGAGACTAACTTAAAGACCTATCCTAGGGGTCTCAAGAGTTGATCCATAGATTATCCTTGCCTATGTTATACACTCAAAGACCATGTAGTTCGATTGATGACAGACTTGACTCAATGATAAGATAGATGGGAAAATGGATTGCCATTGTGATAGATGACCAAAGGACTAACCTAGGCTATGAAATAGATAGGAAAGCAGATTTCCATTGCGACAAATGCCTAAAGGACTGACCTAAAATGTCTCAAGGGATGATAAAAAATCAACCTTGCCTATGTTCAAGATCAGAGATGACGTAGTTTGGTTGGATGACTTTATTTTTGATTTTTTAGATTTTTGACATGTTTTAGATTTTGATGGATTTTTCTGAACATTTTTGAATTTTTGGATTTTTTGAATTTTTGAATGCTTTTGAATTTTTGAATTTTTGATGTTTAGGAAGATCACAAGAATATACATGAATCTAATCCTGTGTAGGTACAATAACATGCTCCTAGTGTGGTGTGATAGACAACTTCAATACACGCAGGACAAATTGACCTTGGGAATATGCCAAGTAGTACTATGGTGAAACATGATATGAGCACAAGATCAAGCTATGGTACAAATGTGAACAAATGGTGGAAGGATAAATGGAATGTGATGGATAAGTGAGTGTGTGGAAGATTTTGGTGGATGGAAAGTTCTTTATTTAGGCTTGGTTCCTATTTGCTTGGTTTTCACCAAGGTACTTGTCCAAAGCACCACCGAAGTGTTTTTCACTAGAGGATGATTTTTTTTATTTTTTTATTTTTTTGTTGTCAGCAAGATGCCTGTTTACTAGGTTTTCATCAAGGTGACCATTTTTTTAGGACATTTTCTAATTTTTTTTTTGGTTCTATACCTTGCAATATTTTAGGCTTAAAACTTTTTGAGATGGGAGTTGTTCAGGGGCTCCTATAGAGGCTCGCATTTTGGTGTTGATTGTTGATATGCCCTTGATTTATAGCTTGATGTGATGAAAAAAGGTCCCAACCAGTTGGGCTCAAAATTTTCCTTTTCTTTTTGGATTTGGCACGTTTTTCTAATTTTCTCTTAGCACAAGTTCACTGACTTGGAAGGTGTGTCTCTTGATCTTCTTTTTGTAGCTCCACTTTAGGTGGTTCTGTTACACTTGTAGATGGTTTAAGGAATCCATAATCCATTCATCTAATAATTATAGCTCATTTAACCTTGAAACCCAATATTCCTCATTTGTAATGAGGTTTTGTAGTGATATCCTTAATGATGGGAGATTGATCTCGATTGGGAGGATGGCTTTTGATTTGTAGACCAGGGAGAATGGGGTGGAACCTGTTGGCATGTAGATGCTGGTACAATAGGCCCATAAGGCAAGATTTAGCTATAGATTCCAATCACAACCAACGTCATTGATTGTCTTTTTGAGGATTTTCAATATGGTTTTATTGGTAGCTTCTACTTGGCCATTTCCTTGGGGATAGTATGGAGTGGAAAAATGATGTTGGATATTGAATTTTTTGCATAAGTCACAGACATCCTAGATTTTGAAAGGTGTCTCATTATTTGAGATAATAGCTTGGGGGACACCATATCAAAAAATAAGATAGTTCAAGATGAACTTGGATATCTGTTTTCCCACTATGTAGGTCATGAGAATGGCTTCGACCCACTTTGTGAAGTACTTCGTGGCAATGATGATGAATTTGTGGCTGTTGGATGAGGTGGGTATGATTTTTCTGATGAGATCGAGCCCCCACTGTGAAAAGGGCCAAGGTGTAACAATAGGATGAAGCTCTTGAGTTGGTGCATGAATAAGGTCTCCATGTTGTTGGCATTGTAAACACTTTCTGACAAACTTGTGTGCCTCTCTTTCCATTGTTGGCCAGTAGTATCTGGTTCTTAGAAAATTCTTAGCCAAGGTCATACCACTCAAGTGTGAACCTCAAATGCCATTGTGTACCTCAATCAGAGTAGTTAGGGCTTCCTCAAGATTTAAGAAACGTAACAAGGTTCCTTCAATACTCCTACGATAAAGGGTTTCTCCTAGGATGACAAAGCAGGTGGAATTTTTGATGAAGGCTCATTTGATGTTTGGGGTTATATCAGCGGGTAAGACTCTTATTCTTAAATAGGTGTAAATGTCATGATACCAGGGATCACTAAGACCAATGATTTCACACACAAATTCAGACTTTGGTACCTCGAATGCTAGTACGAGAAGTTGCTCTACTAGGAATTCTTGCTTTGGGACATTACACATGATTTCCAAAAGTGATCCAATTGTCGCCATAACATTTGCTGCTCTATTGTTTTCTCTAGCTAGCTGTTCAAAGGTGACACCATTGAAGAACTCTTCGAGGCTCTCCACTAATTTCTTGTATGGATTTAGCTTGTCATTATTTGTTTGGTACTCACTATTGACTTGGTTGATGATGATCTGTGAATCTCTATAGACTTTGGGAGCCATAATTTTCCATTGTATTGCAATCCTTAATCCTATGACGAGAGCTTCTTACTCTGCTATGTTGTTTGTGCACAAAAAAGATAGTTTGTAGGATTTGGGTATGTAGTCTCTCTAGGGAGTGATGAAGAAAATTCTTGCCCCTGATCCATGTTGCAAGTGAGATCTATCAAAATACAGCATTGAGTGGTCTGCAACACTTAGGCTGAAAATTGATTCATCAAGGAATTCTGAAACAAGTGGGTTCTCTGCATAAATAGGAGCTTTTTCTAGTTGATCTACAATTACTTATCCCTTGTTAGCCTTGCACTCCACATATTCAATGCTGTGTTTTATCAATATCATGACCCACTTGGTTGTTTGTCTCATGAGAGTGGCTTTAGAGAGCAGGTACTTTAGTGAATCTATCTTTGCAATCAGCTTGATTTGATGAGCCAACATGTAGTGTTTGAACTTTTTGGGCTGCAAACACAACTGCTAGGCAAGATTTTTATATTGGTGTGTAGTTGAGATCATGCCATACCATTGTCTTTCTGATGTATTATATTTATCTTTCTCTTCCATTTTCATCATGTTCAGCTAATAGAGCACTGAGAGTTGCCATGGTTGCCAAAATATATAGGATTAATGGCTTTCCTAGGATTGGCGACATCAAAATTGGTGGCATGAGTAGATATTCTTTGATTTTATCAAACACCCGATCAAACTTGTCATCCCACTTATATTTTACTCCCTTGTGGAGTAGATGAGAGTATGGGATCTATTTATCCGCCAGTTGTGCTATGAATCTATGGATGGATTGGAGCCTTCCCTATAGGCATTTGAGCTATTTTAGTGTCTTGGGTGCTTCCATGTTGAGGATCACTTTGAATTTGGTGGGATCCAGTTCTATTCATCTCATTGATACTATATATCCCAAGATTTTTCTTGATTGCACCCCAAAGACGCATTTTTTGGGGTTAAGTCTAACCTTGTATTTCTCCAATCTATCAAAGATGGCACTTAGAGCTGCTATGTGATCCTATCTTTTCTTTGGCTTTGCCAATATATCATCCATGTAATATTCCATAATTTTTTGAATCATGTCATGAAAAATTAGTGTCATGGCCCTTTGATATGTCGCTCCTTCATTCTTTAGCCCAAATGGCATCATGTTCCAACAATAGGTGCCCCATGGACATGTAAATGTTGTCTTATGCTAGTCTTCCTTTAATATCATAATCTGGTTGTACCCTAAGAAGCCATCCATCAATGATAGAATCTCATGTCTGGCGGTCATGTCCACTATCATATCAATTTTGGGTACTGGAAGATCATCCTTAGGACACACTTTGTTTGGGTCTCTAAAATCAGTGCAGATACATATGCCCCAATTTGGTTTTGAAACTAGCAAAATATTTGACGCCCATTCCAAATAATCAATTAGGCTTATAAAGCTGACATCCAAATGTTTATGTAATTCCACCTTGACTAGCAAGGCTATCTGATGTTGCATCTTTCTTAACTTTTGTCTCATTATCTTTGCCCCTAGGTAGACAACTAAGTGGTGAACCACGACTTCTGGATTGAGACCTGGCATGTCGACATAGGTCCATGCAAATTTCACCTTTCTTTCTTTTATAAATGTAGTTAATAGTTCTTGTTCATCTATCAAAAGTGATTCAACATAGAAGGTGATGTGTGGTGCTTCTTTTGTTCTTAGATTGACGGGATTGCACTATTTTTCTAGGATTGTTGATTTCTCTTAATGAAGTGAAATAGGGGAAATATTGAATCCTTCATGCTTTGGTGCCTGAGAGAGGTTTTCACCATTGGATGCGTCCTTTATTTTTACTAGTCTATGGTTAGAGAGTGTCACAGTGTGGTTTTCACTCAATGACCCTGAGCTTATTCTCATTCTTTTTCTTTTGCAACTGAAGGACTCAATTGTCTCCCTGTAATAGGCCTATGTGTCTAGTGTGATGTGGAACCTAGCTTTGTGATCTCCGTATGGTACTGTATCCTTTAGTCCCATGAATTCTAAGAGAGCCTCATCATTTTTTAATGTGTCTAAAACCGGTGATCCTCGTTGGTCATAGTCGATGAGTTGGGGGTAAACTAGGTTTATTTTGTGAGTTTGGTGGTCTAACTCAATGGGTGAGGCACTAATCGTGAGTAAGGAGGAGTCTTCAAAATGTGTAGTAAGCTGGTTATGGTATCATCATCATCACTACTACTATAGACATTAGTTATGTCGAAGGTGAAATTATCTTGGGGCAGACCTGTTGATATAGGTAGTTGAAGAGCGACTGCTAATAACTAAGGGGGAGACCTGACTACTCTACTAGGGGTACCTCTACCATGAATGGTTATAATTCAAGGGGTACATCCAAGGCCAAGATTTATCATTCACCTTTCTAAAATGATGGGCTCCAATCGTCCATCACTGTTCCTTCCAAGGCTTTCATTTTTGTTGTAGCCCATACCAAGCATCATTTGCAGTCCTATTTTAGCTTCATCCATGGGTAGGGTGGGTGTGGGCCTTTCATCTTCGTATAGTGAGCTTGCAATATCTCTTTCATCCACATTTGCCTGACTGAGATCCCCCAATGGCGGAATCTAGAAGGTTTTTCCCTAAAAGTGTGGATGGGTGTTTCAACTGGTTGGGGTTGCCCATGTGACCTAGGAGATTGTGGTAACTGTCCTACAACAAAAGCATTTTTTCTCATTCTATAATCTCTACACCCTTTATTTTGGAGCATGAGCTTGCTGTCGAATATATCGAGGATGGAGGGTGTCTCTATCGCAGAAGTGGAGGTGAGGTTAGATGGATCTACATAGGGAGTGGATGGGCCTTCATCATTCTTTGGTACTTGGTGAGTTTTGTAAACTTGGCTTCCAAGTTTTTTGCAATAGGCGAATGGCTCCAGATCACCATGTATTGTGACCTCATTTTGATGTGAAATTTTTACACATTGGTGAAATGTTGAGGCGACTGCATTCATTCCATGGATCCATGGGCGTCCTAGGAGGATGTTGTAGGGAAAATCAAGGTCAAGGATCTGACATGTGGTTTCCATAGTAGGGTATGTGTAGGATCATCATGGCAAAAAAAGGCCCTTAAGTGGCAATAAAATTCAAAAAATTAGAGTTAAACAACTTGATGTAAGAATTTGAATAAGTTATCTATATTATTTCAAAAATATGTAAGAATAGAATCTGTAGCAAATTGAATTTAGTTTCTAAATTACTAGGTTTATTTATGAAAAAACAAAGTATTTGGTGAAAATTTGAAATTTCAATGTAGAAGTACTTAAATTTCAAGGAAAAAGAAAGAAGTAGTTGTTTGTCTAACAACCCTAACCACAATAAAATGACAATATTTTTTTAATAAGATTTTAGATATAAGTAGGGGACTCATGTCTCGATGTGATGCATATTTTTTTGTAATTTGTTTCCAAGTAAATAATTAATTATGAATTTTTTATTATAAATTTAAAAAAATATAAAAACTCATATGTCTGACCACCTTAACTTGGTCAAAACTTCATGATTTTTTTTTTAATCCTATACTATGTGAAACATAGAATGTGAGACATGTTTTTGATTCAAAAAATATGATACTGTTTGAAAGCTATACATTTTTTTCAATCAAGCTATCAATCAGGATTTTAATCATAAATCAAATAGAAAATGAATAATAATTATTTATTGAATTCAAAGTAAATCATAATTTATATTGGTGGAAAGCTAGGAATCTCCTTTAAAAACCCTTTTCATTTCATCAATTTTGGGTAAGAAAAATGTCGTCTGCCACATGGGCCATCGTATCACTTAGATATCACCACTTTTTGGCCCATCATGATCTTGCACATACCCAATGGCTAGCCCCACTTTGATTGGGATCTTCATAGTGCCTTGAGACAATCTTTCCTGGTCATCATATGCTCTGATGGTAGTGCCTTTGCTTTTGTTGATGGAGTCTTCTGATATTCCCAAGTTCTTTATGAGTTTAAGCAAAAAAATATTGAGGCTCGCACCTCCATCAACTAGGACCCTTTTGACCCTTTTCTTGTGAGCCAGTACTTGAAGGTGAAGCACACAATTGTGAAATGGTTGGGAAAGGAAGTCTTGATTAGAAAAGGTGAGGGGATTTGGGGTGTTAATGTTACCAACCATAGCTTGGAATTGTATCAAGGTTAGCAAAGATAGTGGACATAGCTAATGCTTCATCAAGGATTTTCCTATGGGAGGAAAAAACATTTAGTAACTCCATGATGGAGATTTGAGTGGGGGTTCTTATTAGCTATTCAATGACGTTATAATCATAGGGAATGAATTTTGGATTTGAGATGGAGGTCTTAGATGGCTGTGATGCACCTACAATAGTAACCTTGTCGCCACATGTGGTGACTCCACAATCAACGTTGGCTCCTTTGACGCTAATGATAGTGACCATTTCATCTATGCATGCGATGATGTCTTCATATATAATGTTTGCACTAGCATAATTTTGTTTCCCTTTATTGTTCTTTTGGTTATTTCCTTGATTGTTTTCTTGATTATTTCCCTGATTGTGATTAGGCATCGGATCCATGTATATTTTTAGATCTTGATTTCCAATAGGTCACTCCACATTTATAATTTTTTCCTTAATGATATCTTGGATGATTTTCTTCAACTTCATAAAGTTGGCGGTCATGTGTTCCTTGAGTTTATGATAATCACACAGGAGATTTTCATTGTACCATGGTGGATTCACCTGGGGTTCATTGTAATTATCATGGGTAGGGACCTTGATGATGCTCTCATTAACCAACTTTTCCATGATGGATTTGATTGACTCCGTAAGGGCTGTGAATTTACATTTGGGGGGAAATGTGTTTCGTGGAGGTGGTCCTCCTTGATTACTGAGATTGGTGATCTGATTTTGGGGTGGTTGTTGGTTTACCATATTTTTTTGTATGTTACTCCAATTATTATTCTGTGGTTGATGATAATGCGTTTGATTATTTTGCTTGGGGGCACTGATGACAACCTTGGCATCCACTACTCCATCATTAATGACATTTCGGTTCTATGCCCATGTACGAGTTTTTTCATTGTAACTGGTTGATGGGCGACTGTCTTGATGTTCAAGATAAGTGGGCATGCCCCCTTCTATAACAAGAGCTCATTCAATATTGAGCGCCTTGGGAATTATTTGATTGTATGTAGTGATGCATTGCATCTTTAGATAGAATGCCAAGGTTTTTTCCATATTGGCAATGGTGGTAGAGACTTATTATTCTCTTGGCATGGCCGAATTTATTCAATTGCCCTTGGCTCACCATCATTGGAGAAAGGTGGTGAATTATTCCCCCTTACCCTATTTGAGCACTGATAGTTCTTCCAAACTAACATCCACAAAAAATTTGAATGTGTAATTTTTGACGAATGCATCTTTAATTTCCTGAAATATTTTGATTCCCATAGGCAGACGAGAAAACCATTCCATACCATCACTAGCCAAGCTTTGAGGGAATAGAAGCATTAGATACGTGTCATTTTAGGCAACTTCCATGAAATATACCTAAAACTCCTTGATGTGATCTTCACGGTTTGCCATCCCGTGATATTTATCAAATTTGGGGATTTTGAATCCCTTTGGGAATGTTAACATTGCCAAGCTTATATCAAATAGATATGGGGACAAGTTTCTCGATGTCGTGATTGTCTTTCCTGATTGAAGATCTAACACTTTATGCAAGAGTATTTTGATTTGTGTCGTCACCTTGTGGATAAAGAGGTAGAGTAAAAATATTCTAGGGTGCGGGATTGATGGGTGGGACGTTTGTGTGGTTTTATTGCAAGTTTTTTTGAGCAAGTGATGTCTGCGTTTGTTGTTGAGCCGACAATGCCTGTTGTTGGTCTTGTTGCTGCCACCCCAATAATGCTCGTTGTTGATCGTATTGTTGTTGCACCAACAATGCTTATTGTTATTCATATTATTGTCACAATTGATAGTCTTTCAAGGCTTACTAATATGCTTCTTGATGTGCTTGAAATTGTGCTTGGTACTGTGCTTGTGCTTGTGCTTGATAATCTTGGAATTGGGCTTGTGCTTGAGCATGTGCTTGTTGGATTGCATGTGCAACTTGTGTAGTTTGGGAAGCTTGGGTGGCTTGGGTGGCTTGAACTGCGTATGAAACTTGGAAAGCTTAGGCAACTTGTGTGGATTTTTTTTGTTGTAACAAGGCTTGGGCTTGTACAACTTGATATTCCTGTTGTGCGGCTAATTGTGCTTGCACTTGCTAAGCAGCTAGCTATGCGGTTTGGTGATTTTGGAGCACTTTTTGGTGGAAAACTTTTTGAGCATCTTGCAACACCATGGTGAATGAATTGGTCGTGTTGTTCCTTGGTGGTAATGGCAGTGGATTGGAAAGAACACCGACCATTGTGATGAGTGGAATGGTCATATTAATGATCAAAGTTTGAGCTATGGATGGTGCAATTGAGGTGTTTGGTCCCTGAGAAACCATGTTTTGAGGAATGGTGGATGTATTGATTGTTGTCATTATCTGGATGGTTTCCATATATTGTTGCGATACAGATGGCACAACTGGTGGATTTGATAAGGTGTTCTGATTTGACTAGTTAATTGCAAGAAGAGGAGGAAGCCCCAACCTAAGGGATGATGCAGATGTGTGGAGTAGGGGTGGACATGGTCAAAAGATGAGTATTGCAATCCTTGGAAGTGATGATTATGGATCCAAGATTCCCCCTACTCCAAACAAGTCACCTTCTCCTTGTGAGATAGGGAGAGAGGTTTGCGTGTCTAGAGGATAATCTCGTGCTGCATGAATTGGTGTTATTATGAAATATGAGCGGGACATAAGGGTGTAACAGATTTACTAGAATGGATTGATCCAAAGTGGTGCTTGGATTCAACCCTTGGTTGTTCACAAGGTGATGTTTTTGGAGTTCGTGAAGCATGGCACTTCCCTTGTTAACAATCGATGGGGTTGAAGTGATAGATTATATGATTTGGGGGATGTATTGAGTGAAATTTTAAAGTGGAAGTGTGGATGTAGGTGAGGGAATGATATCGAGAGACCTCTCCACAATAGTGCTTATGTCAAAGTCAGAATGGAGTTTAGCCTGTTCTTTTTCTAACTCTAACATGTATTGGGATGGGTACAACCTTAGCATGGCACTGACAATTCGGTGGTTCTCAGGATTTTGCACCATTTCTATAATTTCTTCTTGTGTCATCCCATTGTCAGTGATGTCCTCTACATGACCTTCCTCTTGATAATTTTGAGGTACTTGAGGAGGATTGTTTGGGAGGTCAATGGTTATCGTCAGGTTGAATTTTGTTTCAGTTTGACTTAGATCACTTGAAATGGATGTTTCTTTGTTTTTCTCCATATTCTCCTTGTGTTGAGATCAAGTTTGAAGCATAAAATAGAGATCATTTTTTTAGGAATGTAAGAGATGAACTTCTATCCCCTTCGATTGATCTAAACCTTAGGTTTAAAGAAGAGGAGAAATAAGATAATTCAAGGACCAAAGTGATGATGGGGATGAGATAAATCAAGGATGGGTGATATAGATGATGGAAATCTTGAGAACCTTGAGGGAAATGCTAAAATTTTAGGACCTGATTTGACTGATTTTGATGGATTGATAGTTTGAATAAGTGTGTTAAGTCAAACAAAAGTGATAATGCACTTGTAAACTTTAAGAAGTTGTGTTATCCTAGAGTAAACTCGTACATAAGAGAATGGTTTGACTAAGTGTGCTAATTCAAACAAGCTGATTATGGATTTGATAATTTGACTAAGTGTGTTAAGCCAAACAAGATGATAATGAACTTGAAAACCCTAGGAAGTTGAGTTATCCTAGAGTAAACTCGTGTACAAGATGATAGTTTGACTAAGTATCTTAAGTCAAATAAAGTGATTTTGATTTTTCCTAGAAGTTTAGATAAATGATGTTTTCAACGTTTCCAAGAGTTGTTGGTGAGGTGATTTTTGACTAATTTTGATGGTTGAGAGGTGGATGAAAGTGATTGATTTTGATCCTAGACTTGAGCTAGATAAAAATCCTTCTTACAAGTCCTCGGTTTTGAAGAACACACTTTAATTCCTTTGTGAGAAAAGCAAACCTTTCAAGAAGCTCAAGATTTTGTTGATAATAGAAATCATGCAATTTAGGGTTGTTTCTTGAAGCTTTCTTGTAAAATTTGTAAACAAATCTTTCTCTAGCTTCGAGAAGTCTTTTAAGTCGCTCCTTAAGAGCTTTTGGACTAAGAATTTTGAACTTGGGTTTTCGAATTTTGATCTTGCGGGAAATCATTTGGAAAGACACATGTGTGGAATCAATTGTCCTTTACTTTTCTTAATGAGTTATTTTTACCACAAACAATTATTTGATTAAAGTTTCAAACTAAATGTCTATGTCTCAATTCCTTTTCAATCCACAAGGTCCATTATGTGAAAATCAAGGTTTCAAGAGCATAGTTCCCTAAGTTGACTTTAGGGAGAACAAATTATGATTAAACCCAAGTACTTAGAAACCTCTAAGGATAGAATCCCTAGGGCAAGCAAGAGCACTTAGATTTTTCAAAGGATATTTTCTTTCTCCAAAGGGTTTGAAATTTTGAAGTTATTTATGAATTGTTTTTTTCCAATGTTTTAGATCGAAGCAAAGTATTTTGATTCCAATGACATGTACAACCCTAGGCTAAAAATAAAATATTTGTTGGGTTCCCACTTGGATAAATCTAGTTGCGCATATTCAGTGTGGATGATTAGATGATTGATCACATAGGCCCCCCCTTATAGTGCACTCGATTCTTGAGTTAGCCAAGAATCAGTACCCATGAATATGCCATGGCATAATTTTCATCTCTACAAAAGAATCACATGTATATGTGGGGTGGCTTCAAAGGACATGACCTTTTGGACCAACAATAGATTAGGATTTTGGTTTGCACACAAATTGGTTCGTAATCAGGGTATCGATTCAGAAAGCCACACGAGAGGCAAGATCAACCCATATAAAGAGTATCACCTACATGTCTGTATGACTCCTGTAATGATGAAATTTCCTCACCATTCGAATTTGTATACTGGTTGGGAATAGCTTGGCATTTACCTCATTACTGGTTTGAGTCGTTCCCTTGGGGTGGGTACTTTTTCCCACAAGGAATGCCCTCTAAGATAAACCAAAGTGAGTAAGCAATATCTGTAACTTGATCAATATTTTTCACAATAAAAAGAGAGAGAATGTATGCAATATCCTCCACTCACACTTGCAAGTTGTTTTGTTCAATTTTAAACCCAAAATCAAACGTGGAGGTAATTACCTTACCCAACTTAAGATCACCAAAATGCCTTTGGATTCTCAAGATCACGGTGAGGTGCAAGAGAAGCACATACATCCTTTCAATGGTATCACTTTGAATAAGAAATTACAAAACAAAGAAACACTTCTTCATTTTAAGTCCCCAAAGAAATCATTTTGATTCATTTTAAAGCACCAAAATGAGATATGAAAGTTGCCTTGTTCAATTTTTAGCCTCAAACCAAATCTAGTAAATTTTTCCTAAAAGTCCTTTTAAAACCTTTGTAGCAAAAATGAAATGTTCTTTTTAGAGCCCCAAAAAGATGTGAGTTGATTTAAAACAGAAAAATAAAGCATAAAGTGGAAGCTCTAAGCATTTAAAAATGGTTTTTCAACTTCAAGTTTTAATGCCCGATTTTCTCCAACTCCAAGATTCTTCAAGGATTGCTTCCAATGCTTCAATTTTGCAAGTCCTTTGCACAAACCAAATCCCCCCTCCTTCATTTTTCTATATATAAAAAAACCATGCACAAATCAAGTCATTCAATCCAAATTGATTTGAGCATTAACTTCAAACAATTAAAAGGACCCTTGGTTTTTGAATGCAGCATTACTAAGCATACCTCTTTCTAAAAAAAACTTGAATGAAAATCTTTTCCATAAAGAGAAAGCTTGCAAATAATGAGAAAAACTCCTTTTGCTAATAATTCAATCTTACCAACCTAAGATTTCATATGAAAATATTTTCTAAAGATATAAATGTGGATGGGATGTTTGAATCATAGCTTAGGAAAGAAAACAAAGAAAAAAGAGAACTTTGAATGTTATGATCTGAGTCACCCATTATAATAATTCACAAGAATAGACTCCTTGGTTGGTTTAAGACTACAACTATCCAAATGACATTGAATAACCATACAGACTAGATGGTATTTCAAAGGAATTGATTTTATAATCAATTATTCTTAAAGGTGAGACTTGTAGGACTGACATTTGTCTAATCGAATTTGAATAAACTTACTAGTTTTCCCCCTAGTATGAATTAGGTACATTGCTTCAAAGAGGAGAAAAATATAGACATGAAAAACTAACATCATATGCTAATATTTTTCACCTATTAATTAAATAAATAAAACTATTTAATTAATCTCCTAAGGTTCCTCCATTTAATTATTAATGTAATCAACAAAGGAGAAAGATCTAATTAAATAAATAATGATTTATCTGATTAAGAGAGGATAGGTAATGATAAGATGAGAGGATGATTCAGGAAGAAATGACATTAGTAATCGGGATCAAGTGCGTTGGTCAATTTTCCATGTCTACATTTTTTCCCTCTTTGAAGCAATGTACTTGTTGCATTGATGCAAAGAATAAATTGTTGTGATCAAAATTAAGAATTTCTCTATTTTTTTAGATGCCCTACTATTGCCCCAACAAAATGATTATGTTGATATATTGCCTCCCTAGTATTTAATAACCAAGACCTTGATGCTTAAAAAGAACAAACAAAGGGGCTTAAAAAGAACCTCATAAACAATTTTACTAGATTTGGTTGAGTTTTAAAAATTGATGGCAACTTCCACACTTAAATTGGTGCTTTAAAAAGAATTCATTTTTCTTTGTGTGCTTAAAATGAACAAGTTCTATTTTTTTTGTAATTATTTATTCAAGATAATATCATCAAAAGGATGTATGCGCTTCTCTTGCACCTCACAGTGATCTTGAGAATCAAAAGTTCTTTTGGTGATCTTAAGTTGAGTAAAATAATTTCCTCCACATTTCATTTTGGAATTAAAATTGAACCAATCATGTGAGTGTGAGCATGGTATATTGCGAGTGTTCTCCCTTTTTTTTTTTTCAATGAAGGTCGATTGAACTATGAGATATGCTAGCTTTATTTTGTTTATCTTAGCGGGCTTGCCTTGTGGAAAAAATTAATCACCCAAGGGAATGACCCAACCAGGAACATGCTAAAGAAAAGTGACTTCCACCAGGGATATAAGTGTGGATATTGAAACAAAGGACAATATCACAAGGATTATTCTGATGAAAAGGGCAAAAATGGTCTCTCGCCAGATGGATAGTCCCCCACGAATGGAATGCCTACATTAAAACCCATTTTTAGCAAAGGATGAAATCCTATCTATTTTTTGGTACCAAAGGTTGTGTCCTTTGAAGCCTCCCCACATTATACATGTGGTTCTTTTGTAGAGATGAAAAGTATTCCATGGGAGTTTTATGGGTACTAATGCTTGGTTGACCCGAGAAGCGAGTGCACTGTAAGGGGGAGCCTGTGTGGTCAAGCATCTAATCATCCACATTGAATATGCGCAGCTGGATTTATCCAAGTGGGAACCCAACAAATATTGTCTCTCCATCCTAGGATTTTGCATGTTCTTTAAATCAAAACACTTTGCTTGGATCTAAAACTTTGGGAAACAAACATTCAAAAAAGCTTCAAAATTTCAAACCCTTTGGGGGAAACAAATAACCTTGATAAATCCAAGTGCTCTTTCTTTCCCCATAGATTCCATCCTTAGAGGTTTCTAAGTTCTTGGGTTTAATCATCATTTGTTTTCACTAAAGTAAAAAAATAGGAGACTATTGCCTTGATTTCCTTGATTTCCACATAATGCACTTTGTGGGATGAAATAAAATTAGGACATTGGACATTCAATTTGAAAAGAATAATCAAGAAAGTTTTTGTGGTAAAAAGAACCAAATCTAAGAAAGATAACCGACAATTGAACCACACAGGTTCTTGTCATCTTTTGTTCATTTGGTTTTCATGCAAACATTGGTCTTTTGGTTTGAACCACTTTTAAGGAAAAGCATGTTCTTCATTACCTTGGTGTTGTAATCATGTCCTCTTAGGTTTATCTAGGATCAAGTCAAACACTTCATCCATCCAAAAATTTATCAAAATTCCATTTCACCAACAACTTTTAGAACCTTAGAAAACATCACTTATGCTAGAATTTTAAGAAAAATCAACATCACCTTGTTTGTCTTAACACACCTATCCAAATTATCCATTTACGTACAAGTTTACTCTAGGCTAACACAAATTTCTAGGGTTTACAAGTTCATTATCCAAAATCATCTTGTTTGACTTAACACACTTAGTCAAATTATCCAATCCATTATCACCTTGTTTGACTTAACACACTTAGTCAAACTATCCTTATCCAAAATCAAATAAAATCAAGTCCTAAAGTATAACATTGATCCAAAGTTCCTAAAATTTTAAACACCGATATCATTCACCCCTTTCATCCTTCATCTCATCATTGGTCCTAAACACCTTAGTTTTGCAATAAGGCCAAAACACAAAATGGAAAATTCATCCAACATCATGTTGCAAGCACTCTAACAAATGCATGCTCAAACCCATGCACAATTACAAGTAGCTCAACAAAAATCCCAACAACAAGATTTGTTGGCACAACAACAACATGACTAATAACAAGCGTTATTGGCTCAACAAAAAATGCATGCATTAATCCCTCAACAAAGCTTGCAACAGATTCCCACCACAATCATTGAAAATGATGATCAAAATCATTCGACCAATGATCATGTTGAAAATGTCTCTACATCAGCTAATGAGTTAGAGGACATATCTCAAGAATTTATTCCAAAGCATGATCAACATCTTTCACAAAAGTCTAGTAGCGGACCTTTTCAAGACATATTGACATCCTTTGACCTCATGGTTACAGATATTGAAGAAATCCTCAACTCGCCATTTGATCCAAGTTTGCTCAAAGCTCAAGAGGATGTCGATCCACTTCCAATTCATAATAAAGATATCCAAGAACCCTTTGGAAGAAATCCATCCTTTGAAATTGACCCATGTCAAGAAATTGATCCAAAGCATGTTGAAAGAAATTCTGAAATCATTCGAGATCAAGAATTTGTATCTCCAAGCTACTATAATGATATAATGGCCACCCTCCTATCTATACAAGATTATCACATCCACATAGCACATACTCATCCATATACCCATGATATTATTTCTTTGAATGGACATGTGGATGATCTTCATTTAGAACAAGATTACTTTACTCCTGACATTATTGCATAAAAAGGACAGGTTATTGATTCCTACATTCAAACTGAGTTGTCAACATTAGGATCAGATATATCCCAAATTCATACTGAGGACATCATGTATTAAGATATCCAACATTATCCACTCAAGGAAATAGGTTAGACATAATAGGATATTCCTAAGTCAGCAGAGCAACAAATTGAAATGATGTCATTTGTAGTAGTCATTTGTCAGAGAATGCATTCTGAATAATGCCTCTCAAAATAAGGAGAATCAAAGAATAAAGGTGCTACTATCACCATACTGGGGGAAACTTCATCTCAAGCAACATCAACATCGAGGGAATGAAGAATCCTTATGGTGAAACCAATGCCAATACTACAACTAGTTGCATCATGAATCTTCATCCACCCATCATCCCATCCACAAATTGGGACCAAAATCAAAAGAAGGTTTTGAATCAAAGCACAAAGGCCATTATCAAAGAAAAAGAAGCTAAGAAGTATATAGGACAAATCAAATACATGTGGATACCAAAAAATACAAAGAAAGATTATTCCTATCATACTCCATTAGTCAAAGAAACTATGGGGAAAAATAAATAAGGGAAAAGTATCCATCAAATATGTCCACAAAGGAAAAAGAATGTTTCTAAAGCAACATACAAAGTATATCAAGCAATTGATCCTAATTCAATGCACACTTCCGTATCCACCCATCATTTCTCATCTTCCCAAGTTTAGAGAGACAAAGGTTCCAAACGGTCAACCAATCCATATTTTATTCCTAAACACACACCATCCACTCCTCCATGCATGATATCCAATTCTCACATTGACCATGTGTTGGCGATGACCTTTCATCATAAGGATTTAGAAGGCACTCTATCATGATGTTCACACAAAGACAAAGTTAACTATGGTATCAACAAAGTAGATGAAGAATATCAAAAGTTGCATTCAAGTGCACATATCTTGGCAAAACATCTTCTTCAAGTAGGATATCGATGGCACATTATGAGAGAATCAGGAAAAATCCAAAAAAATCTAAAATATTAAAAATCCAAAAAAATCAGGAAAAGGATTGAAAAAAGTAAAGAGAAAAAATCGTACTCTAGTGAAAACCATTACGGTGGTGCTTTGGATGGGTACCATGATGAAAATTTGGCAAACAAGAATCATGTGTAGAATCAAGCATCGATGTGCACCATTTCAGTTGAAAGCATCTTATCACATCCATAATAAATCCAAAATTCCATCCATAATAAATCCATTCATCCATGAACCATTTATCCAATCTATTTTTATCCATTTGCATCCATACATAGTCCAAATTACCTTGATCTTGATAAAGGTTTAGTGCACACTTTACACTTTCTTATGTTAGACATCTTGACAAGGGTCATTTTCATTGATCCGATCCAATCCAACATTATCTGAGCCGTGAAGCACTATCCAAATGAGAATCCTTTGTTCAAACACCTTACCTTATCACAAAATAATCCTTGGCATCCTTTAAATTCTTACCATATCCATCCATACACACACATATCCAAATTTCCACCCATGGCCTTTCAAAAATTGCTAGACACTAGGGGAAAATATTTAAATCTTGCTTTGGGAATAAATCTTGATATATATCCTCCAACTTATGTGGTGATCTGAACATTGGAAAAAATGAAACCAAAATTGGTAATAGAATCTATGAGCAAACAAAAATATAAAAAGCCAAATCACTAGCCCATGACATATTTTAACAAAATGATGTTCTTTATGAAGCTTTATCTTTCATCTAACATCAATCCAAAAAAAATTAGTATCAGACACATCTAATATGTACTTCAACATCAAATCAAAGGATCAAAAGAAATTTGTTCCAAATAAAGCTTCATCAATAAAATCCAATCAATCGATCATAATCTTGGGATATCCTTCCCAATCCTCATGTTGCTTAACATTATCCTTGCATTGTTGTGTATCCTCAACAATTTTATCATCATTAATCCATCAGTCTAATTGATCAATCCTAGTTCAATTTTCAACAAAATTCCAAAACAAAGCACTACTATCATCACATATCCATATCCAAATTGTCAAATAAATCAAAAAATCCAAAACATCAGAAAAGTCTCAAGAAGTCTTCAAAAACTCATCATTTAGTCTTTTCAGTCTTTCACCTTGAGCGAACTATGTCGTATCTCAATTTGAACATAGGCAAGGTTGATATTTGATCATCCCCTATGACAATTTAGGTCAGTCCTTTAGGCATCCATCGCAATGGAAATCCGTTTACCCATCTATTTCACATTTTAGGTCAGTCCTTAGGCGTCAGTCACAATAAAATGGCAATCCATTTTCCCGTCTATCTTATCACTGAGTCAAGTTTGTCATCAGTCAAACTATGTGGTCTCTATGTGTATAACGTAGGCAAGGCTAATATACATATCAAATCCTGAGACCCCTAGGATAGGTCTTTAGGTTATTCCATTCATCGCAAATCTTGAAAATACTAAAAACATTGAAAAATACCAAAAATACCAAAAAACAGCCTCAAAATATCTAAAAAGTCCAAAATGGTGCTTTCATCTCATCTCCCTTTCACCTACGATTATCACCATTCATAATAAATCAATCTTCACCTTCATCCTTTGGTGATTCAGTTGGATGAAAGTCTGGTAGGTTCAAAAGTGAAAACCTAATCGTCAAAGTCTCAAGTCTAGGTCGTAAGTATGCAAGATAATCAACTCAAAGTATCAATAGCTTATCACCTAATCAGTCCCACTAAAACCTTGATCACAACATTTCCTAGGATATATCCTTCATGTGATGGACATAAGCATCAGGTATCTCATAGTAGTTTAGTCTTGGCTAGTAGTATGAAGAACATTAGCTTGTTTGTTTACTTTATTTGGTATTTTTGACTTATCTTATTTTGCGTTCATTCCAAGGACCTCTCGATGATGCCTAATCAAAATAGGTTTAGAGAGAAAGGAATGGGGCAATGATCATTGTATTTTTTTCTGTTGTGCTTGTTGCATACTCTTGTAAAATAACTTGGTGATTACTTGCTTTGTTAGGTCCATCCTAGCAAGGTTTCCATATGTCAAGTATGAACAAGAGCACTCCTATCTAATTTTTGAGTCAAAGTCCATCAAACTAGGTACAATGCCATCCTAGTCCTTTATACCTTGATGCATCATACCTAGTGTGTTATCAAACATAAATTAATTGGCCCTTTGAAAATCCCAACTCCTGGTAAGAAAATCATCATCATCATCATCATAATGTAGGCTTGTTGGATCCTCCTTCCATTCATCTTATTCTTCTTATTCTTCTATCTTTACTAACATTTCTATCTAAAGTAGGCTTGAGATCTCAAAATATACATGAGGCTACCCATGGCCAATTATTTTCTACACATCATCAGATTTGTCTACATCAAAGACTTATCTTTCGTCCTCTCATCAATAGAACCACTCCTCTCGCATTTTATCATGATATCGATCAGAAAATCAAAAAATTTTGCTTGATCTCTCAAGGGGGAAATATATCAACATAATCCTTTTGTTGGGGTAAAAATGTGGCATCTGAAAAAATCGAGAAATTTTGAACTTTGATCATATCAGTTTATTTATTTGAATCAATGCAACAAGTACATTGCTTCAAAGAGGGTCAAAATGTAGACATCAAAAATTGACCAATGCACTTGATCTCGATTGCTAATGTCATTTCTTCCTGAATCATCCTCTCATCTTATCAATACCTTTCATCTCTTAATTAGATAAATCATTATTTGTTTAATTAGGCCTTTCTCCTTTGTTGATTAAGTTAATCAATTTAATTTAATTAACCCCAAATCCCTCTTTAATTAAATAACTCACTTATTTGATTAAATCCCTAAAGTCTTCTCATTAAATTGAATAAATTAAACCTTGTTTAATTTAATCTAACATCATCCCCCTTTATTTAAATAAATCAAAATATTTATTTAATTGAAGTCTAAATTATTTTCCTCTTGATTTAAATAAATCCTAAAATCTAAGTCAAATTTTTCAAATCACCTAATCTCTCATTAAATTGATCAAATCTCGATTAATTTAATCTCAATCACTAAAATCCTCTATAGAATGCACCTTGCACAATAAATCAATTACTTTGATTTATTAAATTTCCTATTTTATCTCAGCATGAAATAAAAGGGGAATATTCCCTCAAATTTGAATTCAAAATCCAAGTGGATTTTTCCTTCCAACAAAGCATTCACTCCTCTTACATGTCCTTGGCCTTGAGCCAAGTGACATTAACTCCATTTCCTTCTCCTTCCAACATGTCACATTCAAATTTTAAATTTTAATCTCATGGCATTTATCATGCACATTGACCAAAATGTGATCATTCCTCAACCATTCACATCTTGACAAGTGGCACTTGGCCATTGGGTGTTGAATGATCCCGCATTTCTCAATTCCACTCTCTCTTCCATTTTGGAAATCTATAAATGAGAGACTCTTCTTCTCATTCTATCATCCACAACTTGAGTAAACTTGTTATACTCAATTTTATCTTCAAGCATATTCATTTTCATCTCTTTTTTAGCCAGTTCTTAACTAGGTTATGTAGGAATTCAACCTAAGTGGATCAGATTATCACAAAGCTTACAAAGGAGTTGGCAAAGGGCCAATTTAGACATACCAATTGGCACCAATTCCCCCATGGGATCAAGAGTTTTCATGATTAATTAGGATTTCATTTATCTTTGCATTTTTTGTTCTTCATTTTCTTATTTTAAGTATTGTAAATGGATTTCATGGGGAATCCTTGTTTTATCTTTCATATGAACCTAACAATGTGTTTTTTTGTTGTATTTGTGTAGGTATAAAACCAAGGTTCACAAAACCCAAATGTTTAATTAAATCTCTAAATATTCATTTTCTTCTCATTTGATTTAAAACAAATTCAAAAATATAAATTAAATGTCATATCACCTAATCATCAACTTAATTAGTCAAATCCATGATTAAAACTAAGCCTAACCCATGTCCCATCCTCTAGCTTTTCCCACTTGCACAATAAATAATTTATTTTTATTTATTGAAAGCTCTATTTTCCTCACAAATCACATTCCCAAAGAATATGCCCCCATTAACTCCCTTTGTTTGATTTTTTTGTCCAAAAAATTTTCCCCCGGGCAACTTTCAACCATATGCATTTAATTAATTTTTTTAAATTTCAAACTCACCAAATTTAATTTATCTTGCATGAAGACCAAAATGTGCTCAAGCTTTATCCTCTCACATTTTGACAAGTGGCATGAGTCTATTGGTTGAGGATTAGTCCCACATTCCTCAAATTTTCCTCTTCTTCTCAATCTCTCTTATAAATTCAAGGGGGTTTCTCCTTCATTTACATCTAGAGTTTGGGAATTCTTACTATAGGAAACTTGAGTTAATCTTATCTCTTTTTCTATCTTCATTCAAGATTATCTAGGATTGGGAAAGGGCTTCTTCACATACCAAAAGTGCACCAATCCAATATGGAATAGGTATGCATTGGTCTTCTTTTATGATTTCACTTCTTTTTTTTTTTGTTACTTTTTTTATGAGGTATAATGTATTATTTCATAGGAGCATTTGTTTATTTGTTTAGTCTTGAACTCACCATGCTAATGAGTGTTTGATTTTATAGCTAATTTTCCAATTTTCATGCTCACAGTCTCAACTTCTATGTAGCAAATACAAGAGCAAGGCACTGCTTATCCATGGATGAATAGTGATTTTCAGAATCGACGAAGATGCGACTAATGTAGTAAACCACTCTCTCCCTTCTTGTGTCATCATATTGGGCTAGAAAGGCCGCTAAAGCATATGGTGAGGAAGCGAGGTAAAGCAAGAATGGTGTATCTTGCATAGCCAACATCAATACACAAGGATTGGTCAGATAAGTTGTGATGGATTCAAAATCTTTATGAAATTCTTCATACAACATAAAGTGAACATCTTTCTTTAAGATACAAGTGAAAGGAAGGGTACAGTCAGCCAACTGAGATATGAATATGTGAATTGCTTGAATCTTCCCTTTTAAGCTTTGTAACTTGGTGATATTCCTTAGAGGAGACACATTAACAATAGCGTCAATTTTTTTCGTGTCTACTTTGATCCCATGATAAGAGACTATAAACCCAAGAAGCTTGCTAGCGTCAACACTAGAGACACACTTTTGGGGATTGAGCCTCATCTTGTAAAGTCGAAGCCTTTCAAAGATAAGACAAAGATTCCTCACATGATCTTGATGATTTATAGACTTCACCAAGATGTCACCAACATAATCTTCTAATATTTTATGGATGAAGTCATGAAATATCAAGGTCATCACTCATTGGTAAGTCGCTTCTATTTTCTTTAATCCAAAGGGCATGAACACATCACAAAAGGTCCCCCAAGGGGTAGTGATGGTTGTCTTGTACTGATTGTCTTGATTTATATGGATCTGATTATAACCTGGGAAACCATCCATAAAAGATAAGAATGCATGGCTTGTGGTCAAGTCCACAATCATATCTATATTAGGTAACAAAAGTTCATATTTAAGAGAAGCCTTGTTAAGGTCCCAAAATTTAATGCATATACGGATATGACCATTGGTTTTACTAATAGCTACTATATTCAAGATCTAGGGACAATAGTCAATGGGATAGATAAAGCCTACTTTCAATAGCTTCTTTATCTTAGTCTTGACCATTAGGGCTACCCTAGGATTGATCTTTCAAATTTTTTGTTTAACATGCTTGGCATCAGGACATAGAACAATATTATGGACCACTATGGATTCATCAATATTGGGCATATCTTCATACATCCAAGCAAAAATATCAGGGTAAGCATACAAAAGAGCGAAGAGTTCATTTGCTTCCTCGAAAGAGAGGCACTTCCCGATCTTGATTACTTTTTCTAAATATTTTTTATTACCAGGGACTTTGAGAGTATCCCCTTTAAGGGGGGAATTGTGTTCCTTGGGATGATATATTAAAACATCATCACTGACCTTAGATAGAGGGTCCTCCTCTTCAATGCTTAGAATGGATTCTCTAAAGTATGCTTATTTATGTAAGCGATACAAGAATCATTTCTTGTGATGATAAGGAGGCAATGGGGAGTAAGAACCTATAAATTCCCCCAATGCTTATTAAAAAGAGAAGAAATCTACAAGAAATTTCTTGGCTCATCCCCTTTCTTCTATCAACTCAAGATGGACAAAGCTTAATGGTTCAGCCAAAATCATGTTAACACTCGACCAGGGTTTTTGTCTAGACTGTTCAACAAGACATCCCAAACCCAGGTTGCATTGTCATTTCTTAAAATAGATAGGGATTTGTATTCCTTGCTCAATATGTCCTAGGCAATTTTTTCCCATATCCATACTGAGAGGCAAGTTTATAACCAAACCCATAGCAAGCTTGTAGAGTTTTAGGGGGGGTGGCTCCACGTAGAGTTTTTCGCTCCACCAATGGACATCAAAAGCTTCTACAAAAGTAGTCCCACTTCCATTACTCTTGCAAAATTCAACCTCCACGATAAGGGTAGAGTCACTCTCCAAGGCAGGAGTGGCTTCCTGGGCTAGATTACACTTCTCCTCCTCAATGGGAGGGTCACTCGTTATCATGTTTGGGGCTTGAATTATACTTTGCTATGAAGATTTAGAGTAATTCTAGGAACCCTGGTCATCACCTAAGAGAGCATTCATTTCAGGAGATGAAGGAGAAGACGAAGGGGAATCACACTTTTCCATCCTAGGCAGTTCATCTCGGTTGACACTTGCTCATGGAACAACTTTTGTGGTAGGTATCAACAAGGAACAGGCCATAGTGTCAGCAGTCAAGGAAGGAATGCAATTATTGAGGGTGAAAGCAGCTGAGTTATGACCAACATTGGCTAGCAAACAAAGGTGCACAACCTCTGGATCTGAATTAACCATAACCACTCAATTTTTAGTAACAAACTTGAAGGAATGGTGTAGGGTAGAATATATTGCCCCCATATCATGGATCCAAGGTCTTCGTAAAAGAAGATTGCACGGAAATTAACCAGCCATTATGTAAACCAATGTAGGTAAAGTAACGAGGCCCAACTACAAAGGTAATGTTATCATTCCTAGAGCTTGGCTACCATCGCTATTAAACCCATGAATACACAAGGAAGATGAATCAACCTTGATTCTAGGTAGTAGATCTATACCACAAATGTTGAGGGTTGAACCAGTGTCAATGAGGGTACATCTAATACTGATATTGTTAACGTTTACTATGATCATCAAAGGTTCTACTTGTTTCTGAAGGTCTGAAGGCGAGAGTTCCTGCGAGTGGAATGTAATATTCGGTGAATCCACTCAAATATGAACCATCAACACATAAACATATGTAGTCCTAGTTGAGGCAGGCAAGAGAATATTTTGTAAGGCCTCCTGCAACATCTCTTGATAAACCTAGTCTGAAACAAATCGCAAATCGAGATCTTGGCTGGAGTAGCACGAAGTTTCTCGACGAGATCATAGTCTCTTGGTGCTTTGATTGTGGGTTTAGGAGATGAAGGAAGGTTAGGTTGAGACGAGGGTAAAGAAGTAGTAGTTTGATTTGGCTACGATGTAGGAACAACCCCTTGTTTTTCTATGTTTTTCAAATTTCTCCTCATAGGGTATGTGTTCCCTACGACATTGTAAGAAGTAGAGTCAGTAGCCTTCAAAAATCTTGAATATAAGTCCAATGGATTGCTATGGCCTGAAATCCCATAGATATAATAGTCCTTTCTAGGGAGGGGCTCAACTAGGGTCGCATAGATGAAGGGTTTCCTAGGGCTTAGAGGAGGCACAAAAACTACTACCACATTTACCAACTCCTTAGCTGGCAAGGAGGGGATTTTTTTTGAAGATTTAAAGATAGGGGAGAGTGCTTCTAAGACATCATCTAGAGAATCTTCTAACATATCAAAATATTGTTCGGAAAAAGACTTGGTTGACATTATGAAAATGGATCCGACAGTTCACGTTGGGTTCACCAAAATGTGATATAAAGGGGATTTGTTGCACATGGGTTTCTTTCTTCTAAATAGATCATGAGGGAACAAAATTCCCTTATACACCTCAAATTGAATAGATCAATGGAATCATGAAGAGAAACAAAAAATTTGGTCTGACATCTAAAAGAGAAAGACGTTTGAGTTTCTATCCTCGGCTGAGAAGCTCTTCGCCAAAAGACATCAGCGCAGTTCTCAGACGCCAGTACGACACACTTTAATCTCTAAGATGCACTAACATCCTAAGTTTCAAAGAACTTAGGAGCTTACATAGACAGACTAGAGTTTCACTTTTTGACTCAGATTGAAAAATGAAAAGAGTCAAGTAATCAGCAGAAACCAAGGAATTGAAAGAGAATACAAGAGAGCTTGAGACAAGATTACCTTCTTGCATTTGAGTGTTCAGTCCAAGTTTCTTTTCAAAACCTACACATAAAAGATCAAGAGGAAAAGGTTGGGGTTGTATAGGGGCCTGCCTCAATCAGACCCCTGTATTGGTGTTCCCACCTCCACGGATAACAAGGTTTTGTAGAGAGTGATAAGGAAGTAAATAAAGTGTGGTGAAAAAAAAACCCACTTTAGAGTAGATCCCACACCACAAAATAGAAAATTAACTTAACAAGAAGGGGCGATAAGGAGAAAGAGAGTTACCCATGGGTCAAGACCCTCTTCCGGAGCATACGGGCGCACCACAATGTGCTTGCTTGAGAGTTGGTAGCTACTGGAGAGCTAGTAGCTACTGGAGAGCTAGTAGGTGCTAGGAGGACCTTAGTCCATCATGGGTTCACCAATAAAAGTGTTTCTACTCAAGCATATGATTTATCCAATACTAGAGTAAGTGGTGACAATGCTCGAATCGATAACTTCCAACCCCAAAATGAGGGCCAGAAGGATTTTTTAATGCATGCAAGGATGACACAGAGCCATTTAATTAAATAGCTAACCACCAAGACACATGTCACAAGGGTCAAGGTTCTAGATTCGTTGTTTCAAACTCAGAAAACCATAAGGATGTTAGCGTGCCGCATAGACATTCACGTGTTGCATAGGCGTCTAGAGCCTGGATTTTTAGGAAACATCTTGTCAGGCTTCTGTCATTTCACTATGCATCCACATGGAGTTAGATTTGTGAAATTCCACCTTAGGGGACTTTTTCATTAATACTCTTAGGTGTCATAAATTCTAGGCAAGATCCTAAAATGTGGAATTGCCTCCAAGTGCAATTCTGTGACATTATAGTAAAAATAAATAATTATCAAAGGAAGATGTGAATGCTATAATCAAAGTATTGTCTATTGTGGAGACATTCAATGCATTCTCTATGTATTCATTACCTGAGTAGCCATGAGCTTAGTAGCAAGACTCAAGAAATTTGCATTTAATGTTTGCAAAAAAATTATTGCATTGGTCTATTTTTCTTTTTTTGCATATTTTAACATGTGCTTCTTTGTTTCATGTTTATGAATGTCATAGTATCTTGCACAATTCACATTCAAAAGACTATTATTTCTGAAGTGTGATCCATACTATCTAATGCATTTAATATGCATTTCCTATTTTAGCATCTACTATCTTGCTGCTGAAGGTTGCACACATTGCATTTGCACATTAACTATTTAAAAATTATATATGCTTCTTTGATTTTTGCAATTTTCTTTAACAAAAATGAATATTAGGTCTAGTGTAAGCAATGGAGAAGAAAAATAATTTTCTATTATTAGTCAATTGAAAATGATATCATTGCAATTGTAACTTGCTCGTTGGCTCTAGCAATGTGCAATATAGCAACCCATTCATGTCATTTGTTATCCACTGTAACTATTTGTACAATTAGGCATTATAACAACAAATAAAATTTCTAGTCACACCAAAACAAAAGTACTAGAATCAGGATAAGTATAGTCACCTAAGTAAATTTCTACACTGAATATAGTTGCAACAAGTTAATATTACAATTATTTAATTGACTTTTCAAATAATTTCTTATTCAATGAAATTGTGTTGTTTAAAATAATTTGACAGTGGCCTACTTCCTATCCATGCAATGAATTTAGAGTTAGTGTATTGTATGCTTGTATGAGGAATACGACCTTGCTTAAATATCTAAAAAAATATTTCTTTATCTAGTTACAATAGGCTAGGAGAGATTGAGATTGGTGCCTATCACTAATGCTAGCATATCATATTTCTTAACACATTTTTTGATGTTTTTTGTATGCTTAAATTTTTTAATGCATTTCCTATGTGATATCCATTTAATAGACTATTTCTTATGATCTATTTCTCATGCCATTCAATGCATTTAACATTCATTGATTGCTTCAGTATCTATTATCGTGTTGTCAAAGGTGGAACAATTTTCATTTAGTGGTCAAATATTTGTAAAATATATAGTTTCCTTTTATTTTGGTAATTTAGTTTAACAAAAATGAATAATAGGCCTACTCCAACCAATAGAATAATTGTAACAAATGACAATCAAGACATGGAAATTTATAAAATTTGACCATGGTCTTGTTGAATATACAGACTGCAATACCTATTTATTTTTTTCTTGAGTAGCTTTGTGCCTACTAGCAAAGCTTGGAGGATTTGTAGTTAATGTTTGAATGTATGTCAAAATTTATCTCACATGAATTGAAGTTAGAACACTATTGTTTTTTATCTGATATTTATACCTTTTAGCACATTAAACTTGCATCGACCAGTTTAGTTGTTGACGCCCTCTCACAAAAGTTGGCACAATTTTCACATAGTGATTGAATATTTTCCAAAAATATATTGCGACCCTAATACCCTGATTTACTTTCATAAAAATGAGTAACAGGCCTACTCCAATGAATAGGCAAAGGAGATAAATTTTTTATTATCTCTTAATTGCAAATGAAGCCATTGCAATTGAAAATTGTTGCTTGGTTTCAATTTCTTCATCTCATATGTTATCTATTGTATCCATGTGTACAATTAGGCTTAATAATAGTGAACAATACCTCTAGTTACAATAGAATATAAGTGTTGATACCAAGACAAGGGCTGTCACTCAAGTCACTTTAAAGAATGAATATAGTTGCAACAAATTACTATTGCAATATTTGAATTTGCTTCTTAGATAGTTGCTTGTTGATTCAAAATATATTGTTTAATTTTTTTTTACAAGCCTAAAGCTTCCATTTTTTTTGGAGATTTTTTTAGCAAGAACATGTTTCATGTTTACAAATACCATATTGTATGCATGATAATAGTAAAGCTGACACAATATGCATTCAATTCTTAATTTTGTCATTTACAATTGTAATACTTGCTTGACCAATCAAATTTAATTGTCTTGCACTAGCCCTACTATACATTTTTGTCTAAGTAATCTAGGAGAATAGGATACTATATATTTTGGCAAAAAATTAATCATTGAATGCAAATTGCATAAGCTTTTCCAGTGTGCGACTTGACACTACAACAATAAATGCATGATTAATGTAGTAGGTCTATTATTGATATATTTAAGAAAAAATGGAAAGTAACAAGACACCATAAATTATGGAAAATATTTAATAAATGACTTACATATCCTATGATTGCAGCTATGCACATTTTGGATTGCAAAAGTAATGTGTTTTAGAGCAAAAATAGTTTCATGTGTAGGGAAATTTTAGTCATCTCTAGAAAGCATCCAAGATTTGTAGTGCCTTTGGTAACTTTAATTTCGATTAGATTGCCTCAAAAACATGTACAACTATGTCACAAAGTGGAACTGGACATAATTCACTTCCCACATTAAACCTTCTGAGAGAAGCTCAAGCAAATTTAGTTTCAACAACTTGCATAAAAAAAAATTAACAAACAAAACCAATAAACATGAAAGATGGAACAAAAGATTAGAACACACAGATTTATGTGGGGAAAACCCTTTCAAGAAAAAAAAACCCACACTCCAAAGAACTAACCATTGTATTATTCAACAACAGATCAAAATTACAAATACAATTCAGGCTTACAACCTTTACAAGAGTTATATCTTGTTTCATTTGGAGACAAATTGGCAGCAACCTCATGACAAGATTTTCCCTCTCTCCTTTTTACATTTCTCTAATCAACCTCTTAGTCTATTGCAACCTTCACACTATTACAATAATTTCACATAGTATACAGTGTAGATTAACAATGAAATATCAATCCAGACATTCTATTAGGAGAGATTTTGGTAGAATAACCTTGCTTAGATCTTCCTCTCCAAGTGTTATTGTAAAACATTCAATGTTTATACCATTCATTCTCAACTGACAAGAAATAGTCCAACTTCCTCTATAGATTAGTTTGTTTTACTTCTATTAGACCAACCGTCAACATGACTAGACCATCAAACAAACTTCTCCAACTCATTCATGATCCTCCAATGAACATCAAACACATCGACGATCAACCAATTCAACATAATTCCAACCACGGTCTTCTTTCATGTTCATTGGCCTGACAAAAGACCATCGAACATAGCCTAAAAAATGACACCAAACACCAAGGTCTCCCTATTGTTTGTTCAATGTGTTGAAGTCTTGACTAGGCCTATCAAAAAGATAATTTCCATTGACAAGAGTTCATAGTGTCACATCAAAATCTTAAGCCACCCCAATGTCATTAAGCTCAAACACCTTTCGAACCATCTTTCATGTTTATTGGTCATGCCGATGAACAACATGAACAAGTGTATCGACATGACCAAAACTATTGGTGAACATATAAGATGTCACCTTGATAGTCGAGGTCTCTTTGATGTCCCAAAAGAACATCAAGACCACGTGTCGCCAACAGTCACACCAAAGTTCTATAGAATAGATCCATCGACTAGAACAACACCATCAAATAAGGATGAGAAAGTCTCATCGAAGTTTGTTGTCACCTCATCAGCAAGAGTCACACTGAACATAGCTCTTCGGCTAGACCAACATTGTTGGTTCAACAACCACAAGTCCCGCCAAAACCAGAGTCACCCTGACGGTACTGCAATCAGTCGAATTCCTACTATTGGTTCAACATTCTCAGGTCTAACAGAATACCAATGTTACCCCGGTGATTTTTCATTAGCAAGAGTTTCCATGCATTACATTGATCTTAGCTAGATACGCTCTACCATTAAGACTCTTTCCGAACCTCCATGTCATCCCTAGAAAATATCATCGACTAGACTTACACTGATATAATTTTTTTTGCCATACTTCTATCATCAATGAGAGTTAGAAAATTCATGTCGATATTTTAGGTCATGCCAAAAAAATTCTTCGCCAGGACACACCAAAGGTCTCACTGATATGTTCATAAAATAAAATTCACAAGGAGAACTCAGATCGTGCTAAATCACTCTAATCTCACAGATAGTTCAAGAACTCTATGCAGATCACCCAGACATCTCAACAGTCACACCAAAATTTCTCTCTCATACATATAGGTGCATTATCAATGACACTATCATATCATACATTTATCCATGCATTAGATAATATATATTTGTGGACCAAATAATACAAAAAAAAATTTCATTACACACCACTTGCATCATCATAAATACATATAATATCACATTCACATCATACATATCACATAAAGAATCACTATCCAACCATCACATTTCATTCACATTATCATTCAACTCATGACATTTCATATTCACCTTATTTTATCATGACATCCATACATAATAAATTCAGTAGAGAATATTCATAATATCATTTTTCATATAAAAATCACATGACATATAGAATATAAATGCATATATCATAGGTAAACATCATGAAATCAAATATAATGCATAATAGATCACGAATCTATCACATATCATAAAAATCTCAAAAATTATAATGTCAAGTATACAATGAAGTCTGAATAAAGGTCAAGAGATACAATAACAACATGGAAGTAGGTCAAAATCATAGTGTACATCATCAAATACATCAATTAGGACCATGGATCTATGAGGTTCTCCCCTCAGGACTCACTGGTCTCGCAAGACCTCTTGCACCTGAAGTACCTACACCGAGTGCAGCTATACTTGGGTCTAGGCCTGGATCTCTACATGGAGGTTGTACCACACCCATACTAGTGGTCTGGGAGTGACTTCATGTTGATCTAGATGTTGCATAGCTCACTCTCTACTCTACAGGGAACAACCTCATGGTATCGACCACGATAATACTTGGTCTCTCTAGCAACTCATGTAACCTTTGCCATCATCGCACCCATAGTGGTCCCCTCGGCCACTCTTTTTAATGTGTTAGATAGAGCCACTACCTAATCACTTGCCTGTCTGGTCATATCTCTCTCAGCTATCAATGTGGCCACCTATGCCTATGCTTGTGTTAATAATGTTTGCATCTGTGCTAACTACCCCTTAAAATTCTGCACTTGTACCTACAAAGCAGAAATTTGTTTCTATTGTTGCTATGAGGGTAGCCTAATTTGTACATGTTGTTGAGCCACAACCACTAAAGATCTCCATCGAGGCACCATCAAATTTATAGCACAAAATTCTACTCTATCACCACCTCAACCACCACCACCTTTTCCACCACCACCATCATTATAATCTTCATCATCATCATCCTCATCATCACTACTCTCCATCTCCTCCTCTACCATCTCCTCCTCCCCATGTCCTCTATATGTCCTCCTCCACTTTAGACCATGTAATACTACCCTCTTATCCTCATCTAGCAATGGAAAAGACTCATTTAGGATAGAGATCTATGGGAATGGATGAAGAAATAGGTACTGAGCATACTCCTCTGATATCCCAGCCTCAACAACCTTTGGATGATAATCCCAGATAACTAGTTTCAACCCATGATACTCCTTGATGATAGCATTGAATGATAGGGTGGGACCCCACTTTGAAGAATCCATCTAACGATGTGCATAATGTGTGACACCTTGTGGCATGTGTTGTAATCGACCATACTGTCACATCACTCTCCTCAGAAAGAATCTCTCAATAATAAATTGGGTCCTCTTGATCAAGTACATCAACTAGCATAAATACAAAATCTCCATATCATCCTCTGCCCATGCCTCACAACCAATGTAAGGATACCATAAAAATACTTGAAGATCATCCAACATCCACCTCCAATACTCCAATTTCCATAGCCTATGCTAGACAACTGGACTTATATAACCATGAACATAGGTTCTCCCAACTAACGATTGTCTATCTACAATGGGGTGCATGATGGAAATATGCTACCATGCCTAGACTTGTAATAATTTCACTCCATCTGAAAAAATTTCCCCTCAGAGGTAAACAACCTGGTGTAAATCATGGCATAAATGGGCTAACATACAACAACCCCATACATATCTGGTACCCTGCAAGATCATCTGCTCTAGGATCTTACCCTGTCCAACTGATACTCCCTTTGACCTATGGTTGGGACATAAGAAACCTTCGATAAAACCAGCAAGCATGGATGGAAGCGTGGCATAATAATCAACCATCTCCCTCTAGGGAATATCATAACCACAAATCCTATCATCCTCAAACACTATATGCAAGGAATCGGTACCTCTAGGTTTCTCAGTATGATCATACAATCCAGCTCTCCAACAATGGGTATCCTCAATATATGGTAGACATCCTCCATAGTCATTTTCATCTCACCGATAGGAAGGTGAAAGGTTTTATGCTCACTATGCCACCTCTTAGCTAGGATCATCAAGAGTCCTTAATTAATCCTAATCTGGGGCATGTATAACAAAGAGGATAATCCACAATGAGAAATAACACCTATCTTAGGCTATGTCAACTAAGGTATCAAATAAAAAGTCCTTGGGAAATGCTCAAAAATCTAAAGATTCACCAAAGGATCCTATAATCACAAAATTTACAAATCAGTAAATTTTTCAAATCAATCGAAATCAATAAGCCTATCACTCTAACCAAAACTAGTGAGACATTGATCAAATCTCATGAGCAACAAGCTATCAATCAAACCTCACCTATCATGAGGTTAATCAAATCAAGTTACCAATCAACCTCGACTATCATGAGGTTAATCAAATCAAGTTACCAATCAACCTTGCCTATCATGAGGTTAATCAATCTATCAATCAACCTCGCCTATCATGAGGTTAATCTATCAAACTATAATTGTTCCTTGCCTATCATGAGGCCAATTATCATCAATCAATTATTGAATCTCACCTATCATGAGATCAATAATAATCTAAATCTATTAGGATCAACAATCAAAATCAAATCAAAGACTGATAAGATAGAAAAACATTAAAATCAAGGAGTTAACTGAAAATTCCATCATTTTGACTTGTATGCGCTAAATAGTCTATCAATGCGCTAAAAATATCAATGGACCATTTCAAGTAGTCAATGTGTCAGAATAGACTATCGATGCATGAAATATCTCAATGCACCATTTTAGTCCATCATTATGCTAAAATAGTTATTAAATGCACAAAATCAATGAATGTGCTATTCCATCCTATCAATGCACTAATCTAATCTATCAAAGCGCTAATTAAACCTATGTGCTACAACTTTATGCCTATGTGCTAAATCTCTACTCCTATGTGCAAAATCAACAAATGTGATATAACACCTATCTAATGTGCTACATCGGAATGTCAAAGCTCTTAAACAAAAAAAACTTGAATTCAAACATAAAAATGGAGGGAAAACAAAATTGCATGAATTACGAGGAGGTTTCTCAAGGTATGTACTGAAGGTCCATATGATGTTGGGTAGTTGTGATGTTGCACACGCTCGAATCGGTGTGTGTGGTAGGGAATCACCATTTTGCTCCAAATGCACAATTTTCTCAATCACTCTCAAATTTCAAAATCAATATGCACAAATTAATTTCAAAATCACCTTTTTTAACCTTTTAAGGGCTAGTTAAATTAGATTTTTGTGGCATTGATTTATTTTATTTACCAAGAGGGCTTAATTATTATTTCATTAATGGGGTAGTTTAAAAATCATTTGTCAAGAGATAAATCGCTTCAATATCAAATCATCATAAACTCATCATAAAATCATAAAAAAATGAAAATTTTCAAATATCGTAAAATAAAATAAAAGAATCATCAATTTATCTCCTGGGGGGGCATACATCCATTATCATTCAAAAATCAACATCTGGGGCATGCCAATTTTTTTTTCTCAACACTAGCAGCAAAATTGATTCTTTGAAGCAACATGTAAACACATCACTTCAAAGAGGGGAAAAAATGTATACATCTAAAAATGGTCTAGATAAATGTGATAAATTAAATAAAATAATTTGATTAATTAACCTTTAATTCATCTGCTTACACATAAATAGAAATATTTATTTATATAGTTCATATCCTATTTTCTTCTATCTCAATTAAACAAACGAATTCAATAGTTTGTTTTATTTACATATCAAATTCTTCCATCTTAATTAAATAAACTAAAATCACATAGTTTTTTTAATTATAATCTCCCTTTTATTAATTAAACAACTTTCAAAATATTTTATTTAAAAATATATCTTCCCTCCAAAATTGAATAAATGAAATATTCAATTGAGCACATGTCTATAGATTTTCTCTCAAACAAAGTTAAAAGCTTTAAGTTGTATTAAATTGTGCATTTCCAATTAAGCACATGTTTACAATTTTTCTCTCAATAAAATTGAAAAATTTAACTTGCATTCAATTTCACTTTATCTTTCTAGCCAATTTTGAAACAAAATTTTACAGTTGGAAATAGTTGGCTTCATGGATCCACAATTTCTTCCTAATCATTTTCCACAATGTTTTGCTTAGGGAAAGCATTTCCCCTTCTTCCTCACCAAATTCTTCATCTTCTACCATTGATTTATCTAGATTAAATTTAAACCATTGCTTGCTGCCACATCAGGAAATGTCTTTGAAAATCTATAAAATCACCCCCTTACTACAATAAATGGATCCCACTTTTATACAATTTTACTTTGCAAGAATCATACTAGAGAATTTAGCATACAACAATTAGCAATTATCAAATATATTCATTTTTAGCAATCATATTAGATCATAATCATGTCATATGCATTGTAGGTTTTAGCAGTTGCGACTCAGAATATTCAATGCATTTTTGGCTTAAACAGTTGTGACTCAGGATGTCAGATGTTGGTTTGTGTGTGACAGATGTGCTGAATAGTGAACTGATACTAGGTTTTGACAAATTTCTGACTTGTTTAAGATCAAACTTTGGATGTTTTTGTTTGATCATATTTTCCTGAACACACACATATGACATGCCAAGCAGAGTGTTTGAAATAGTAATCTTAAGGCTGGCAAGGATAATATCCATTAGACTCCCACTTCTAGAGTTTCCTCCAACCACACTATCTAGAGAAGATGACTTAGGATCTTGGTAGCATAGGCTCCCCTTTACAGTGCACTCACTTCTAAGGCTCACCAAGATCTAGATTCTCGTATGAACAAGGAATTTGTCATCTCTACTACTAGACTACATGTATAATGTGGGTTGGCTTGGGAATGGTTGTTCCTACACCAGTAGATAGAAGGTTTTTGAAAAATCTTAGCAAATGGTTTTTAATCAGTGCACCTATTCAGCTGGCCAAAAAAGAGGCATGATTAGCTCTAATAAGGAGGTTACTTTCTTGTCTAAAGGAGCACCTGTAATGCTGAGATTTCCTCAAAATTCAAATTTATGTACCAGTTGGGAGTAGCTTGGCTTTAGCTCATTATTGATTGAGTCATTCCCTTAGGGTGATTACTTTTTCCCACCAAGGTAGGCCCTCTAATAGGTAAACATAAGAGTCGATGGGTCTAGATTTTTGATCACCAAGGTTCACCAAGGTGAGAGCATATGAGCCTACCAACCTTCCCAAGCATAAATAGTAGTAATAAATACACCCTAATTATAGAAAAAAACTACTATGTGAAGACTCAAAGTAGGTTTAATTAACCATTTAATTAATAAAAGAAATCCTATGTGAAGACTCAAAACATGGAAGAAAGCAAGATAAAAATGGAGTCTCGTATTATTTTCTTCGACAATTGTCTTGCAAAACCATACATTAGAATTTTGTAGTTTTGTCTTCTATCAATCGTCTTGAAAAAATTAGGTTAAATCCACCAGATCACCCGATGTAAACTCCAAATTAGTCATAACAAATTTTAACTATCAAAATCAAAATTCAGAATTTTGAAAATCAAAAAAATAATTTTACTAGTCAGATGTATCGCAAGAAGCCACAAATGCATTATTTTTAGTTAGATGTGTCGTTTCCCTCTTCAGATGTGATTCATGATGTCAAATGCATTATTCTATGCATATGATGCATCAATTTGTACCCGTTCCTGCAAAAAAATTGAATTTTCTGCAAAAAAAATAAAATTGAAGTCTGTTACTTCGCGTGAGGTTCACCAAATGTAATAAGGGAAAATAAACATGAATAATGAAAGAATAACAATGAAAAAAATCACAAATTTCTGAGATCATGCTAAGATCCCCAAATCAATAATGAAATGTAATGCAATAAAGAAGTTCAATTAAATAAACAATATCACCTAATTCCCATGCTTGCTTAACTCATCTCTATTATTATTTTCAACTTTTTTTTGAATTGTTTCAATTCCCTGAGATTGTGAGTGTGCAATATTAGCCTATAAGTATTTTGACAAAAAAACTTTGAATATTGTGATTACTGAAAATAGAATTGAGAAGCTTATTTTATAGAAGCTTCGCAAATTCAATGATCAAGATTGATTTGAATTTGAATGGTCTAGATTGAGTGTGAGGACCTGATTACATAGTTAACTAACTTGATTTATTAGATTGATTGAATAGTTAAGTGACTTGATTGATTAGTTCAAGAGGTGTAATTGAGAGAGTGTGTGAGTCAAAAGGAGGTGGCAAATCAATTAGATGAGTGAACTAAAAGAGAGTGATAGTTAGAAGGAGGTGACAAATCATTTTGGTGAGTGAACTTAAAGAGAGTGTTAGTTAGAAGTGGAGAGAATTATAGATGAGATATTTACTTGAAAATGTAGAAGACATGTGCTTAAATAGAAGAACTAATTATTAAATCAATTCCTTGCTTTTGTGGAGGAAGTGTGTGCATGCGATTAAATAGCTGAATGAACTATTTAATTAATGGAGGCACTTTAGGTGAGAAGATAGAATAATTAATTAAACAAATAATCATTGATTTAATTAAATATGGGAGAATATGATTCAATTTAAATGACTTAATTAAATAAATTTAGGAAACTTATTTAATTAGTAAGAAGAATAGATTTAATTTAAATGACATAATTAAATAAATTTAGGAAAAATATTTAATTAATCAAAAGAAGAGATTAGAATTAATTGGGGATGTAACTAAGATAAATTAATGTAATTTACTTAATTAATCAGTTTTAGAAGAATAATGAAAATGAATTAATTAAATGGTTATAACTATTTAATTAATTAGAGGAATTATGATGTTAAGTTATAATTAAATGATAAAATTATTTAATCATTTTATGAGTATCTATAATTGATGATGAAAAATGCAGTCACAGGCCTAAGCCATTTTTTAATGTCTACAACATTGTTTTCCTCTTCTATGAGCTTAAATGATAATTCTCCTAAGAAGAGTGTTGAACTTGGTAATGACCCTAGTTCAAAACTTTCTATTGTCCCTTTGGATAGTTTTCCGCCCTCTATATACGATGAACGTGATTGGGATACAAACAACCTACTCATAGGTTGACACACATGTTCCTTACTATTCTTTTTCATTATTTTCATGTTTTGTGTGTGATTTCATGTGTGTACTGCGATCCCACGTATTGTTTTGTTTGATGTATCTCTCTCTTTTTGTGCATTACTCTATATGTACCTACTTTCTTCTCTATTTCGTAAGAATTTTTTTCATTTGTCTAATGTTTTCCTTTTGGGGATAATCCTTTTTCAGAAAAACAACTATGTTCCACATCATGTTGGAATGATCGAAGCTTGATTCTTTGTTTTCCATTTATTTTTCTTGGTCTTTGATAGGGTATTATTGTGTATTTTTTTTATTTCTGCATACATAAGTGTCTTTGAATGTCTACTTTAGTGGAAAAATCTCACTAAAGTAGGGGCAAAATGTAGCATCAAAAAAGTAACCCTTTTTCACACTTAGTTTGGGAATGAATAATTAATGACAAAATAGACTTAATTATGTCTTATTTATGGTGTTGTAAAGTTTTTTCTTACACTTTCACACTAATCTAAGGATTTATTAATTATATTAGGGTTAATTCGAGCTTAATTAGCCCCTTAAATTCAAATCCAAGCCTTATTTATTGCATTTTCTAAGGATTAAATCTTGACACTCATTAATAATGTTGCATAACACTTAATTTTATAAGGTTTGATTCCTAGGATAGTGACTTGGGACCCATTCACCACATGGAAAATGGGTCCTCACTATGCCTTAGGATCCCCTTTTTACATAATATTTGATAATCCCTGAAATTGGTCCTAGTTAATTATGTTAGGACCCATTCACCCAAGGTGGCAAATGGGTCCTCCTTAACCTAGGAAAACCCTTTTTTGAATTTATTCTTGGAAGGATTTTAGTGATTTTGAATCCTAGATCTTATGTCAACTTGTGTTATTTGAATTTTGATATTAAATCTTAAGTTTAGAATAAATATAACATTCATTCACATAGTTTCACCTACAAATTTTATGTGACTTCATGAGATCAAAAGCAAGAGAATTATAGAGCACTTCAAGAGTAATTAGAAGGCATTCAAGAGAATATTATCAAGGTTTTATTGCAGAAATCAAGGATATATTTCATCATGTCAAAACCTTGCATGTTGTTGAGCTAATGTGTTGGTGTAGCATTGGAGATCCAATTCAAGCATTGTTTCACATTCAAATCCAAGATCAAGATCTACATTCCTTATGGCCACTTCAAGCTAGGTTTCATATTTGCATTCCAAGGTTCAACTAAGGATTGTGAGTTATTACACATTTTTGTTCATTCATCAAGTTCCTTTATACATTGTTTGATCACTAGATTTAATTACCAAAATGGGGTTTGACCTATTCCCTAACAATCAACAATTTTTCTTCTCTCTTGATGTGTGATTGTAGGTTTTAGATCAAAGATCAAGTGGAGAATAAAAGTTACAAAGTTGTTAAGATTGAAAAGTTGCAAAAGTTGTCATCCATCTTGCAAGATCATAAAAATGAAGCTACATAATTTATTTATGACTTTCGGGAGCTAATCACCTGTGAGTTGGGAGTGTAGAAATTAAATAAAAAACCCCAAAATCACTCTTCTAGAACCCTTGCAGGGACCCATTCACCATTGGGCGAATGAGTCCTCAGTGACCCCCAAAATAACACTTTTCAACAAGGTACACATTGTTTCAACGTCTTAAAACCTTCCTATTTGTTGTTATAACCATGAGGATTGACTTCTGATTTCTATTTATTTATTTTACCCTTCATAATTGAGTGAAACAACACAAGAAAAATTAGGCTCATCCATTTGGGTGAACCTCTTTTTCTTTGTTTTAGAAATAAGAACATCCTTGTAGAGGGTAGTGTTTTATTTAATATTTTTTGAATAATGTTAATTACTTTTCCCACTATCATGAATAAAACTCATTATTTTTTTGTAATAGACCTATATCTATTATAAAAATTAAAAAATATATTAAATATTATACTCTTTAGAAAGCTAAAACTGAGGAATACATAATTTCAAAAATCATAGTTTCAATTACTTCATTTTATCTCCAAAAGTTAGAGTGATTTTTTTTTTTTTACACTTTAACAAACATGGAGAAAAATCAAGTGAGGGTTTTATTAAGCCTATGGTTCTATATAACACCTTTGGTATAAGGGGATTCGATCTAACCCTTTCAACCAAACCTCCTTAAATGAAATATCTCTAGGCTTAACACATTAGTTTTTACCTAAAATACATGATTCTAGGAAAAATTTAAGTTTCCACTCAAGTGAGATAGGGACTTATGATTATTGTGATTTAAACACATAAAAAAAATTTAAAATTATTAGTTGTATTTTTATTTACCTACTACTATATATTTTTATCATGTAAAAGTCATAAATTGATTTTTTCAAACAATTTACTAGTCTTACTTTTACATACAAATAAAATCTAAAACTAATAGAAAGATCTTAAATATATATCTATCAAAATGTAAAACATCAAATTGAAATTATTTTATTTATGTAAGAATTATTTTATTTTAGTTCAAAACTATTTAATTTACAAAATATTTACATGAATACATAAATTTTAATTTTGATTAAAAATTATTTTATTTAATCTATATTTTATAATGCATTTTTATCTAAAAATCAGTATATTTTAATATGTAACTTTTAAAAAACTACCCTTTACTATTAAAAAATTTATTAGATAAATAAAGTGTTTTCTAATCTTTGTTTGTCTCATACCAATTTAAAAGTAAAGTAGCTAAATTGCTAGTTTCAACCTTAACGTACCTCTCACCTACTCTAATAAAAAGATATTCATAGACCAAATGAACCCAACAAAATGTACATCCTTTGTAGTATAATTTATCCCTAATTTTCTCTTCTTAAAAAAATAATTTAACAAGTAATTGAATCTCAAAACAAAAATTATCGATTGAATGGGTAAATTATGTAAGATTATTTTTGGCCAGTTTCCTTCCAATATCACTCCGTTTTCTTCTCTGTTAATATGGAAATGAGAAGTAATGGTTCATTAGTGTATATGCCATTTTTGGAGAAGAATCACCTCCAAAAGATGTTGATATATTATTTAGGACAAGAGAAGATTCAATACAACTAGGTATTGATAGAGTCTCATTCAACAACATAATTTTGTATAATTGTTTTAACAATGTGTTGTTCAATACTATATTTTTAACCTATACAAATATCTTAATATATAATCTTGGTGAACTCAAACAAATAGGTACATATTGATGTACACATTAGAATATCAATTTTCTAACCAACCAAAAGGATACCAAGAGTAATGCAACTATAATTTGATCATAATTGAGGTCAATATACCATGTAAATCACCAAGTATGGGGTCTCTACATGGATACTCACCTTGTATACTTCATTACTACACCACATTATGAACTAATAGTTATAACCCTAACACTATCAATATATATATACATATTTCCAATATAGCCACCATCACTAGCTCTTTTTCCAAAGGTTCTGGGAGATTGTAGAAGAGGATGTGGTGAATGTGGTTAAGGAATTTTTTGGATCGAGATGCATCCTAAAGGAACTCAATGCTACTTTCTTGGTTTTGATCCACAAACGTCCTGGGGTAGCAGAGTTTGAAGCTTTCAAGCCCATTAGCCTATGCAACTCTTTCTATTAAATTACTTCTAAAGGCTTGACTTCGAGACTTGTAGCTATCTTGCCTTCCTTAAAATTTTCCCTCAAAAAAATAGCTTTGTTCCTGGCAAGAAATTTTTGGATTCGATTATAATGGTGCATGAAAATATACATTTGCTTACTATTTCTAAGATTGAAGGTTTTGTCTTGAAGCTTGATATTTCCAAGGCCTATAACCGAGTGGAGTGGGAGTTCTTATTTAAAATCCTGAGGGTGTTTGGCTTTAGCAATAGAGTCATTCAGTTGGTGTGCAAGCTCATATCTTTTGTGACTATCACCATATTGGTCAATCGATCTCCCTCACACTTTTTTAAGAATTCTAGAGGGCTAAGACAAGGTGATCCTATCTCCCCTATTTTTTTTACCTTAATGACTAAATGCCTTGGAAAGAATTTGATTAGTGGCTCAAGGAGCTTTGTTGGGCTTACGCCCTTCATCCAACAATCTTGTTAGGTCCCATCAACAATTTGTTGATGATACCATTTTTATGGGAAAATATATTGTGGTTGAAGCCAAAACTCTTTAAAAAGTTCTGGATGATTATGAGGGGGCTTCGGGTCAAAAGATAAATATTCAAAAAAAATATCTTTTCTTCTTCAACACTCCGAAAAGAAGAAAAAATAGGATTGCTAACATTTTTGGGTGCAAAGTGAAGATTCTTCCCTCAATCTACTTGGGTCTGCCCTTAGGTGTTAAACCCTTTGACTCTTTCTGGAATTCCTTACTTGACAGATTTAACAAAATGTTGGTAGGATGGAAGGGAGATCTTCTTAGTCAAGTTGGTAAGATTCAACTCCTCAAAGCCACCCTTCAAAAATTTCCTATTTATGCTTTAAGTATTTTCAAAATTCCCCTTAAGTATGCAGAGGCTATTGAAAAAACCTAGAAATGTTTTCTCTAGTCTAGTGTGGAAGATAAGATACGCATGCCTCTCATTGATTGGGACTTGGTTTGCAGACCGAGGAAGCTTGGGGGTTTGGGCCTTTGAAGAATTAAAACTATAAATAAAGCCCTCCTTGCTAAGAATATATGGAGAATATTCTCCTCCACTAGGGAATGGAAGAAAATCATAAAAAATAAATATCTGGATAATATTGGATCCCTTAATTCTTTGTTGGAATCTCAATGTCTACTAAGGGGTTTGATTTTTTGGAATGATATCTTAAAAGGTAGTAATGTACTTCATTTAGGTTTGGGGTGGAGTATCAGAAGTGGAAATCTTACCAAGTTCTAGGAGGATAGATGGCTTTTGCAGGAACCTTTGGCTTCTTTTGACAGTTTCAGAATTTGGGCGGATACTTGTAGGACTATTTTTGGTCCCCTTATTAAAGACTACTAGAGGAATGGATGTTGGATGAACCTTTTTCAGATCAGTATGGATCTTACCCCTATTCATTCCTCCCTTATGGCCTTTAGAGTGGATTCAAATTTTCAGAAGGATATCTTGGTGTGCATGGCTTGTTCGACGGGCAACTTCTCTATTTCGTTGAGTGTCTCTTTGTTGTATTTTTCTCATGATCCCCCCCCCCCCTTTGGGCTAAATCTTGGCTTAACTACTTAACTCCCAAGATTAAAATATTCTTTTGGATCCTTCTTTAGAATAAGGTACTTATTGTGGACAATCTTTGCAAAAGGCGATTTCAGATCCCTAACTAGTGCTACCTTTGCAAGTGTGTGGCAGAAATTGCTAATCATCTATTTATACACTGTACCTTTGTGCACTCTATTTGGGATAGGTTATAATCTCTTTGGAGGATTTCTTGGGTTTTGCTTGAGTCTATTAAGGATCAATTTATCCACTGAAGACCCACGTCCTCTAGCCCGCGACATATTTGCAAGCTTTGGTCCTTAACTTTTCCTTATGTTGTCTAGGGGGTTTTGAAGGAGAGAAACAATAGAGTGTTTAGGGATAAGGAAGATTCTAAGACAATCATGTTTGATAATATTTTCAAACTCATTGGGGAAAAAAATTTGTTGGCTTCTCCTCAGAAGCTGGAACTGGAATCTACGGTGTGTTATGCTTATGATTCCGAAATTGCCGAATCTTGGGAGATTAAAGGTGATGCATCAATGGCTGCTAAACTTGTTAAAAAGAGTTGGGATGGTGTCTCGTGGCTTCACCCTCCAAGGGGTTGGATTAAAGCTAACTTTGACGGGGTAGTGAAAGGGAATCCGGGATTGGCTGGGAGTGGAGGTGTGTTATGTAATGATAAAGGCATTTTCATTGCAACTTTGGTTGTGTCTTTAGGGGTGCAAACCAATCATTTAGTTGAAGCTTTAGGATCCCACCATATTATAAATTTGGCTTATAATATGAACTTTAAGAATGTTTGGATTGAAGGCAACTCCAAGAATATAATTGATTTCCTCATTGGTGCATCACCCCCTTCGTGGAATATCAAATATTGGATTGATGAGACTAGGGCCACTTTATCTAAGTTTGAAATACTTAAAATTTCACATATCTATAGGGAAGGGAATGGAGTGGAAGACTTCTTTGCCAATGAGGGTGTTAGACATAATAGAAAGATGACGTGGCAAATTTTCATTGATTTTATAGTTAATATCAAGGCCCTTATCAATTATGATTGCGCTCATGGGAGAAAAGCTGCTTTTAAATATGATTAAGGTGATAGATGCCAAGTACCGCGATACCATAAGATTTGGTAGCAAACTTGTAATTAATATGAAAACTGGGTTGAGCTCGCATGCTTTGTGGGTGCTTTGGTTTTTTTGCGCTCTCTTATGTCTTCTCTTTCCTGGTTTGGGAATTCAGGGTAAAACTCTGTCAAAAATGGGGGGAACTAGGAAACGAATTGAGCCCGCTGCATGCACCAAGAATAAAGATAATATGAAGGTTTGGAAGAAAATCAACAAGGGAGGGCTGCAACTATTTATTGAGAGACTTCATGGGCCTGAGCTAAGAGTGATGAATTACTTCTTAAAGCACTGGAAAAAAGGCGAGATCATTCTTTTTGGTAGGATAGTGATTGTGAATGAGGAAATTATAGGTGTCGTTACTGGTCTTCCAATGGATGGTGTGAAATTCTACCAGGACAAGAAATTCTCTAATGAAGCTATGATTAGTTTCCCAAAGATGGAGGAGGAAAAGTTGAGAATTGTTAAAGTCTCAAACAATTATTTTGACTTGAACAAGATAAAAAAAAATGGAGGGAGGTGCTCAGAGTTTTAATGGAGTACATCACACTGGACGAGAGATTTACTAGAGTTTATGGGTACCATTTTACTTTACTCAATCATTTTAGACATAAGGTTAGGGTTTCTTTCCCCTATTACCTATTATGCTCCTTGAATAATAGCATTGAGGAAAATAGGAAAAATTTGGAAAAGAATCCGGTCCTACATGTTGGCCTAATTTGGTTCATTTTTTAGCATTTCAAAAGTATGTCGTTGGTCTCTAACCCCATATTTGTCTTTGCTTCAAAGGGTTATGATACCGAGTTGAGTTCGCTGGAGGATGCCAAGGCTTCAGACCTAGATTGGGTGGAAGACATTAATCCTCCACCTAGAAAAAAGAGGAAGAATACTCTTGTTGTGAAGCCTTCTATTAAAAAATATTGTCCTCAACAACCCCCTCCTAATGAGTCTATGTTGAAGGAAAATTGTAGGGAAGAACCTCATATGAAAAATTTGGTTGCTTATTCAGAGGACTCGCTTGATGAGAAGATGAACTTGTGAATTTTTTTATCTCCTTTGCCTCTTTCTAGTCTATTGGTAGAGATGAAGGGCTTAGCCACCATTCAAATCCAAATCCTAATGACCCTATTTTTGAACCTAATAGGGAGTATCATGGGGATATTTTGTCTCTTGAGAAGAATGGAGCTATTGATAATTTTAAAATTCTGAAGTGGGCCTTTCATGAAATAACGGACCTAAATCTGAAAAATAGAGCCTTGACCAGCAAACTGAAAATTCTGGAAACCAAAATGGCAAAGAAAAACTTGGGTGAGCCTCTGTGGACTGTGGAAGATAAAATGGCTATGGTGGACTATATCCAGGAAGAGGTTGAATTTACCAAAGGCCTTTAGAAGGATGGGGAGAACTTGGGTAGAGAGGTTAAGTAAATTAGGGAAAGCCTTAGAGTGATGGTTGAACATAATCAGAGAAATGTTAAGAATAACACCATTGCTCTAGGAGCTATTGCGGAAAAAATGAAGACTGCTCAACCAAGAATTATTTTTGTGGATTTGGATTCGAAAAAGAACAAAAGAAAAGATGGGGATTTGGGCCCTTCTTAGAGAACTAGAGCCAACATGAAGAATAAACAGTATGTTGCACCTTTGGAAACTCAAGATCTTAGGATAGTTGTCAAGGATATGGATATCCTAGAAATGGATGTGGCTGAGACACTGAAATCTCTGGGTTAGTTTTGGTTTTGTCTTCGTTGTTCTTTTACTATCCTTTTAGTGGTTTTTTTTGTTGATTGTTGGCCTCTTCTGTTTCTCTTCCTTTTGTAGCCTTTCTTTTTTGGGGTTGTCTTTTGGTCAACCTTTTCTTTCTTTGCAACTTTGTCGTTTTAGGTCCTTGTAAAACCCATTTTTTCCTCTTTCAAAAACATATTCAAACATAACTTAGCTTTTGATTGCTTATGATACCATATTTCATCATTAATAGTATTATCCCACTCTCAGATTATATCACATAAAATACAACTTTGGTGCAATTTATTTCGTATTGCTATCCTTTTTTCTATAAAACATCAATTTCACATAAAATTATGAGTTCTTCTTCTTACCTTACTAGCATAGCATGATCACATGTTAGCCAATATAATTATTATATCACAATACTTGAAACTCACTAAATTTCACTATAATGTACTTCATAGATAAAATATTCCTACAAGGACTTTCTTTAAGTGAATATCACCCAAGCCCTAATAATTTCTTATGAGGCAACCCCTTAAAATCCTCCCACTTATAAATTAGTAGCACTTTCTAGATTTACAAATATGTTAATACCTTTCATACCATGATAGAGCATGTCCAAATAATTTCAACTTTGTAAGAAGATATATTGATTTGAAGGCTTTTTGTGAAGTTGGAATTAAACCTCCATTATATAGACCCATTGATCATTCTCTACACTAATTTGACCATTCATAGTCCCTACATATCAATATTTAATTTTATTGTGAAGGATATCCTAGATGAGTACTCTCCCCATTCATGATCAATCTTCTTAGGTTGACTTTCTTTCAAACACACTTCTGGGATTTCTATCTTTCTTATCAAGGATAGAATCATCCACTCAATTCTATCAATATTCTCCTTAGCATGATAAATACTTGTTATATATATTTCCAACCTTCTAAAGTTTGCTTCATCATTATCCACAATTGTCTCTATCCTCAATAAAAAAAATTATTGTCATTTGAAGATAAAAAGGAAATGTTGATGGTGTTTTCTACACAATAACAACTCGAACAAAATATGATATCCTATCTCTCTTGGAAGGTAAATCTCTATGTGAAAAGAGATAACCCCAAGGTCTCTAATGTTAGGTCTTGATAATGCAAATAAAACAACTCAGAGATAATGTGAAAATGCTAGTAATCACAAAGGGACCTTACTACAAGCAAAAACTGAACTTGAATTTATCAAATCTAGCAATATGTTGATACTTCAAACCCTAAATTTAACCTAGATAATAAAGAAATAATAAAAGATGAAGGTTTTAGAGATAATTATAAGACTGATTCTAACCCTATTATTAACAATTCAAAATATGAGATTCTCAAAATGGACGGATCCCTCATAAACTACTTTATGTTTAACCTAGATAAATCTACAATCTTATAGGAATAGTGCAATCTTCTAAGGTTTTTAAAGATATTCAAATCATGCATATTCATTCAAGACAACCCTATTGCAATTTGAAATGAACAAACATTCATAATTGAACTAAGCACAATTTTAAGTCCAGGCTAACTTTGCAAATCAGCTAACAATCAGCTAACTACAAAAAGTATGGACCAAAGATCACTGCAAACATTTCAAGCATAAAACCCTAAGTATCACCAAACCATCTAATACTAAACTTAAGAAATTTTAAAGATAGAATATCAGGAACCATGCTAGATAAAACTCAACACACGAAAGATACCAAATCACAATATCCTTTCTTATATTAAATCACCCAAAATGGCAACAATTCCAATCTTCCATTAAAACACTTGCTTCAAGATAAACCCTAATTACCGCTCTTACAATTTTCTTCAAATGTGAAAATCTTCTAACTTTCTATTACTATTCTATATATTACAAATGAAGCATCATGCAAGATTTATAGAGAACCCCCCAAGATATTTCGGCCCAAATAGGGTTTACAATAATAAACACCACACAATAGGTCGGCCTATAAGATATTCAAAAATAACGTGAAATGTGTAATTTGCACCAATTTCATCCAAGTCAGCCTGGGGTCTCCAAGAAATTAATCCAATGCATATGAAGGAGGAGGATAAATAATGAGAAGCAAAAATTCTTATGTATCCCTATATAACTACTTCCCTTCTTTGTCTTTAACATGCTCCACCTCACCATGCACTGCCAATGATACTTTGTCTAATTCAGAAATAGGTGACATAGGAAAAACCCTAATCTTCTATCAAGAGACTTGATTTTCTCTCTTGCTTGCTTCACTATATTATCCCAATCAGCCCTATTCATTTGATACCTTTCAATGAATTCAATGTAGGTTGTAACATCATTTATCTTATGTTCATTAACATGAACCTCATTGATTGGAGAGTAGACATCTCACCACCACCTCCTTAACTATTCCAAGTTGAGATGCTTAGAAGCAAACTTCTTTCTGCCTGTCATGATTTCAAAGAATAAGATACACTTATCATGAATACCAGTCAAAGTGTCCTCAATCTGCTTCCCCTTTTTGTATATCTTCTTCAAGGCCCTTTGCCTCATTTGCAAAATATCAAACCATTCCCAAGGCTGTACAACTCTTGATAAAGGAATAATTCCATCCTTTACCAGTTGATCCTTAGTATGCTCCATGATTGTCTTTATTTTTTGAAGTAGAAGATCTATATCCTCCTTATCGTGGGATAGCATAGTCTTTAGCCAATGAATTGGCCTCATTGCATCCCTTGCAGTTGACAAGATGTCCTTGATGGCACCATCTCCCTTGGTCTGAACTCCTTGCAACCAACCAAATGTGACATGTGTATTACCCTTCATCTTCTCAAGCACTGATATATTTTCTTGAGGCAAGAAACCTATAGTAGAGGAGGAAGAATTGATGGATTGCACCGGTTTCATCAACTCCTACAAGTACCTCTATAGCCTCTCATTTTCCTTCTCCAACTCATGCTTACTTTGCACCTCCTTCCTCAATCTACCAATGATCACAACATTGGAACCTTCATACTCCTCAATGTCTTATTCCATGGAGGCATGCCCTAAATCAATGGTCTACACATGATAATCCGTTGCAGTAACCCCATGACTGTCTTTATCAAGAGTAGGAGTAGCAATATGGGCCACCTTGTTATTTGATCCATCTCTTTCAATTCTAGAAATGATTCTGTCCTTCTTATTTTTTTTTCCTTATCCAATGTTATCCATTAGTTCATCCCAATTGGGAGGAGTTTCCTCCACTATAAGAAGTTTTCTTTTCAACTCTTTATCCAACCAACCTAGAATAGTGGATTCTGATTGCACCCTATCTTGCCTATCTTGTTCTTGTTGAACACTGGGTGCATCCTTTTCAGTGCTTGGCTCCTTATGGATATCCCTAACTAAATCATAATTTTCTCTACATTTCTCCTCCCCTATGTCCTATGTTGGTGAAGGAGTATTGGTTGGTATCTCCTCCTTTTGAGGGGATTTATCCTCATGTACCTCTATAGGTGAATCTGCATAGGCCACCAAAGGAAATTGTATTACTTTTCCAATTTCTGCCTCTACATTGTAGAGATCTCCCTCTTGGAATTATTCTTCTCCCAAGTCTTTAGGGTCTTCAACATTCTTTGGCTCATCTTGCACATTGCTAGTCTCTTGAGAAGGGGGAATGTCCTCTTGTTAAGTGACAGGCGCAGTCATAGGAACACCTCCTTTTCATGCAACATACTTTGGAGAAGGAGTCCTTGACCTCCTCATGTACACTTGTGTTTTCTTAACTAAACTCTCTACCTCTACCATAGGTAGCTCAACCTCCTTATTAGTCCTAGAAGTCTCCTTTTCCTTTTGTGACAATTTCACAAGTCTTATTTTCTTGGACAAAGGAGTAGTGACATACACTTCTTCATTTTCTCCTTCATCTTTCTCAACCCCTTTTCTCCTTGAGACATTCCTTCTCTTCTTGGCAATGGGCTTTCTTTGTTTCCCTATTTCTACTGCTTCTTCTATATCAACATCTTTAATTTTGATTTTGAAAGGAGAGCCCACCATGGACTTGCCTTTGGGGTCCTGTTCATGTGACTCCTCAAAAGATGAATGAGACTCCAAATCTCCCATTAAGTCATAGGTGCATTATACACCTTTGTTCTCCAATTCTAAAATTTTGTGCTTAAGCCACGATTTGGTGTACTTAATCACTAGTCATAATCTACTCCAACTCTGTCTTTTCTTCCACTAGCCAATCAACTTCTCCAACTGGCTTGTCCTTCATAGCCTAAAAGATGTGACCCTAAATCAGATTCTCATCCTCTTCAACTTGATTAGGAATTTCCTTTATGTTATATAACCACACTAAGTCAACTCATAGCCTAAATAACTTCTTCTTTCTTACCTCAAACTCATCACTAAGGTTAGCCCAATAGTCTTCAATGTTATCCTTGTGACTATACTCTCTACTAGCCTTCTTTTTTGCCTCACCAATGATATCAAACCTGGTCCTTTTGGAATGGAAGGAGAGACCAAGAGTGCTCATTTCTTCTTCATAAGCATGGGTTGAATAGATAGAAGGGAATACCTCATTAGTGCCTATCTTAAGAGGGAAGTCATTACCAAATCCTGTCTTATGTTTCTCCCATTTCACAATCACATGAAAATCACATATTTTCCTTGTGACCTCCAGTAATATAACATGGCCAGTTGGGTACCTTTGAAGTCTATAGGGAGCACTCTAACATCCATCAATTCTTATGTAGGGAAAGGTAGGGAACTAAATGAACCAAGTTCCAAAACTTTTGATCAATTCCTTAGCCTTGTTTGAAATTCTAATGTGTTCAAAACCCTACAACAACCTAGTGATGTACATGGTGAATGCATCATTCACCTTCCTATATCTTCCTCCACCCAAGTGTAGTTGTGGATACATTTCATAGATCACATCCTGGCCAAAAACACCTCTGGTGCTCAACCCCTTGTATGGGTGAAACCTTGCAAGTGCATACACTAGATAGGAAGTCATGGTGAAGGTCTTTGCCTATAGGAAATTGCACATTTTCTCATGAATTACTGCATTTATAACACCTACTCAATGGTAATTTATACCTTGTTCCATTCGAGCAATAACATTAAACATCCAACTCTCAAACACCCCTGCACTTTTCAGCCCTACCAACCTGCTAAGGAGTGTGATAGAATCATAATACTCTCTCCTAAATTTGAGCCTAACCAGCTGCTTGGGAAGCTTGGAGAAGTGAGACCTAGGATTCTCCAACCAAGAGCTAATAACCTATTGGGACTTGACAACATTCTCCTCATCATATTGGGTTACACTTTTTGGGACATCCTGATTTTTGTTGAAATCACATATTTTTAGAAAATATAATGATTTAAGCCTTAAAAAGGTTCCATTTTAAGGGTTTTAATTGAAGAGGGTTTGATCAAACCAACTTATATCAAACCCCCTTGGATAGAAGGCCGCTAGTTTTAAACCATACCTATAATGGATTCTCCTCTATACCTATCAAAATGCTGATAAAAAATCACTTTTGATTTACCTTTTATGGGATCAAATTAATTTATTTAAAATTACTTTTTTGTAAACATGTAGTCCTTATTATAAGCTTCCCAAAAATTATAATTTTATTATTATATTTATTTTTTATTTCTTGTGAATGCAGGTTTTTCAATGAACATCGAGGTCTTTATTTCACACATACGGAAAAATAGGAAAAGAGAGAAAAAAAATTCTTAAAAATCCATGTACACTAGCTATTGATGTTCTTATTCCAACAAAAAAAGAATAAGTTAATTCAAATGATTACAAAAAAAGTTATGTAGCTAAAAGTATAATATATCCAAATTATAATTACTCTGAATTAGAAAATTAATTTAAAAATATATATGCAACAAAAAATTATGAAAAGATATCCATCCCCTAGAGAATGGTGTGAAAACACTGTATTTAAAAAATTAGAATTGTATGGTTTCTATAAAAAAAGTTATGCAATCGAAAGTAATCATCAGTTTTTGAAAATGATGTAACTACATAAAATAATTCACAATTTATTTTTTAATTTAAAAAAAAAAAATAATTAGATTCTCAACACAAAATATCAAAAATCACTAGTTTTCTTTATCTTCAAATTCTTAATGGTTTAGCTTTTATAGGCGTACGAAAGTGAAGATCTGGTGAAAAATGTTGATTTCAATGTCAAGTTTGGACAAAAAGTGTAACCCATTATTGTGGGATCACCCTGACAACATGTGTCCAATAAGGCATATCAAAGGTACGAAAAATGGATACAGGGTCGAAGTTTGCCACAATCCTTCCTTGGGGACCAATTTTCCTTTGTGTACCCCTATCATAGTGCCTAGCACACTCGAATACCAACTCATAACACTATACCGTAGAAGGAAATCCAACCACATGTGCTAACCCAGACCCCAATGTTCTTCTGGCCAAGAAAGGGAGATTTTGTGCTACCATCCCTGCCTTGAATCCCTCGTAGTCCCACATTCCAAAATTAGTATCAGTGATCCCTAGCCAGATGGAAGTCAAATTTCCTTTAGGGATTCTACTCTTAATATCCATCTTCACTCTCTCTACCTCAAAGATAGCTAAATCTTCAACGTTTGGATCCATTGCCTTTCCCTTACCTTGCCCAACAATAAATTGTCTTGATCCTGCCTGCAAATAATAAAGACACAAAAATAAGATCCATGATAAGAAAAGTGCCCCAGATCCATATCAAAGCAATCATCTCAAAGTTCAGGATTTAGCCCCCCTCGTGGAATCTAGACTGGAGAGGAATTCCAGGGAAATCTAGACCAGGCGAAATCCAACAAAACAGGCATACAAATATCCATATAATCATTTAATTAATCAATATAACCAAGGAATAATTTGATATAACTTAGCATAAGTTCATTTGATCATCAAATTTATAATCACCAATAAACTTCTTATATAACCATCAAATTCTTCATTCCCTACAAACCCTCGGAAGAATCCGCCTTAGACAGAAATCCCCAAAAATTGCAACAGTTTAAACAATTCAGGAAAATGAAGGAGGTGCAAAACATTTGGGAAAATCCCGAGGGTGAGGATTTTAGTGAAATCAATACAATTTTATCACTTAAGCCCAACTTCAGAAAAAAAAAAACTAAGCAAAGGACCATAGGGAATTCCAGAGGTAGAAGAAATCCATGAGATAGGAAAAAATATGGGTTAAAGCACATTGCAAAGAACAAAGAGGAAATGAGAAAACTTGGGGAATTCTAGAAGATGGGGAATTCCATGAAGACACTGAAAGCCTGAATACCTATGCTTCGCTCATCCTCACCCAAATAGATCAAATGATCACAAATTTAAGAACTTGCAACTCAACACAAACTTGACCCAGACCTCCAATGGATCATCTTTGAATTCAAAACCCACCTCTCAGTAAATTGAGAGGGATTGGCCATGCCCTAGGTCAAAATCCCTAAACCTTCCACCATGAATGCATAGAACAGCTCAGGCACAACTTGCTTTCCCACAAGGATAGAAATTTCATGGAAAATACAAGCAAGCTACCCGAGATAAACTTGAAAGGATCAAAACAACCACCCAGGAATGGCACCCCATTAGAATGGGAAATTCCCTAGCTTAGAAATGCAAAATGCTAGACTGGCAAGACATGAAACCCCAAAATGCCCAGGAATCACGTGCATTCAACAAACAAGAGCTTAGAAATGTGAAAATAATGGAAGTTCACAAGGCAAAACAACCATCAAAAGAGAGAGACTATATTCCTATACATACCATGAGAATAGAAGAATCAAAACCAAGCAGCCAGCAAGAGATCTCAAAGCTCGAGCAAAGTGCAAATGGCACTCAAGAAATTCCACTGTAATCAATCAAATTCACTCCTGGACACACAATCCAACAACACACCTTAGGTTCAAGCACTCCAAATTTAAATGGCCAGCAAACAATAAATCTCAAATGGCATAAAAATTCCCATAAATCAATATACCATTGCCTAAGAAGTCGTGCAATCATACATTAATGCGATCGACAATACAACCTAAGCCAAAACCAAGAATTTGATAGAGCAAAAAACTTTAGAAAAATTTGGACATGATGGATTTGCACAGATGACCAAAATCCCCGGACTTCAATGAAAAGCAATGGTCACCAGGGTCTGAAGGAAAACCGAGAAAGTCCGCCCAAGGTGGATTTTCCCGAAAATAGTGAAAAGCTCGGAATGAACCCAAAACTTAAGGTTTTCAATAAAAATCATAAATGAACCATTCCAATAGGCAAGATGAACATCAAAGCACATGCCCAAGCTAGGAAAAGTCCAAAATAGAAAGGCCACGACACTGAAAGAGAAAACCAAAAGAGAGAAAAAAGAGGGTCCCTACTTTCAGTGGGGCATGTGTGCAAAAATTGCACAACAAATGACGACTCCGCTAGGGAAATTCTCAAGAGAATTTCAAGAAAAAACTAGAATCAAGAACACAAAATCTCTAGTTTTAATCCTTACATCAGGACACATATGAAAAAAGTTTTAGAAACCACAAGCAAGAAGACCTTCCCTATACTAGGGTCCAAGCGTGTGTATTTGCATTCATTTGCTATTCCTGAGGTGCAACAAGAACTAGAGCAAGCCTGACTGGGCTACAAAAAATTTCTAACTTCAAAAGCAACCTAGATAGAGCCTCTCTACCAATCGGGAATCCATAGCCCCAATGAGGTTATCAATTTGACCCTCCCAAGCATAGCTGAACTGCCAGCTAGGAATCTATAGCCCCGATAGAGATACTAGGATACCCTTAATAAGGTGAAGGTTATTTCAATTTTCAATACTTTTTTCTTTTTCTTTTCTCTTTTAAACATTTTTCACAAACCCTTTCTTTCATCTTGTAAGTAATGAAACATACACTCAGGGATGAGGAACACAGTGGCACTGAAGTAGAATATAAGATTTTTCACATAGCCAAATTACACAGGAACCATATGCAATTCTAGAATCTTTAATTTTAGTGTAAAAGTGTGAGACCCAAATATATTCCAAAGTTCATACAAAACAAATGACTCTAATTCTAAGTACAAGGGACATCAGATAAAGGAATTTCATCACTTGAATATGAAAAACTAATTAGATTTTGTAAAAGAAACTTCTAGAACAACCCCAAGTGGATAGCCCATTATATAGATGCAACAACCCTAGGAAATCAAGAGACCAAAATCCAAAAAACAAAATGGAAAACAAAAAGAAAAACCAACCAAAGAAAACCTACTCTAACCAAGGAAAACAAGCAAAGCAAAAATAAAACCTACTCTCACCAAAGAAAACAAGAAAAGTAGAAAGAAAACCTACTCTAACTATATACAAGAGAGATATGGAGACAACTCAAGATTGGAAGTAATGCTTCAAATACTACCCATTGATAGGTAGCGGGATATCCTCACCAACGAGGGTTTTCAAGAAAAAAGCATTATCTCCTAGAATTTCTAAAATCAGGTAGGGGCCAAGCCAAAGTTTATCAATTTACCATGTTCTCCCTTACAATCATGGGGCTTATCCCAGTAGAGAACTAAGTCAGAGATTCTAAAGGCTTTCACCTTAGCTCTCCTATCAAACTATATTTTCACTACACCCTGATGTTTAGCAAAGTTTTCTAGGGCTTCATCCCTTTTCTCTTCAAGGTGTAACAACTCAGCCAAACGGGCTTCACGCTTATCCTCCTCATTATAGTATTCATTAATGAACTATAGGGTAGGTATCTTCTATTGGATGGGGAATACAGGTTTCAAACCATACACTAAGTGATAAGGAGAGGTTCCTATAGATGCCTTCTTTCTAGTACGGTCTTCCTAGAGAGCAAATCGAAGCTAGGTATGCCAATCCTTAGGATTTTGTTCTAGTAACTTACAAATTACTGTCAAGATATTCTTATTGGAAGACTCAACTAGACCATTACCCTGAGGGTAGTGATTGGATGCAAATTTAATGACAATTCCATGATCAAAAGCCCAATTAGAATGTTTTAATGATGCAAATGCAAGACTGTTATCACAAACCAAAGACAACAGATAACCAAAACAATTAACAATACCCGACTCAGGTAAATTAATTACCACATATGAAGTACATTGTTTATAGGCAAGAGATTCGATCTACCTAGTAAAATAATCAGTTATGGTGAGAGTATACTTGTGGCCCGTAGAAGATGGAGGATTAATTGGACCTATGAATTCCATTCCCCATTGGGTGAATGGTTTTACCTCTATGACCGACTAAAGTGGAAGGGCTACATGTTTTTCCTTACTTGCTATAGTTTAGCATACATGACAGGTCCTCACATGTTGGTGTGCATCCTTAAATAAAGTAGGCCAATAATAGCCTACCCTTAGGATCTAATTGGCAGTGGATGATGCAAAACCATGGCCTATACCATATCTTTCATGGAATTCAATCATCACTCTAGTAGCTTCTTCCTTACCAAGGAATCTCAAATAGAGACCATAATGATTTTTCATATATAGGACACCCCCTTTCATCATGAAACTTCCACTCTTCAATTGCAAGGCTCGTATTTTTACTGTGTTAAAGTGATCAAGACATCACTAGTTCAATAGAAAATAGATAATTTCATCATAGCAATCACCTTGAGATACCTCTTGGAGATGATAATGCTAAGCTGTGAGATTAGGACCTATCTCAGCCATTTTCTTCGTCAGTCCCTGCCCTCTCACTAATTTGATGGGTTGAATCTCTATATCATATTCCTGTAACATAGTCACCCATTTGGATCTTCGTTCACCTAGCTCATTCTGCATTAGCAGCAGCTTCATTGTAGGATCAAGCACTATGGAAAAAACCCTATTCCTCAAAATATAGTGTCTCAACTTTTTTACTACTCTGACCAAAGCATAGGCCTATTTTTCAACGTTGTGATATCTTAATTTTTCATCCTCTAAAGGAGTACTCATGAAGGCTATAGGATTCTCATTTCCTTAATTAGACTTTTGAGTTAACATTCCAACACAAGAGTGATTGGAAGCGAATGAATATATGTAAAAAGGATTAGCATAATCTATACTCACCAACACTGGAGCCTCGGCAATAGCTTTCTTAATTTATGTAAATGCCTCCTTAGCTTCTGTTCTCCATTCTACTTTTTTTTCTTGTTTCAACATAGCATTCAATGGCTTCAATATCTTTGCAAATCCAGTGATAAATTTTCTAACAAAGTTAATCTTTCCAAAGAATGACTTCATTTCTTTCTTGCTTGTAGGAGGCTGAATGTTCAAGATAGCCTGTATTCATTCAGGATAAATAGAAATACCCTATTTTGAGATAATATGTCCTAGTAAATTTTCTTTTGTGACTCCAAAAATGCACTTCCTAGGGTTAAGTGAAATGCCAAACTCTCTACACCTTTGGAATACTTTGCATAAATCTGTTATATGATTTTCTCATTTCTTAGAGAAAACTGTCAAGTCATCCATATAAATAATGATGCACTTAGAAATTATGTCCTTAAAAGAAATATCAATAGCTCTCTGGAATGTAGCTCCAACATTGATCGACCCAAAAGGCATTCTTTTGTAAGAAAAATTTCCCCATTTTGTAGTGAAGGCAGTTTTGTGTCTTTCTTCATATTGCACCATAACTTGGTTGTATCCAAAATACCCATCCAAAAAGGACATCATCTGAGATCCATTGATAACTTTTAGTACTTCATCCAGTGAAGGAACTGGATAGTTATCTTTTTCCACTGCTTTTTTCAGATTCCTAAAGTCCACACACAATCTAATTTCTCCATTCTTTTTTCTTACTAGAACCAGATTCACAACCCAAGTTGAATGCCTCATTGGAAATATAATTTGTGCTGAAAGTAACTTCTGCACTTTCTTCTGAATGATGGGTTCTAATAGGGCATTGATTGGTCTCTATCTCTGTTTGAATATTTGACATTCGACTTTAAGGGAATGGTGTGTGTAATGATTGAAGTATCATATGTCTTTAAATCTTCATAAATCCAGGCTATCACATCATGATATTGGTGCAAAGCATCAATAATCCCTTTTCTTTCCTCTGGAGTACATACCTTACCGATAAAAAACATTCTTCAAGTCATCCAGTGTCCCCGTATTGTGTGTTTCAAACTGGCCATTGTGAGACTCCCTTTTTACTTGTTGTTCATGATCTCTTATCTTATCCAAATAAAAAATTCATTCAAGCTGCACCATACCTCTTGGGATAGTAGTGGTCTTTAGGTTAATGATTCCTCCCAAGTCCATTTCTGCCTCTTGGGGCTCTATCTCATCGATAACTTGAGAAGCAAACACATCACAACTTGTAATAAAATCCAGAATGTGCTTTTCATCTTAAAATACCTGGAAGTTGGTAACGTTGTCAGGTGTTGAAGGTACTAGAGTGAGTTCAATTGTGAACTTCTTCAATCTTGAAAGTGATAAAGGTTGTAATGTGCTAGCAGCTTGTGCTAGAGATTCTACAACTTGATTCCTACTTCGAGGGATCAAATGGATGTTGAAAGCATCAAATCCCTTGATAAGATCCCACACTCTATGCCTAAAATTAGTCATTCTTCTATCAGAGTATGAATATTGTTTCCTCAGCTGCTTGAATACGAACTTAGAGTCTCCAAAAACTTGCAATATCTTAACCTTCTTCCTTGATGCCATTAACAACCCATGGATCAAAGCTTTATATTCAGCAACATTATTAGTACATTGAAATCGGAGTCTATGAGCAAAAAAATAATTCTTACCTTTAGGACAGATTAATTCAAACCCTACTCCCTACTCCAATACCTTGCTTAGATTGGATCCATTGAATCTCAATGTCCAATAGTCATCAGGCTTTGATTTCCTTAATTCATCTTTTATTTTACTACAAATAGGGGGCTTCTTTGGAAGCATTGGGCTTTTACCCTTATCATTATCTAACTCCTATATATTAAGTCTAACAGTTGGGATTGGGTTAATGCATTTATGTACCTACTCCACAATAGTCTAACATAAGTCACACTCCAACTCAGAGTGAGGAGAATCATGGACTCGAAACCAATTTGGGAGCAACAGTTCTTCAAAATTCATACTTCCTCCCAGATGGATTTGATTCTCCATACATCTCTGGATGAGTTCCTGAAATTTATCCAAAAAAACTAAGTTACTTGTCCTCTTGGTCATCTGTTTCATCTGCTTGTTCAGTCAGTGTTCCAGAACCAATGATCTCTGATATGAATTCATCTAAGGGGCCTTGCAACATAAATACCTCTTCATTGTCTAAGGTTGATGCAACCAACACATAATTCCCCATGCTGACCTCTGACACTAATGCCTCATTTGAAATATTCCGGTATTCAGTGATTACATACTTCATTCTAGGTTCTCTTTCAATTCTAATCTGATTTGGAACTCCTTTCCATGGTAGCCACTTGTGAGAATGGTTTTTAGATGTATATCCATTCAATTCCTTGGTGAAAACCCGGCCTAGAATCAAACCATAGGTATTAGGAATATCAACAACCTGAATGTTGATCACCTATTGCACCCTTGGATTTGATGCAAGCTACGTGAGATTCATGTTCAATTCTCCTACTACACTTACCTTTGTCTTGTCCAATTGAGTGACCTTCTTTTGAGAGGCTATAGGGGTAATACCTAATGCTTTACAAACAACAAAATGCATAACATTTGTACATGCCCATGAACCTAGAAGATAATTATGCAAATTCTTCTCAAAGATACGAACATAAATTAGGAAAGGAGGGGTTTCCATTTTTCCTTGAAACAAACTCAACTAGGTGTCAGCTTGTGCAACTTGACCCTTATATTTATGGGTAAGTGCACCAATCTGTGACACAATTTTGGCTCTTAAGATGCCACTTTTTTTCTAAAATCAGCAAAAATCTGTTTTGCACAAGAAAATAAAGATAGTTACGCTCAAAATTTCAAGATGAGGAAAGAAAAAAAGTTGAAGTGTTGCAAGTCTAGTTTCTAAGATAATATTATTTTTTGAAATTAATGAAGATTAAGGGTCTCAAAAAGGGGGGGCCCAAAACAAGTCCTATTTTTATAAAAAAAAAATAACATAGCGCCTGAGGGCTCCCCCCTTTTTGGTTAACTCTTTTTAAGAATTTCAAAAATCCCAATAGTGAAAAACTAGCTAACACCATGTAGTTTATACTCCTTCTTTCGGATAATTTTTTTCATGAATATATAATATTTTATCAATTTTCAAAGTGGAAACATCCTAAAAAGCTGAAATTTAAGCGTGCTCCCCCCCAATTTTTTTGCAAACTAATCAAAAATTGATTTTGTTTTTGATCATGTGTAGAATGGAGTCTAGTTTCAAAAAATGTAATTTGTTTCACGTTCTGATGAACGTGTAAAAATCTATCCTAAAACTAGCACATGTTGGTTTTTGATAAAAAAACGAAGGCATTTACAATAGAAGCCATGGATTATAAAATTTCATTGAAAGATGTGCAAATGTAATGAGGAGCACAAACAAAAATATGAGAAAATTAGGAAAATCATGTTAATTAACACATCCAAAGTAGGACATTTGGTGAGCGCCAAATGACTCATCACATTTGGTGTGCGCCAAATATGATGAGTCATTTGGTGAGTGCCAAATGGCCTGCTTTGCACAGAACTAGAATTTCCCCTCTTTGGTGAAAAAAAATGATAATGCTTAGAGTGCAAAGTTTATGATCATAGATGGATAGTCGAGGTTTTACCTTTCATACCTTCTCTAACTCATTACCGTAATTGGATAACTTTTTATCCCTCTGAAGTCTCTATCTCTTAGGTCTCACTCTCTCCCACGTGACCTAGACTACTCTCTCAATGCAATCCCCTTTGTCAAGTCTCTTTCCCTCCCATGTAGGTACCTAAATAAATCTATCTCACTCCAACCCCCTTTTCTCACTCTCCCTCTCTCTCTCCCTCTCTCTCCCTCTTTGGTATTTTTATCTCTCACTCCATCTCCCTCTTTTAGGTTGTTATCTTTCTCTTAGGTCTCTCCCTCTCTTAGGTCTATCACTCACTCCCTCTATCTCTCTCCCATTCCCTCTCTCTCACTCACTCTATCTCTCTCCGTCGCTCTCTCGAGTATCTCCATCCCCCTCTATCTCTCTCCTACTCCCTCTCTCTCACTCTCTCCCTTTTGTCTCTCTCCCTCTCTCTCTAGTCTCTCCCTCCCACCCCCTCTCCCTCTCTATCTCTCTCAAGTATCTTTTTCCTACCCCCTCTCCCTCTCTCTTTTTTTCAAGTCTCCCCCTTCTACCCCCTCTCCCTCTCACAGTCACTCCCTCTATCTCTCTTCCACTCCCTCCTTGTCTGACTCCCTCTATCTGTCTTCGTCTACCTCTCCATCTCTCTCAAGTATCTCCCTCCCACCACCTCTCCCTCTCTCTCTTAAGTACCTCTCTCTCTCTCATACCCACTCTCTCTCCCTCTCTCTCTCTCAATTCTCTTCCTCCCACCCACTCTCCCTCCCTCTTTGTCTCTCAAGTCTCTCCCTTCTACCCCCTCTCCCTCTTTCATGCCTCTCTTTGTCTCTCTCACTCACTCCCTCTATATCTCTCCCACATTCTCTCTCTCTCTCTCTCTCTCTCTCTCTCTCTCTCTCTCTCTCTCTCTCTCTCTCTCACTCCCTCTATCTCTCTCCCTCTCTCTCTCTCTCCCTCTATCTCAAGTGTCTCTCCCCACCCCCTCCATCTCTCTCAAATTCCTCTATCCTAAGCACTCCCTCTCCCTCTCACCCCCCCTCCATCTCTCAAGTCTCTCTCTTTGTATCTATGTCTCTCCCTCTCTCTCTCTCACTCCCTCTCTCTCTCCCACTTTATCTCTCTCACTCTCTCTCTCACTCCCTCCCTCTCTCTAATGTATCTCCTTCCCACCCTATCTCCCTCTTTCTCTCTCTAAAGTATCTCTGTCCTACCCCATCTTCCTCTCTCTCTTTGTCAAGTCTCCCCCTCCTACACCCTCTCCCTCTCACAGTGACTCCCTCCCTCTCTCACTCTCTCTCTCTCTCCCTATCCCTCTCTCTCAAGAATGTCCCTCGCACCACCTCTCCCTCTCTCTCTCTCTCAAGTAGAGGTTTTAGGGATTAAGGGTTGAGAGTTGAGGGTTGAGGGTTGAGGGATTAAGAGGGTATGGGGTTGAGGGATTAGGGTATAAGGGTTAAGCGTTGAGGGTGGAGGGATTAGGATTTAAGGGTTAAAGGTTGATAGATTAAGAGGGTATCGGGGTTGATGGATTAGGGTTTAAGGGTTAAGGGTTGAGGGTTGAGGGATTAAGAGGGTATAGGGGTTGAGGGATTAGGATTTAAGGATTGAGGATTGAGGGTTGAGGGATTAAGAGGGTATAGGGGTTGAGGAATGAGGGTTTAAGGTTTGAGTGTTGAGGGTTGAGGGATGAAGAGGGTATAGGGGTTGAGGGATTAGGGGTTAAGGGTTGAGGTTGAGGTTGAGAATAGAAATATGGGGTTGAGGATGTATTTAAGGCTTGAGGTTGAGGTTGAGATTAGGGTTTAGGGTTGAGAGTTTGAGGTTGAGGGATTAGAGGAATTATAGAGGTCAAAGTTAGGTTTGAAGGGTTGAGGTTGAAAATTAAGAATTATGAGGGTTGAGGGATTAGGGTTTAAGGGTTGAGGGATTAAGAGGGTATAGGGGTTGAGGGATTAGGGTTTAAGGGTTGAGGTATTAAGAGGGTAAAGGGGTTGAGGGATTAGGGTTTAAGGGTTCAGGGTTGAGGGATTAAGAGGGTATGGGTGTTGAGGGATTAGGGTTTAAGGGTTGAAAGTTGAGGGGTTGAGGGATTAGGTTTGAAGGGTTAAGGGTTGAGGGATTAATATTGTAGAGGGGTTTAGGGATTAGGGTTTGAGGATTGAGGGATTAAGAGGGTATAGGGGTTGATGAATTAGGGTTTAAGGTTTGAGGTTTGAGGGTTGAGGGGTTGAGGGATTAAGAGGATATAGAGTTCGAGGGATTAGGGTTGAAGGGTTAAGGGTTGAGGGATTAAGATTGTAGAGGGATTGAGGGATTAGGGTTTGAGGGTTGAGGATTGAGGGTTGAGGGTTGAGGGTTAAGGGATTAAGAGGGTATAGGAGTTGAGGAATTAGGGTTTAAGGTTGAGAGTTGAGGAGTTGAGGATTAAGAATTTATAGGGCTAAAGTTAGGGGTTAGGGTTAAGGGTTGAGAGAGGTTGAGGATTAAGAGGGTATGGGGGTTGAGGATTAGCGTTTAAAGTGAGAGTTGAGGGTTGGGATTAACTTGAGGTATGGGGGTTGAGGATTAGGGGTTTAGGGTTGAGGTTGAGGTTGAGGATTAATAGGGTATCACAATTAGGGATTAGGGTTGAAGGGTTGAGGGATTAGGGTTTAAGGGTTAATGGTTGAGGGATTAAGAGGGTATTGGGGTTGAGGATTAGGGTTTAAGGGTTAAGGGTTGAGGGTTGAGGGATTATTAGGGTATGGGGGTTGAGGGATTAGGGTTTAAGGGTTGAGGGTTGAGGGGTTGAGGGATTAAGAGGGTATAGGGATCAAGGGATTAGGGTTGAAGGGTTAAGGGTTGAGGGATTAAGATTGTAGAGGGGTTGAGGGATTAGGGTTTGAGGATTGAGGGATTAAGAGGGTATAGGGGTTGATGGATTAGGGTTTAACAGTTGAGGGTTGAGGGGTTGAGGGATTAAGATGGTATAGGGGTTGAGGGATGAGGGTTGAAGGGTTAAGGGTTGAGGGACTAAGATTGTACAGGGGTTGAGGTATTGGGGTTTGAGAATTGAGGGTTGAGGAATTAAGAGGGTATAGGGGTTGAGGGATTAGGGTTGAGGGTTGAGGGATTACAAGGGTATAGGGGTTGAGGGATTAGGGGTTAAGGGTTGAGGGATTAAGAGGGTATAGGGGTTGATGGATTAAAGTTTAAGGGTTTAGGGTTGAGGGTTGAGGGGTTGAGGGATTAAGAGGGTATAATGGTTGAGGGATTAGGGTTGAAGGGTTAAGTGTTGATGGATTAAGATTGTAGATGGGTTGAGGGATTAGGGTTTGAGGGTTGAGGGTTGAGGGATTAAGAGGGTATTGGGGTTGAGGGATTACAGTTGAATGGTTAAGGGTTGAGGGATTAAGATTGTAGAGGGGTTGAGGGATTAGGGTTTGAGGGTTGAGGGTTGATGGATTAAGAGGGTATAGGGGTTGAGGGATTAGGTTTTAAGGGTTGAGGGTTGAGGGTTGATGGATTAAGAGGGTATAGAGGTTGAGGGATTAGGGGTTAAGGGTTAAGGGTTTTTGAGGGATTAAGAGGGTATGGGGGTTGAGGGATTAGCATTTAAGGCTTGAGAGTTGAGGTTTGGGGGATTAAGAGGGTATGGGGGTTGACGCATTAGGGTTTAAGGGTTGAGGGTTGAGGGATTAAGAGGGTATAGAGGTTGAGGGATTAGGGTTTAAGGGTTGAGGGTTGAGGGATTAAGAGGGTATAGTGGTTGAGGGATTAGGGATTAAGGGTTGACGGTTGAGGAATTAAGAGGGTATAGGGGTTGATGGATTAGGGTTTAAGGGTTAAGGGTTGAGGGGTTGAGGTATTATTAGGGTATATAGGTCGAGGGATTAGGGTTGAAGGGTTGAGGTTTGAGGGATTAAGAGGGTATAGGGGTTGAGGGATTAGGGTTGAAGGGTTGAGGGTTGAGGGTTGAGGGTTGAGGGATTAAGAGGGTATGGGGGTTGAGGGATTAGAGTTTAAGGGTTGAGGGTTGAGGGTTGAGGGATTAAGAGGGTATAAGGGTTGAGGGTTGAGGGTTGAGGTATTAAGAGGGTAAAGGGGTTAAGAAATTAGGGTTTAAGAGTTGAGGGTTGAGGGATTAGGGTTTGAGGGTTAATGGATTAAGAGGGTATGGGGGTTGAGGGATTAGGGTTTAAGGGTTGAGGGTTGATAGGGTATAAGGGTTGAGGGATTAGGCCTCACTTATCTTAGAATCCCTCTCTGTCAGACCACACTTACCTCCTGTAACATGATAGATTTTCTGCAAACTAGAATAACAAAGTTAAATCTTAATCTAAATAATAATCTAAAATCTAACAACAAAGAACGAGGAAATAAACTAAAATAATAAAACCAAAATGATCTCACCGAATATGCGTTCATCCCTTTGAATTATCTTGATTGTTCTTCTCCATTTTTCCTTTTCAGTATTCTTGCCCTCAGATTTATGTGTTTGAATGCAAGTATAGTTTTTTCGAGCGTCTAAGAAAAATATCGAAGATAAGTCTCTTCTCAAAAATGAATGATTTCGGGAGGAGGAATAATGATAATGACATGCCATTTTATAGATTTTATGTTTTCAAATGATCGGCTCAGATTGAAAGAGAGATCAATGAACGAGATTGATGAATTCCATGCAATGTGAGTTCTGTCTCAGATAGAGCGTGAGTTAGAACATGAGTCAGGAAAGACTAAAAATAGAACAAGATCTTAATCTTCAGGTATGAATCTTCGAAAATAGAAGAAATAGACTTTGAATGTCAAAGACAAAGTCATAAATCGAAGATGAGGAATTCGAATGCATAATTAAATTAATTAATTAAACAAAAAAATATTTAATTAATAGATGCATACATGCATATAAGTTAGAACTAGTTAATCAACTAGTTGTGATAGAGAGTCTTCCTACAGAGATGATCAACAGTTGAATTCAAAGATAACTAGAGAACTAAAAATAGATCTCAAGTTAGAAGGTAAGTGAATGACTTAGATAACTGAATGATATAGGAATGTGACATAAATAATTAAATGTGAATTTAATTTCAACATTCGAAAATAGAAGATTTAATTAAATAAATAAATATAATTTATTTAATTTGACTTTCGAAAAGGGTGGAATTGAATAATTAAATAAAGATATTTAATTATAGTTGGAAAAAGTATGATAAAGGGGTAATTAAATAGTAAATTATTTAATTAAGAAGGAAGAATTAATTAGTTAGCAACATAATTAAAAAAATATGATTTATTTAATTAATCAAGGTGAATAAAGGTTATTTATGAATTAATGAATTAACTAAAAAGGGATATTTAATTAATAGACGAAATATGTGTTAGAAAGGTTAATTAAATAATTGACATTATTTAATCATGACCATGGATTAATATAAAATTATGTCAAATGTGGTGTTCGCAAGCCTAGACCAATTTTAGGTATCTACAATTTGCCCCTCTTTGATACAATGTTGGTACGATGTTCTGTTAGAGGAAATATGCCCTGGTCGTGCCTCAACGTGAAACAGGTTAGGGTATGCCACAGTGAAAGGGAGAATGATGAGGAGGTAGTGGTATGCCCCCTCAAGAGGATAGGCGGGTTTGAAGAACATGAGTGTGCTCTCGAAATGGATAGATAATGGTGGTGAAGATGCAAAAAAGAAGAAATGTTAGCATGGATTATTGTAGAATGTTAGTAAGAAACAATTACATTTGATTGATTGAGAAAAAGACATAATCTTCGATATATTTCCAAATATGCTATACTTTCTTGTTATCATCATTGGGCGGGACATGACATAGATGGATAGTACACACTATGATATGAGATAGACCATAGTGTACAAAGTCATCCATCTGTGTAAAACAGACAGTTGTAGACAAGGAGTATCTTAACTCAGACTAAGGAGATGATGCCCCAGTCATTTGGTCAAGACAAACCACATACAACAAACAAATAAAAGATGGGTCATGAGACGTCATTGCTCCTCTAAATCCTTGATAGGACATCCTTGAGGAAACTAGTAACATGACTCAAAAACCAATGTTAAAAATATAGTTGATAGACAGTAGCCAAAGAAAAAGAATCCTGAGACATCGTTGCTTCTCTAAATCCTTCAAGGGACATCCTTGAGAAAGCTAGTAATAGGATCTTGCACAAATCGATAAAAAGATAAGACAAAATAAGATATAAATTCATAAAGCCAAATAAATGAATTAGCCAAAACTTGATCTTGTGGGATTGTTTGATGTTGATGTTTGACATAGCGTAATGTGAGAGAATGACACATATCGAATAAGACGTTGAGTCTAGTTTCGACTTGGTGACTTCTGTATAAGGCATGACAAAGCCTGGTTTCAGAAAGACACATGCCGTATAAGATGTTGGAGTCTGATGACATTGAAGTGACAAGCCACATGAGACTATTACAATTTGATGACGTCTATTGACAAGAAAGACATATCTTGCATAAGACATAGGTTGATCGCTTTGACAATATGTTTGATATTGACTTGATGACAATTTGAGATTTTTTTCCTTGTTAATGTATGAGTTGCTTTGATTCCTTGACTGATAAACTATGTGTGTGTAGATAGTGTTTGACATGAGACGATACCCTAAACTATGATATACAACCTGTGTGATAGTGATTGTGAATGAACCCTATTGGACTAACCTAGTGTGGTCTCAGGAGCTCATCAATTAATTAGCCTTGCCTACGTTGTACACATAGAGACCTCGTAGTTCAACATGACCAATGACTTTGAACATACAAAGAGTCATTATTTACATGTGTATGACACATGAAAAACCTAGACTGATAGACCTAATGCCTCGGGGGCACATCGATTGATGGCCTTGGCTACGTCCCAGTCATAGAGTCAACGTAGTTCGACTATGTCTACGACTGACTTAACATGACCGACATGACATGATTGACTAGACATGACTAACTTGACATGATTGACTAGACATGATTGACTTGACATGATTGAGTTGACTCTATTTTTGGGATTTTCTGACACTTTTTTGATTTATTTTTTATTTTTGGAGTTTTCTAATGTTTTGGGGATTTTTCAAGACATTTTCGATGGTTTGATGTTATGTACAAAGTGTTAGGGCATAGACAAAGATTTTCCCCCATTAGGGAATATGATTTGGAAGATGGAGTGGGTAATATGACAGAATGGACTTTGATGTCAATCGTTCCAAATGATGGATAGGACAACCATTTATTTTGAGTGATGGTGAAAAAGTCCGATTAGAATGATGGTAGATGAAAGAGCGAGCTTGACTACACATGGCACCTGTTTGCCAGGTTTTCACCATGGTACTTATCCATAGTGCCACCGAAGTGGTTTTCACTAGTGGATGAATTTATTTCGCTTTACTTTTTTGATTTTCTCAACTTTTTTGGTGTTACAAAGACGCCTGTTTGCTAGGTTTTCATCAAGGTAACCATTTTTTTGTTTTTTTGTTTTTCTATATTTTTCCAGATTAAGACATGGATTCTCAGAGACTTAAGCATAGAACCTCTTTAGATGCAGGCTGTTGATAAGGGACAAAAGTCATTCTCCTTCAGGAGTAGAGAGTTGGTACGCTCTTGATCCAAAGCCTTCTATGACAATATACGGCCCCAACTAGTTAGGTTCAAAATTTCTTGGTTTCTCGTGTTTAGCTTGGTTCTTAGGATTCTCCATTAATACTAGGTCATGAATGTCAAAGTGTCTATTGAGAACCTTCCTATGTAACTACGATGAAGATGATTCTGATATGCTTGCAAATGATCTAATGCTTTTTGTCTTCGTTCATCCAACAATTCTAGCTCTTGTAACCTAGAGACATGATATTCTTCATCGTCGATATGACCCTTCAAGGATACCCATAGATAAGTTATTTAAACCTTAATAGGTAAGATAGCCTCAAACCCAAATATGAGGAAATATGGAGTGTCATTGGTGGGAGTACGAATGCTTGTACAATAAGCCCATAAGGCAAGATTAGGCTGTAGGTGCTAGTCATGACCAACATCACTGACAATCTTCTTAAGGATTCTAACAATAGTTTTATTAGATTCCTCAGCTTGGCCATTAACTTGTGGGTAATATGGGGTAGAGAAATGGTGTTTGATGTGGAATTATTCACATAAATGGCGTACTTCTTGGTTCTTGAATGGGTGGCCATTGTCTGTGATTATGGAGTGAGGTACACCATATCGACAAATGATATAGTTTAGGATAAACTTAGATATTTGTGTGCCGGTTATGTATGTCATGGGAATAGCTTCGATCCATTTGGTGAAGTATTCAGTGGTGGTGATGATGAATTTGTGGCCATTAGATGATGAAGGGTGTATCTTACCTATGAGGTCAAGTCCCCATTGAGCGAAGGGCCATGGTGAAGTAAGTGGATGAAGCTCTTGCCCTGGCGCTCTTATCAAGTCTCCATGTATTTGACATTGTCTATATTTATTTACAAAGTTGTATGAGTCTTTCTCCATTATAGGCCAATAGTAACCTAGTCTCATAATCTTATGGGCTAGAGTAGGACCACTCGAATGAGATCTGCATATACCCTCGTGTACCGCTCGTAGATTTGTTTGTGCTTCCTCAACATCGAGAAATCTCATTAGGGTGTTATAAAAGGTGCGTCTATACAAGGTTTCTCTGATGATGGTGTACTTAGCTAACTTTCAGATGAAGGTTTGACATTGGTTATTGGACAGGTCTTGAGGTAAGGTTTGGTCAGTGAGATAGTCGAATATGTCTTTATACCAAGGAGACATAGGACCAATAGTGGTACACACTATCACAGTATCAGGGACATCATAAGTGGGGATAAAAAGCTGTTCAACCAGAAACTCAAAATTAGGCACATTACTCGAAATATCCAACAAGGAACCCACGGTTGCCATTGCATCTGCAGCTCTATTCTGGATATGTGGTATTTGTTGAAAAGTTATGTCATTGAAACACTGCTTGAAACTATCAGCCATTCATTTGTAAGGTGCAATATTTTCATCCTTATTCTTGTAATCATCATTCACCTGTCGGATTACAAATTGAGAGTCGCCAAAGACATGTAGGCTCTTAATGTTCCACTGAGCTTCCATTTTTAAACCTGTCACTAAGGCTTCGTATTCTACTATATTGTTGGTACAAGGGAATGCAATCCTGAATGATCTAGGAATGGTATCACCTTGAGGTGTGACAAATAAGATACCAGCCCCTGAACCATGATTTGTATGTGACCCATCAAAGTACAGTTTCCATTCAGTTTTAATGTCAATGTTGAAGAGAAATTCATCTAGAAAATCTGCCACTAATGGATGGTCTGCCTTTATAGGTGCATTTGCTAGTTGATCTACAATCACCTGTCCTTTGATAGCCTTCCTCTCGACATACTAAATGTCATACTCACTAAGTATCATAACCCATTTAGCCAGTCGGCCTGTTAAAGCTACCTTACTTAGGAGGTATTTAAGTGGATCAATCTTTGCGATTAACATTTTTTGTCGATTGAGCATATAGTGCCAAAGTTTCTGGGTAGCAAAGACTACCGCAAGATAGACACGTTCTATGTTTTTGTAATTCAATTCATAGCCCACTAAGGTACGACTGATATAATAGACCGCTCTCTCACAACCTTGATCATCGTGTTATGCGAGAAGAGCCCCTAATGCTGACTGAGTTGCTGAGATGTAAAGTATCAATGGTTTTCCTTCTATAGGTGGCATTAAGATTGGTGGAGTAAGCAAATAGTCCTTGATTTTCTGGAAGGCCTCTTGACATTTAGGTTTCCACACAAATGGCACTCCTTTCTTGAGTAGATGCTAAAATGGGTGTATTTTATTTGCTAGTTGTACTATGAAATGCCTAATGGACTGTAATCTCCCCTGTAGGGTTATGAGTTGACCAATGTTGATTGGAGGAGGCATTTCTATGATAGCTCTTACCTTCTTTGGATCTACTTCAATGCCTCTTCGAGAGATGATATACCCTAACAGTTTCCCTGATTTCACTCCAAAGACACACTTCTTTGGATTTAGCTTGACATTGTAATTTTCTAGCCTCTGGAATATCTTGTCTAAAACCGTCAAATGATCTTCCCTTGTTTCTGACTTGGCTATAATGTCATCTGCATAATCTTCCATGAATGTATGTACAAAGTCATGAAAAATCATAGTCATTACCCATTGGTAAGTGGATCCTGCATTCTTAAGGCCAAATGGAATAACATTCCAATAATATGTGCCCCATGGACACATGAAAGTTGTCTTATGTTGGTCTTCAGGTGCTATCTTTATCTAGTTGTATCTAGAGAAACCATCCATGAGGGATAGAATCTCATATCTTGTTGTAAGATCTACTATCATGTCGATATTTAGCAAGGGAAGTCATCCTTAGGACATGCCTTATTGATGTCTCTAAAGTTAGTGGAAATATGAATGCCCCTAGTTGGTTTAGTCACTGGTACAAGATTTGATATCCAATCTGCATAGTCTATTGTCCTTATGAATCCTACATCCAGTAGTTTCTTAAGTTCTTCTTTTACTAGTAGAGAGATTTGCGGATGCATTTTCCTTAGTTTCTATTTGACTGGCTTAATACCTGACTGCAATGGTAAATGGTACAATATTAGGTCTGGATCTAGCCCAGGCATATCAGCATACGACCATGCAAAGTTTACCTATCTCTTTTTGAAGAAGTCCTTGAACTCATGTTGTTCTGTCTCTGTTAAAGAAGCTACAAAATAGAATATCCGAGGATTCTCTTTTGTACCTATGTTGACTGCAACAACCTCTTCTACTAGCATCGGTGACTTTTCTTGTTCAACGGGGAGAATATTTAAACCTCTATCCTTGGGTGCCTCAGAGAGGTTTTCGCCCTCGGATACGTCCTTTATTTTGAATTTTTCATCATCCAAAGGCGCCTTTCGGTTTTCACCTATGGACTCATCATTTTTATTTTCATTCTCATTTTTGTGACTAGAGGTGTAAATAGACTCCCCAAAATATGCTTTATCATCCAAGTCTATGGTGAAACCTGCCTTATGATCCCCTCTTGGTATACCTTCTCTAAGTCCCATGAACTCAACAATTGCTTCATCATTCTTGAATGTATCTATGATAGGTGTACCTTGTTGATCCCAATCGATAAGTTCAGGATATATAAGGGGCATGTGATCATCGGAGTTCCTAAAGGTAGTTGCGGACAAGGTGAGTATAGAATGGTTGGCATGGTCGCATAAGTTTTGGAATAATTCCTTCTTGTTCTTCCTCCTAGGGGTAGGTATACTCTGTTGTGGGACTATGGTGAGGACTGATTTGTCATAAGATGGTATGTTAGGTGCCCAAGATGCATGATCAAGGGTTTCCCAATAATAGTTCTCTTGCCATTCTACTTTGGACAAGTGTTTCTTAGGACGAGGACTAGATTGTTTTGGTACAAGTTTCACATTGAGGTCCAATTCTCCAAATAGGGTATCGATATTCATGGTACTAGTAGATGAAAGGGATTCCCATTCACCATCGCTAGAGTAGGGAGATTCATCATAAACTAGAGGTTTGTTGTAAATTGGGGGTTTGTCATAAATTGGGAGAAGTGGTTTATGAGATATCTCGATGTCTGTGCAAGCACTCACTTCCTCTTGAAAAGATGATGAAGTACCAGGATACCCAATTCTAAGTGGTTGACACCCTAACCCTAAGTATTTTGGTTGTGGGTAGATAGTGATTGGTTTTGTCCTTCCATTTTGATATAGCCCCAACCCACCGTGCCCATCATAGACTTCCTTTTGCATTATCTTAAAGCCTTTTCCATACTGATCCTTAGCTATTTGAATAGATGGGGAGGGGTATTCATGTCCTTCTTTATATAACCAGGAATCACCTTGATCCACAATTTCTTCACTCAACTCTCCCCATTTGGTTAATATAATTGTAGGGGGAACATGAAATGTGACTACTGAGTGTCTTCTATCTACCATGGGTAGGAAAAATGCCTTCGGTGGAATCAGTTGACTGACGTAGTATGATGCCTTCATATTATATTCACCACAACCTTTGTCTTGGATCTCGAATTTAGGAGTGGATGATGGTGGTTTGAATGAAATGGACTTAGTGAGACATGATGGGTCAATGTATTGGGATAGAGTGGATGATGAAGCATCTTGATTAATAGGTACTTTTCATTGTGGAAGGTCCCTTAGGCTTGTACAATATTGGAAAGGTTTTGGATCACCATCAATAGTGATCTTTGTGCCATTATACGGGAACTTAAGACATTGGTGGTATGTTGAAGGGACGGCTCTCATTGCATGTATCCAAGGTCTACCTAACAACAAGTTATATGGAAGGGTGAGATCCAAGATTTGGAAGCTAGTGTTCATGATCACGGGGCCAATTCTGATAGGGAGCGTGACAACTCCTTTGGATGACCTTTCCTCATCCTCATAAGCCTTGATGGCTATACTCTTAGAAGTGTCTACATAGTCTTCTGAGAATCCTAATGCCTTAACCAATTTTAGGGTACACAGGTTCAAACCTGTGCCTCTGTCTACCAAGACTCATATGACTCTGGTTTGATGGACTAGGACTTCAAGATGTAATGGGTCATTGTGATCAGACTATTCGGTGGAGTAGTCTTGTTGGGAAAATGTGGCATGATGCGAGTTGGTCAGATATCCTACCATTTCTTCGAAGCGATTGACATCCAAGTTTGTGGGAACAGTAGTGTTCTGTAATGCTTTGTCAAGTATGGCTCGGTGTTCTGGTGACAAAGTCAATAGCTCCAAGATAGATATTTGTGCAAGAGTTTTTCTCAATTGATCGATAAGATTGTATCTATACTTGGGCCTCTATGTAGGTGGTTCAAAAGAAGGACTTGGAATAACTATTTTAGTCCTACGTGTGTTCACATTACATTCCAGGTGCTTCTTGATGATTACAGTATCAACATGTTCGTGTGCGGCTCGGAGGCTATATATGGTCTTTCCTTTCCCATAGTCATATTTGGAGTTGGTGTAATTGGCAGAGGGATTGTTCTTGGTTCCCAAACCAGAGGTGTTTCCTTTTGTGTGGTCATGTAAAGGGTCTGTGAAGACCTTATGATCACTTTTTTTAGTATTTTTTTGTCCATTTACCTCTATGGATCCATTTTCAACAAAGTCTTGAATGATATTCTTTAATTGGTGACATTTTTGGAGGTTGTGCCCTTTCGTTCGATGATAGTCACAAAAATCATAATCGTCCCACCATGAAGGTTTGAACTGTCTCGGATCATACTCTCTTGGTTCTAAAGGTTTGATAAGATTATGTTTGACCAATTCTTTGAAGACTACCTCAATTGGTTTCCCTAAAGGTGTAAATTCTCGCATGGGAAATCTCCTTTGGGGTCTTTGTTGTGAGTTGTGGACATAGTTAGCTGTTAGATCTAGACTGTTCACCATGTATTCTTGTTGGTTGTATCCTCTAAGTGTGATAACCGGTCCAGTATGTATGTGTTTAGCATCCACAATGTCGTCATTCATGACATTCTTGTTCCTAGACCAGAACTTGTTTCTATCATTTGGCACGTTTAGATGTTGGAAAATTGGGCTCTTGCCCGGTACTTTGATTTCGCCTTTGTCAATAAGGCCCTTTTCAAGGATGATCCCCTTTTGTACCAAGTCAAGGAATGAAGTGCAACAGTGTACCCATAAGTCACCTCTCAGTTTGGGGTTGATGTTTTTGAGGAAGATAGTGACCTTTTGTTTTTCAGGTATTTCAACGGGATGGTGGCTAGCTAGAATTCTCCATCTCTGGAAGAAAGTGATGAATGTCTCACATCTTCTTGTGTTGTGTGGCACAAGGTTGCTATGGTTAATTGGTTTTCTAAGTTAAAGGAAAAATGTTCGACAAAATTTTCAGCCAATTCACCCTAGGATTGTATACCATATGGCAATTTAGAAAACAATTCCAATGCTATCCCTATGAGGGTTCGTGGAAATAGACGCATCAAGTAAGTGGGGTCATATGATATGTCCATGCATGTCGTTGAGAATTCTCTAATATGTTCTAAAGGATTCTTCCTCCCATTATACTTAGGAAAATTTGGTATAATGTATCCATGGGGGAAAGGTTTCATATAGAGTGCTTTGTCGAATGGACATGGACATAGGTCTTGTGCTGATATAGTTCATTTGCTTGATGATAGACATGTCATCCATCTTTTGTTGTAGAGTCTGCATTTGGTTTTGAAGGATGTTGACTTGTGTCAAGGACATGGTGTTTGTGTTATTTGGATCAATGTAGATGTTCCGATACGCCATGTTTTGTGATAGGTTATGATTGGGTGAGGGAATATATCCTATCAAAATATTATGATTTGGGATAGGGATATTCCCTGTCTGAATGGGCTGAGTTGGTATCGGAATGCTTCCGATCCGAATTGTTTGATTTGGTATAGGGATGTTTCTTGTCTGAATGATTTGGTTTGGTATAGGTATATTCCCACCAACTTTGGATCTCTTACCAGTAGTGTTGGTGCCAAAGGGGTTGGAGGAAGTTGCTCCCGCAGTGAATTGTAAACCTTGTGTTATGTTGAAAGGGGTTGTGTTTACAATTGACGATGTTTGTGTTGATATACCTGTTGGTATCGTTGCAGTTATTTGAGGAATAGAGACAGTAGATGTCGCAGTTTGTGTTGGTTGAGTTGATTGTGTTGTCAAAGTATGGACATCAAATCCTAGGGGTAGTGTGGCACCTTCTACTAGCAATTTTGCTAAATAGCATTGTGGATCGCTTGCCAAACACTCATCCATGAAGGATGCAAACTCAGGGTCTTGAACTGCTACATCTATGTCTTCTATGTAAATCTGACCATGTGTCTCCCTAGTGACATGTTTTTCTAGCAAAGGCCGGTGTGGTTGTTTATTTCCTGACGGTTGGTTTTCGAACGGATTGATGAATTCATTGGGGTCTGTCATTGCTTTGTGTTTCTTTTGGGACCTTGTTTCGACCATGAAAAATTTGCTCAAAATGGGTAATGCAAACTATGCCTAAAAACTGATATGATCTACATCTATGTTTTTGGATTTTTTTGACACTAAATGACGTTGCTAAAATGCTTCTAAAAACGTATACTAAGACAACGTATGATATGATGGACAATATGAAAAATCTCAAGTGGATTATGACGATAAATGAGTGTAAGACGAGTATAACCTACCACCTAATGTAGTAAATGTATGCAAAGATTTGTTTTTGACCAAGGAACCTGATTGGATAACAAGGACAGTTGATCTGAAAAGATCCACTAAATGGGACTAAAGTGACCAAGTTTAATGATTGTGACAAATCGAAACGTGAAGGATGACTATGACTATGATGTGTACTATGACTAAGATGTATATGATGCCTAATGATGCAAGGTTTTTGAGCAAAATTTACCAGTTTCAATCCAAGATTGACCTTAAGAACCTAAAGCAAATATTGACAATGATGTTTCAGACTCAACTCATGGTTTTTTTTTTTTTTTTTATGTTTTCTGTTGACAAGCAAATGCGGTTCACCAAACAGTTACGGTTCAGACTTTGACAGATGTGGGTTTTTGACAGTGCATGTGGTGTTTCTAACATATGTTGTTTTTCCTATGAAAAATGCGGTTTACCAACACACATGCGAGCCAAAAACTAGCAGATGCGGTTTTATAAAAACACATGTGGCTCGAAAACCGATAGATGCGGTTTGCATGCACACATGCGATTCATAATATGACAGTTGCAACTCGTGACATGCAGACTATGGAAAATGAATGTTTTGACAGCTAGATGTGGATTTTCCCCTAACAAATGCAACTCGCTAATACACATGCGGCGATTTAACTAACAAATGCAACTCGATTTTCTGACAGTTGAAATTTTTTTTGAAAGTTAAAATTTTCCCAAAAGTTATTGACTTTGTTTGTTTGTTTGATCAATATTTTGATGAATAAATCAAAGAACAAACACATCAATCAAAGTATTTTTCAGTTTTTGTGATGTTAGGACTGTTAAGACTCAAAAAAATGTACAACCTAGGCTTTTAGGACAATACTTGTTGAATTTTTATTTGGATTTCTCCAGCTACGCATATTTATGGTGAATGACTAGTAGCTTGACCCCACTGGCTCCCCTCCATAGCACTCACTTATATGGAGCAGCCAAGTTACTATATCCATGAAACTCCCATGGCACACATTTCATTTCCACACATAAACCGTAAGAATATAAGACGGCTTCACAGGGCCAACCTTGATGTGCCAACAAGTAGGTAGGATTTTGGTAACTCTACAACAAGGTGTTTAATAAGGGCATTCCATTCGTGGGACACTATCCAATGTCGGCGAGAGTCCATTTTTGTCCATCTCGTCGGAATAGTGCGCGTGATTCATGGGCTTTCCCCAAGAATCCTCTTTTATATACCGGCTGGAAATCACTTGGCTTTCGCGTGCTACTAGTCTGAGTCGTCTTGGGGTGAGTAATTTTTCCCACCAAGACAGGCCCAAGTTCTAGAGTCAGTAACCGTTTCTCTTACACCCAGGATCGCATGACTGCGCAAGGGGAGAGGATACTTCGATTACTAAATCGTAAAGGTTACAGATATGTGCTAAGCACCAGACAAGAAGACAGTGGTTCTTTTTAATCCAAATGACAATTTTCTATCTATCAATCAGAAAATTCATTTTAAGCTCCATGATAATTATCTATCTACCAAAGAAAACTTGCTAAATAAATAAACACATAGGCATTAGGTCCTGCATACAAATTTATCAGTAGTTCATGGTTTTTTTTTTTTTTGTCTTCTACGCTTCGTCCTGCAAACAATATGTTATTCCTCCTTAAAACAATTGAAATCAAACATTAGTGAAAATCAAAACAGCTTCAAAAGTGAAAATGAAAATATGAATGTACGGAAATCAATGAAAAAATGGAAAAACTTTACTAGCCAGATGTGGTTCACGATGACAGGTGGATGCGGTTCACAAATTTGTTGATAAGCGGATGCAGTTTTTCACCTCGCGGATACGGTTCGTGAATGTGGATGCGGCTCTGTATTTAGCGGATGCGGCTTGTTAAACAGATGCATCATTTTTCTGGACAGGTGCATTGCACCGTACGGAAATCTGCAAAAATCCAGAAAACAAAAAATAGAAAAACGGAAAAACAAAGAAAGATGCGCGGATTTTGAAGCGTGTTCATGTCAAGTTCACCAAATGTAACATGATATATTTTTCTGCAAGCTAGAATAACAAAGTTAAATCCTAATCTAAACGATAATCTAAAATCTAACAATAAAGAACGAGGAAATAAACTAAACTAATAAAACCAAAATGATCTCACCGAATATGCGTTCATCCCTTCGAATTATCTTGATTGCTCTTCTCCATTTTGCCTTTTCAGTATTCTTGCCCTCAGATTTCTGTGTTTGAATGCAAGTATAGCTTTGTCGAGTGTCCAAGCAAAATATCGAAGAATAGTCTCTCTTCTCAAAAATGAATGATTTCGGGAAGAGGAATAATGATTATGATAGGCCATTTTATAGATTTTATGTTTTCAAATGATCGGCTCAGATTGAAAGAGAGATCGATGGATGAGATTGATGAATGCCATGCAATGTGAGTTGTGTGTTAGATAGAACGTGAGTTAGAACATGAGTCAGGAAAGACTAAAAATTGAACAAGATCTTAATCTTCAGTTAAGAATCTTCGAAAATAGAAGAAATAGACTTTGAATGTCAAAGACAAAGTCAGAACTCGAAGATGAGGAATTCGAATGCATAATTAAATTAATTAATTAAATAAAAGCTATTTAATTAATAGATGCATACATGCATATAAGTTAGAACTAGTTAATCGACTAGTTGTGACAGAGAGTCTTCCTGCAGAGATGATTAGCAGTTGAATTCAGAGATAACTGAAGAACTAAAAATAGATCTCAAGTCAGAAGGTGAGTGGACGATTAGATAACTGATTGACAGAGGAATGTGACACAAATGAATTAAATGGGAATTAAATGTTAATTTAATTCAACATTTGAAAATAGAAGATTTAATTAAATAAATAAAGATAATTTATTTAATTTGACTTTTGAAAAGGGTGGAATTGAATAATTAAATAATAAATATTTAATTATAGTTGAAAAGGGGGTTAAATGAATAATTAAATAAAGATATTTAATTATAGTTGGTAAAGTATGATAAAGGGGTAATTAAATAATAAATTATTTAATTGATAGATAAAGGGGTTAAATTAATTAGTTCACAACATAATTAAATAAATATGATTTATTTAATTAATCAAGTTGAATAAAGATTAATAATGAATTAATTAAAAAGGGGTATTTAATTAATAGAGGAAAATGTATTAGAAAGGTTAATTAAATAATAAACATTATTTAATCATGACCATGGACTATAGAAAATTATGTCGAATATGTACTCACAGGCCTAGACCAATTTTAGGTATCTACAATACCTATCAACTCTTTTGTGTAATCTTTATACATAAAAATAATATTTTATACTACAAATATATCATTTTAACCACTAACAACCTTATATTTTACCATCACTCAACCTCTTGATATGCATAATATCTATAATCCCATCAAGTAAATCGTAAATATATTGATTACATATAACAACTAAAAATAGCTAAAGAGGAACTTAATCACCATAAATATCAAAATATATTTTTTACCATATGTTATGGTTAGACATAATATAACAACAATGTCTTGAACATTAAAAACTAGATATATATCAATAAATCCACCAATGGTCCTACTAATCAATCAATTATGAATTCCACTTGATATCATTACCTCTTTGCCCATATTGCTATGAAACTCTCTTTGTCCATATTGCTATGAAACTATGATAGAGTCTACCCATATGACTCCCTCCATTGTATTCAAGGATGATACCTTTAAAACCCATTAGAGTCAAAAATATTAGTGATTATAAATAATCATAGTATGATATACTTATTATAGGTCTAATCAGATCAACATATGCATAGTTACTTATTAATCAAAACTAATCTAAATTACTATCAAATATTAATTATAAATTATTCAACCACATTAATACATAGCAATCATCAAATTTTAATAATTAATTAATATGTTTTATATGGTACTACACATATGCTTTATATTTAGACTTGATGAAAATAAATATACCAAATAAAATGGTAGTAATTATATGCATACATCAAAAACAAACATAACAAAAAAGAGATCCACATTCAAGATGATGCAACCTGGGGAGTTAAATCTTGAATAAACACTATTAATTATTATTATGTGTATATATTTTCATTGATTACTATGATCACCACTTGGAATCTATTGCTACTATATACTAGGTCAATCTTGTAAATCCTCGTATTATTTTCTTATCTTATCTTAATGGATAGATCATGATGTGGTCTAAAAATTTGATAAAAATAAACACAAATTTCTTTATACTCATTATTATTAGATTTTTATCTCTACTGTGAACTTATGATAACTATTTATTGATTATTGAGAATCTGATTTATGAAATGCTCAGCTTAAACTATCAAACACAATAAGGTTCTTGATCTCTTATCCTACTTAATTTCTAAAATAAATAAATTACAAAATTGATGACATTCCACATTGTTTAGGACTCCAATCCAATTCATTTTAATGCCTACAAAGTTACGTTTGAATCTTTTAACCTTATTTTATAAAAAAATTAGATTGTGATCAAATTAGTCAAAGTTATCTGTGATAAATTGATGGGTATGGCTATTATAGTTGTCAAATTTTCCATGCATTGCATCACTTGGTAAAATTATTTTCTAATGAGTATGATAATTCTCTCACAAAAAAGAGTATGATCTCCATTAATAGTGAAGAAATAGGATATGATATCATGGTCAATGGCATGGTTTAAAAGGTGGCGTAAATGGATAATGTAGAAATGATCCTTTATGTCATATGAGATACAAGTGGAATGACTCTCCAATTGTCATAGCTTATAACTATTTAAAATCATTTGACAATTCACAACACTATAAGAAGAAAGAAAGATGATGAATAAATGGAACTAAGAAGAATGCAAAACACAAGAATGGTCACTTGACAATTGATGCAACATATAAATTTTGAGATTAAATATGTTTGAATAGAAATCAATAAATTTACTTTTTTCATACATTTTAGATGAGGTCATATCATGATCAAAGATATTTTTTTAATCATAGCTCAATCTCAAGGAAATTGAAGGTGACTAGTTATAATAATTACAATATGTGTGAAATATTTACTTGAAAAAAAAATAAAAAAATTATAGATAAAGTATTAAATACAATTAGTACCAATCATTGAAATTGTGTGTGAGGCTTGCATCACTTCTCAAATAATTGTGAAAATTATATAAAAGAAATGAATATGGAATTAAAAATTCTTTGTTTGGAATGCTTGATCTATTGAGCACATAGACAAGTTATCCCACATTTGATGATTCTAACGTTGGTGTTGTGTTAGGATTAAATAAAACTTAAGAGATAATGAAGCTACAGGATGGTAATAACCCCACTAAAAAACAAAATATATATTTTGATCCGGTGACGTCACAAATGGGGGATCTCATCCCCAATATAAATTCTCAACAATTACATCCCAATGAGGTTTGAACCTTGATGACAAAAATAACAATACAACAACTCAACCATCACACCATGTCACTATTGACTTACATTTATTTTGCTTAATCGTAATTTTATCAATTAATTTTTTTCTTAATATTTTTCAATTTTCATCTTTTATTTTTTCAAAAAATATAAAAATAATTACAATTTTAAAAAACCCATTTTTAAAGAAACTTCAATATTCTACTATTTTGATATAGGAAAATTAGTATCTTGGCTTTGTATACTCCGTGGAATCCTATATAGAACTATAATATAATAATAATAATTTTCTAGATCACTTTTTTTAAAATAAATCAATCTTCTTAGCCATAATGACTTTCTAGTCATTGACAAGCTAGTTCACCTTGTTTTTTCTAAGCCGATGTACAGTTTTGTCCACAATGGGTTGGAATATTCTTAAAGTGCTTTATTTTTAAGTATTATAGGTAAAGTAGGTTGCAACTTGTATTTGTAGTTTTCATCAAAGCCGTGTGCAGTTAACATTTAAAATTCAAAAGATAAAGTTAAAGCAAATGCAAAAAGGACGAAGAAAGAAAATAATGTATCTCAATAAGATACACGTCATTTTCAATACATGCTATTTCAACTTTTAAGATTCCCTTACATGTGGGACTGCCGACAATAATATCTTCAATAATATGTAATGTTTTACAATATGCTAACGGATTCTAAGAATAGTGTGAAGGAAAATTTTCTTAGGTAAATTAAAGTAAAATGTATATGATTGGTATAAGTTATTTTATATTAATTAGATAAATAATAATAAATGTTAAAAGTAGGAAATTAAATGTGATGAATAAGGTTATTTAGTTTTAGAATTGATGTTGATGAATAATTTTGATGTAGTGTAGATTTTGATATTTCTTAATATAGGAAAACTAGTATCTTAATTAATATAGGAAAACTAGTATCTTAAATATGTCTGTTATTTGAAATCTTTTCTAGAATAGTGAGACTTTTGTAGATCAATTTCACAGATTTTGATCATCTTTATGAGGATGAATAT
>CM021109.1:43273034-43325352 GCA_007115665.2 Sequoiadendron giganteum
GGGTTGAGGGTTGAGGGTTGAGGGATTAAGAGGGTATAAGGGTTGAGGGTTGAGGGTTGAGGTATTAAGAGGGTAAAGGGGTTAAGAAATTAGGGTTTAAGAGTTGAGGGTTGAGGGATTAGGGTTTGAGGGTTAATGGATTAAGAGGGTATGGGGGTTGAGGGATTAGGGTTTAAGGGTTGAGGGTTGATAGGGTATAAGGGTTGAGGGATTAGGCCTCACTTATCTTAGAATCCCTCTCTGTCAGACCACACTTACCTCCTGTAACATGATAGATTTTCTGCAAACTAGAATAACAAAGTTAAATCTTAATCTAAATAATAATCTAAAATCTAACAACAAAGAACGAGGAAATAAACTAAAATAATAAAACCAAAATGATCTCACCGAATATGCGTTCATCCCTTTGAATTATCTTGATTGTTCTTCTCCATTTTTCCTTTTCAGTATTCTTGCCCTCAGATTTATGTGTTTGAATGCAAGTATAGTTTTTTCGAGCGTCTAAGAAAAATATCGAAGATAAGTCTCTTCTCAAAAATGAATGATTTCGGGAGGAGGAATAATGATAATGACATGCCATTTTATAGATTTTATGTTTTCAAATGATCGGCTCAGATTGAAAGAGAGATCAATGAACGAGATTGATGAATTCCATGCAATGTGAGTTCTGTCTCAGATAGAGCGTGAGTTAGAACATGAGTCAGGAAAGACTAAAAATAGAACAAGATCTTAATCTTCAGGTATGAATCTTCGAAAATAGAAGAAATAGACTTTGAATGTCAAAGACAAAGTCATAAATCGAAGATGAGGAATTCGAATGCATAATTAAATTAATTAATTAAACAAAAAAATATTTAATTAATAGATGCATACATGCATATAAGTTAGAACTAGTTAATCAACTAGTTGTGATAGAGAGTCTTCCTACAGAGATGATCAACAGTTGAATTCAAAGATAACTAGAGAACTAAAAATAGATCTCAAGTTAGAAGGTAAGTGAATGACTTAGATAACTGAATGATATAGGAATGTGACATAAATAATTAAATGTGAATTTAATTTCAACATTCGAAAATAGAAGATTTAATTAAATAAATAAATATAATTTATTTAATTTGACTTTCGAAAAGGGTGGAATTGAATAATTAAATAAAGATATTTAATTATAGTTGGAAAAAGTATGATAAAGGGGTAATTAAATAGTAAATTATTTAATTAAGAAGGAAGAATTAATTAGTTAGCAACATAATTAAAAAAATATGATTTATTTAATTAATCAAGGTGAATAAAGGTTATTTATGAATTAATGAATTAACTAAAAAGGGATATTTAATTAATAGACGAAATATGTGTTAGAAAGGTTAATTAAATAATTGACATTATTTAATCATGACCATGGATTAATATAAAATTATGTCAAATGTGGTGTTCGCAAGCCTAGACCAATTTTAGGTATCTACAATTTGCCCCTCTTTGATACAATGTTGGTACGATGTTCTGTTAGAGGAAATATGCCCTGGTCGTGCCTCAACGTGAAACAGGTTAGGGTATGCCACAGTGAAAGGGAGAATGATGAGGAGGTAGTGGTATGCCCCCTCAAGAGGATAGGCGGGTTTGAAGAACATGAGTGTGCTCTCGAAATGGATAGATAATGGTGGTGAAGATGCAAAAAAGAAGAAATGTTAGCATGGATTATTGTAGAATGTTAGTAAGAAACAATTACATTTGATTGATTGAGAAAAAGACATAATCTTCGATATATTTCCAAATATGCTATACTTTCTTGTTATCATCATTGGGCGGGACATGACATAGATGGATAGTACACACTATGATATGAGATAGACCATAGTGTACAAAGTCATCCATCTGTGTAAAACAGACAGTTGTAGACAAGGAGTATCTTAACTCAGACTAAGGAGATGATGCCCCAGTCATTTGGTCAAGACAAACCACATACAACAAACAAATAAAAGATGGGTCATGAGACGTCATTGCTCCTCTAAATCCTTGATAGGACATCCTTGAGGAAACTAGTAACATGACTCAAAAACCAATGTTAAAAATATAGTTGATAGACAGTAGCCAAAGAAAAAGAATCCTGAGACATCGTTGCTTCTCTAAATCCTTCAAGGGACATCCTTGAGAAAGCTAGTAATAGGATCTTGCACAAATCGATAAAAAGATAAGACAAAATAAGATATAAATTCATAAAGCCAAATAAATGAATTAGCCAAAACTTGATCTTGTGGGATTGTTTGATGTTGATGTTTGACATAGCGTAATGTGAGAGAATGACACATATCGAATAAGACGTTGAGTCTAGTTTCGACTTGGTGACTTCTGTATAAGGCATGACAAAGCCTGGTTTCAGAAAGACACATGCCGTATAAGATGTTGGAGTCTGATGACATTGAAGTGACAAGCCACATGAGACTATTACAATTTGATGACGTCTATTGACAAGAAAGACATATCTTGCATAAGACATAGGTTGATCGCTTTGACAATATGTTTGATATTGACTTGATGACAATTTGAGATTTTTTTCCTTGTTAATGTATGAGTTGCTTTGATTCCTTGACTGATAAACTATGTGTGTGTAGATAGTGTTTGACATGAGACGATACCCTAAACTATGATATACAACCTGTGTGATAGTGATTGTGAATGAACCCTATTGGACTAACCTAGTGTGGTCTCAGGAGCTCATCAATTAATTAGCCTTGCCTACGTTGTACACATAGAGACCTCGTAGTTCAACATGACCAATGACTTTGAACATACAAAGAGTCATTATTTACATGTGTATGACACATGAAAAACCTAGACTGATAGACCTAATGCCTCGGGGGCACATCGATTGATGGCCTTGGCTACGTCCCAGTCATAGAGTCAACGTAGTTCGACTATGTCTACGACTGACTTAACATGACCGACATGACATGATTGACTAGACATGACTAACTTGACATGATTGACTAGACATGATTGACTTGACATGATTGAGTTGACTCTATTTTTGGGATTTTCTGACACTTTTTTGATTTATTTTTTATTTTTGGAGTTTTCTAATGTTTTGGGGATTTTTCAAGACATTTTCGATGGTTTGATGTTATGTACAAAGTGTTAGGGCATAGACAAAGATTTTCCCCCATTAGGGAATATGATTTGGAAGATGGAGTGGGTAATATGACAGAATGGACTTTGATGTCAATCGTTCCAAATGATGGATAGGACAACCATTTATTTTGAGTGATGGTGAAAAAGTCCGATTAGAATGATGGTAGATGAAAGAGCGAGCTTGACTACACATGGCACCTGTTTGCCAGGTTTTCACCATGGTACTTATCCATAGTGCCACCGAAGTGGTTTTCACTAGTGGATGAATTTATTTCGCTTTACTTTTTTGATTTTCTCAACTTTTTTGGTGTTACAAAGACGCCTGTTTGCTAGGTTTTCATCAAGGTAACCATTTTTTTGTTTTTTTGTTTTTCTATATTTTTCCAGATTAAGACATGGATTCTCAGAGACTTAAGCATAGAACCTCTTTAGATGCAGGCTGTTGATAAGGGACAAAAGTCATTCTCCTTCAGGAGTAGAGAGTTGGTACGCTCTTGATCCAAAGCCTTCTATGACAATATACGGCCCCAACTAGTTAGGTTCAAAATTTCTTGGTTTCTCGTGTTTAGCTTGGTTCTTAGGATTCTCCATTAATACTAGGTCATGAATGTCAAAGTGTCTATTGAGAACCTTCCTATGTAACTACGATGAAGATGATTCTGATATGCTTGCAAATGATCTAATGCTTTTTGTCTTCGTTCATCCAACAATTCTAGCTCTTGTAACCTAGAGACATGATATTCTTCATCGTCGATATGACCCTTCAAGGATACCCATAGATAAGTTATTTAAACCTTAATAGGTAAGATAGCCTCAAACCCAAATATGAGGAAATATGGAGTGTCATTGGTGGGAGTACGAATGCTTGTACAATAAGCCCATAAGGCAAGATTAGGCTGTAGGTGCTAGTCATGACCAACATCACTGACAATCTTCTTAAGGATTCTAACAATAGTTTTATTAGATTCCTCAGCTTGGCCATTAACTTGTGGGTAATATGGGGTAGAGAAATGGTGTTTGATGTGGAATTATTCACATAAATGGCGTACTTCTTGGTTCTTGAATGGGTGGCCATTGTCTGTGATTATGGAGTGAGGTACACCATATCGACAAATGATATAGTTTAGGATAAACTTAGATATTTGTGTGCCGGTTATGTATGTCATGGGAATAGCTTCGATCCATTTGGTGAAGTATTCAGTGGTGGTGATGATGAATTTGTGGCCATTAGATGATGAAGGGTGTATCTTACCTATGAGGTCAAGTCCCCATTGAGCGAAGGGCCATGGTGAAGTAAGTGGATGAAGCTCTTGCCCTGGCGCTCTTATCAAGTCTCCATGTATTTGACATTGTCTATATTTATTTACAAAGTTGTATGAGTCTTTCTCCATTATAGGCCAATAGTAACCTAGTCTCATAATCTTATGGGCTAGAGTAGGACCACTCGAATGAGATCTGCATATACCCTCGTGTACCGCTCGTAGATTTGTTTGTGCTTCCTCAACATCGAGAAATCTCATTAGGGTGTTATAAAAGGTGCGTCTATACAAGGTTTCTCTGATGATGGTGTACTTAGCTAACTTTCAGATGAAGGTTTGACATTGGTTATTGGACAGGTCTTGAGGTAAGGTTTGGTCAGTGAGATAGTCGAATATGTCTTTATACCAAGGAGACATAGGACCAATAGTGGTACACACTATCACAGTATCAGGGACATCATAAGTGGGGATAAAAAGCTGTTCAACCAGAAACTCAAAATTAGGCACATTACTCGAAATATCCAACAAGGAACCCACGGTTGCCATTGCATCTGCAGCTCTATTCTGGATATGTGGTATTTGTTGAAAAGTTATGTCATTGAAACACTGCTTGAAACTATCAGCCATTCATTTGTAAGGTGCAATATTTTCATCCTTATTCTTGTAATCATCATTCACCTGTCGGATTACAAATTGAGAGTCGCCAAAGACATGTAGGCTCTTAATGTTCCACTGAGCTTCCATTTTTAAACCTGTCACTAAGGCTTCGTATTCTACTATATTGTTGGTACAAGGGAATGCAATCCTGAATGATCTAGGAATGGTATCACCTTGAGGTGTGACAAATAAGATACCAGCCCCTGAACCATGATTTGTATGTGACCCATCAAAGTACAGTTTCCATTCAGTTTTAATGTCAATGTTGAAGAGAAATTCATCTAGAAAATCTGCCACTAATGGATGGTCTGCCTTTATAGGTGCATTTGCTAGTTGATCTACAATCACCTGTCCTTTGATAGCCTTCCTCTCGACATACTAAATGTCATACTCACTAAGTATCATAACCCATTTAGCCAGTCGGCCTGTTAAAGCTACCTTACTTAGGAGGTATTTAAGTGGATCAATCTTTGCGATTAACATTTTTTGTCGATTGAGCATATAGTGCCAAAGTTTCTGGGTAGCAAAGACTACCGCAAGATAGACACGTTCTATGTTTTTGTAATTCAATTCATAGCCCACTAAGGTACGACTGATATAATAGACCGCTCTCTCACAACCTTGATCATCGTGTTATGCGAGAAGAGCCCCTAATGCTGACTGAGTTGCTGAGATGTAAAGTATCAATGGTTTTCCTTCTATAGGTGGCATTAAGATTGGTGGAGTAAGCAAATAGTCCTTGATTTTCTGGAAGGCCTCTTGACATTTAGGTTTCCACACAAATGGCACTCCTTTCTTGAGTAGATGCTAAAATGGGTGTATTTTATTTGCTAGTTGTACTATGAAATGCCTAATGGACTGTAATCTCCCCTGTAGGGTTATGAGTTGACCAATGTTGATTGGAGGAGGCATTTCTATGATAGCTCTTACCTTCTTTGGATCTACTTCAATGCCTCTTCGAGAGATGATATACCCTAACAGTTTCCCTGATTTCACTCCAAAGACACACTTCTTTGGATTTAGCTTGACATTGTAATTTTCTAGCCTCTGGAATATCTTGTCTAAAACCGTCAAATGATCTTCCCTTGTTTCTGACTTGGCTATAATGTCATCTGCATAATCTTCCATGAATGTATGTACAAAGTCATGAAAAATCATAGTCATTACCCATTGGTAAGTGGATCCTGCATTCTTAAGGCCAAATGGAATAACATTCCAATAATATGTGCCCCATGGACACATGAAAGTTGTCTTATGTTGGTCTTCAGGTGCTATCTTTATCTAGTTGTATCTAGAGAAACCATCCATGAGGGATAGAATCTCATATCTTGTTGTAAGATCTACTATCATGTCGATATTTAGCAAGGGAAGTCATCCTTAGGACATGCCTTATTGATGTCTCTAAAGTTAGTGGAAATATGAATGCCCCTAGTTGGTTTAGTCACTGGTACAAGATTTGATATCCAATCTGCATAGTCTATTGTCCTTATGAATCCTACATCCAGTAGTTTCTTAAGTTCTTCTTTTACTAGTAGAGAGATTTGCGGATGCATTTTCCTTAGTTTCTATTTGACTGGCTTAATACCTGACTGCAATGGTAAATGGTACAATATTAGGTCTGGATCTAGCCCAGGCATATCAGCATACGACCATGCAAAGTTTACCTATCTCTTTTTGAAGAAGTCCTTGAACTCATGTTGTTCTGTCTCTGTTAAAGAAGCTACAAAATAGAATATCCGAGGATTCTCTTTTGTACCTATGTTGACTGCAACAACCTCTTCTACTAGCATCGGTGACTTTTCTTGTTCAACGGGGAGAATATTTAAACCTCTATCCTTGGGTGCCTCAGAGAGGTTTTCGCCCTCGGATACGTCCTTTATTTTGAATTTTTCATCATCCAAAGGCGCCTTTCGGTTTTCACCTATGGACTCATCATTTTTATTTTCATTCTCATTTTTGTGACTAGAGGTGTAAATAGACTCCCCAAAATATGCTTTATCATCCAAGTCTATGGTGAAACCTGCCTTATGATCCCCTCTTGGTATACCTTCTCTAAGTCCCATGAACTCAACAATTGCTTCATCATTCTTGAATGTATCTATGATAGGTGTACCTTGTTGATCCCAATCGATAAGTTCAGGATATATAAGGGGCATGTGATCATCGGAGTTCCTAAAGGTAGTTGCGGACAAGGTGAGTATAGAATGGTTGGCATGGTCGCATAAGTTTTGGAATAATTCCTTCTTGTTCTTCCTCCTAGGGGTAGGTATACTCTGTTGTGGGACTATGGTGAGGACTGATTTGTCATAAGATGGTATGTTAGGTGCCCAAGATGCATGATCAAGGGTTTCCCAATAATAGTTCTCTTGCCATTCTACTTTGGACAAGTGTTTCTTAGGACGAGGACTAGATTGTTTTGGTACAAGTTTCACATTGAGGTCCAATTCTCCAAATAGGGTATCGATATTCATGGTACTAGTAGATGAAAGGGATTCCCATTCACCATCGCTAGAGTAGGGAGATTCATCATAAACTAGAGGTTTGTTGTAAATTGGGGGTTTGTCATAAATTGGGAGAAGTGGTTTATGAGATATCTCGATGTCTGTGCAAGCACTCACTTCCTCTTGAAAAGATGATGAAGTACCAGGATACCCAATTCTAAGTGGTTGACACCCTAACCCTAAGTATTTTGGTTGTGGGTAGATAGTGATTGGTTTTGTCCTTCCATTTTGATATAGCCCCAACCCACCGTGCCCATCATAGACTTCCTTTTGCATTATCTTAAAGCCTTTTCCATACTGATCCTTAGCTATTTGAATAGATGGGGAGGGGTATTCATGTCCTTCTTTATATAACCAGGAATCACCTTGATCCACAATTTCTTCACTCAACTCTCCCCATTTGGTTAATATAATTGTAGGGGGAACATGAAATGTGACTACTGAGTGTCTTCTATCTACCATGGGTAGGAAAAATGCCTTCGGTGGAATCAGTTGACTGACGTAGTATGATGCCTTCATATTATATTCACCACAACCTTTGTCTTGGATCTCGAATTTAGGAGTGGATGATGGTGGTTTGAATGAAATGGACTTAGTGAGACATGATGGGTCAATGTATTGGGATAGAGTGGATGATGAAGCATCTTGATTAATAGGTACTTTTCATTGTGGAAGGTCCCTTAGGCTTGTACAATATTGGAAAGGTTTTGGATCACCATCAATAGTGATCTTTGTGCCATTATACGGGAACTTAAGACATTGGTGGTATGTTGAAGGGACGGCTCTCATTGCATGTATCCAAGGTCTACCTAACAACAAGTTATATGGAAGGGTGAGATCCAAGAATTGGAAGATGGTGTTCATGATTGCTGGGCCAATTCTGATAGGGAGCGTGACGAATCCTTTGGATGACCTTTCTTCATCATCATAAGCCTTGATGACTATACTCTTGGAAGTGTCTACACAGTCTTATGAGAATCCTAATGCCTTAACCAATTTTAGGGTACACAGGTTCAAACCTGCGCCTCCATCTACCAAGACTCGTCTGACTCTAGTTTGATGGACTAAGACTTTAAGATGTAAGGGGTCATTGTGATCAAAATTTTCAGTAGAGTAGTCTTGTTGGGAAAATGTGGCGTGATGCAAGTTGGTCAAATATCCTACCATTTCCTCAAAGCGATCGACATCCAAGTCCATGGGAATAGTAGTATTCTATAATGCTTTGTCAAGTATGGCTCGGTGTTTAGGTGACAAAGTCAATAGTTCCAAAATAGATATTTGTGCGGGAGTTTTTCTCAATTGATCGATAAGATTGTATCTATACTTGGGGCTATGTGTAGGTGGTTCAAAAGAAGGACTTGCAATAACTAGTTTAGTCCTGCGTGTGTTCACATTACATTCTGGGTGCTTTTTGATAATGACAGTATCAACATGTTCGTGTGTGGCTCAAAGGCTATATATGGTCTTTCCTTTCCCATAGTCATATTTGGAGTTGGTGTAATTGGCAGAGGGATTGTTCTTGGTTCTTGAACCGGAGGCATTTCCTTTTGTGTGGTCATGTAAAGGGTCTCTGAAGACCTTATGATCACCATTTTTAGTATTTTTCTGTCCGTTTACCTCTGTGGATCCATTTTCAACAAAGTCTTGAATGATATTCTTTAATTGGAAACATTATTGGAGGTTGTGCCCTTTTGTTTGATGATAGTCATAGAAAGCGTTATCATCCCACCATGAATGTTTGAACTGTCCAGGATCATACTCTCTTGGTTCCAAAGATTTGATAAGATTATGTTTGACCAATTCTTTCAAGAATACCTCGATTGGTTTCCCTAAAGGTGTAAATTCTCACGTGGGAAATCTCCTTTGGGTTCTTTGTTGTGAGTTCTAGACATAGTTAGTCATTTGATCAGGACTGTTAATCATGTCTACTTGTTGGTTGTATCCTCCAAGGGAGATAACCGGTCCAGTATGTATGTGTTCACCAAATGTAACATAATAGATTTTCTGCAAACTAGAATAACAAAGTTAAATCTTAATCTAAATAATAATCTAAAATCTAACAAAAAAGAATGAGGAAATAAACTAAACTAATAAAACCAAAATTATCTCACCGAATATGCGTTCATCCCTTCGAATTATCTTGATTGTTCTTCTCCATTTTTCCTTTTCAGTATTCTTGCCCTCAGATTTATGTGTTTGAATGCAAGTATAGTTTTGTCGAGTGTCTAAGAAAAATACTGAAGATAAGTCTCTTCTCAAAAATGAATGATTTCGGGAGGAGGAATAATGATTATGACAGGCCATTTTATAGATTTTGTGTTTTCAAACAATCGGCTCAGATTGAAAGAGAGATCGACAAACGAGATTGATGAATTCCATGCGAGGTAAGTTCTATCTCAGATAGAAGGTGAGTTAGAACATGAGTCAAGAAAGACTAAAAATAGAACAAGATCTTAATCGTTAGTTAACAATCTTCGAAAATAGAAGAAATAGACTTTGAATGTCAAAGACAAAGTCAGAACTCGAAGATGAGGAATTCGAATGCATAATTAAATTAATTAATTAAATAAAAGATATTTAATTAATAGATGCATACATGCATATAAGTTGGAACTACTTAATCGACTAGTTGTGACAAAGAGTCTTCCTACAGAGATGATTAGCAGTTGAATTCAAAGATAACTCAAGAACTAAAAATAGATCTCAAGTCAGAAGGTAAGTGAATGACTTAGATAACTGCATGATAGAGGAATGTGACATAAATAATTAAATGTGAATTAAATGTTAATTTAATTTCAACATTCGAAAATAGAAGATTTAATTAAATAAATAAAGATAATTTATTTAATTTGATTTTTGAAAAGGGTGCAATTGAATAATTAAATAAAGATATTTAATTATAGTTGGAAAAAGTATGATAAAGGGGTAATTAAATAATAAATTATTTAATTAAGAAGGAAGAATTAATTAGTTAGCAACATAATTAAACAAATATGATTTATTTAATTATTCAAGGTGAACAAAGGTTATTTATGAATTAATGAATTAATTTAAAAGGGATATTTAATTAATAGAGGAAATATGTGTTAGAAAGGTTAATTAAATAATTGACATTATTTAATCATGACCATGGATGAATATAAAATTATATAAAATGTGGTGTTCACAGGCCTAGACCAATTTTAGGTATCTACACCTCCCACCCCCTCTCTCCCACTTTGACTCCCACTCCTTCTCTGAGGTGTCTCCCTCCTAGCCTCTCTCCCTCTCTCTCTCTTAGGTTTCTCCATCCCATGCCCTCTCCCTCCCCCCCTCTCTCTCTCCCATTCCCTCTCTCTCTCACTCCCTCTCTCTCTCATTCCCTCTATCTCTGTCCCACTTTGTGTCTCTCCCTCTCTCTCAAGTCTCTCCTTTTCAGAGGAACATATTTGGCACTCTCCAAATTGGGTGAGCGCCAAATGGGTTTTACCTTGAAATGGTAAAAATAAGGCTTGACCCCGTGATTCAGGCCCACATTCTTCTGTATTTGTCTAGTTCAATGCTTTATTCGAGTCAAAAATGCCTTTTTTTTATGTAGTTGACTTCATATTGTAGCAATCTATGCTTGATCCATCACCTTTTTACCAACAATCTGCATGGCAGACAACGTAGAAGAAGACATTTTGAAGTTTCTACATCATTTTACATTATCTGAGGTAATATATTCATTTTGATAAATTGAAATGTTTGTATTTAGTATATTTGTTTGTTTTTGACAATATAAACTAAATTTCCTTAATGATTTTATTAATCATAACAATTGGACTTATAATTCAACATTGAATTAGATGAGATTTGAATAAAAAGTTCAATTTTTATGAGTCTGAAGAACAAAAAAAATAAAAACATGAAATTTACTTAATATAAATTTACTTATGAATTCTATTTGCATTGCTTATAGTAGTCCATTTCTAGCATGGCTAGTGGAATTCACCATATTTCATTCTTTTTTCAAATAATTTGGAAAACCTAATAGCTTTCATCAATGTTAATGCAAGTGTCCATTAATTTTTTTGTTACATAAAAAAATCAGCTTCATCACATGTGGTTAGATAAATTCAAGTGAGTTGACATAGTTGAGAATTCTTATTGTCTTTCTAAGTTACCTCATTGCCAAAGAAATAGTGAATAATTATAAGATATAGCATCACAAACCCTTCTTTGAATCCATATTCTTCATGAATTTGTTGACAATCAAAAATTTGGTTTTGAGAAAAATAAACACAAGAGTCTCTAGTTTTCATTTAGGTGGCAACAATTTATACCCTAGGTTTGTGATGCAGAGCAGATAGACAAAACCTTCAAAAATCATAACTAGATCAGTTTCAAACAATCTTCAATCTGAAAAACCTCAATTCAATGTTGAACTAACCAATTCACATCTAAAACAGAACAAAGATCATCCATAAATAACAATCTATTCTTTTCAAGAAGACTACCATTCTAAACCTCTAGAAGATTTTAACAAAACCCACCATATGTAAGTTTATTGCTAGAAATATTGTATTCATGCAACAATCACTCCTAACAGAATGAAATAAACTCAATATTACTAGAAAATCTAATCCATGAATTGTTCATCATAACCTTTATAAAGTTCAAGTTCAATAATGCTAGTCAAAAGACACAACTTCAAAATCAACGTTCCAAGCCTTTGGTGCAGGAGCACCTTGTAAGCTCAATTTTGTCAAAAATGCCATCTTTAGTTCAAGCATGGTCAAATGCTAGGATTTTAGTTAATGTTGAGTATATTTTGTTCAGTAAGGTCAATTAGACCTTTTTATAATGTATTTGGAGCTAAGGGAGTTCAGTTGTGTCATAACTTGCAATTTGGCTAAATGTGGTAAAAAAAGTTCCTAAAAGATGCAAAAGTTGCAAAGTTCGAGGGAATTGGAATGAAATAAAAATATGTTTAATAACCTTCAATGACTTGAAGGAGAGGTTGTTGGTTGATTTGTACCCTATTTTTTTATCAAGAAGAACGCTATTAAATTCTAGAAATTTACTGGTTTCTCTCACTTTTCTTGTTGTTGTATGACCTATACGAACTCTAAGATGATATGAAACCCATTGGATGTTTTAGATTAATGAATTAGCTTTCATTTTAATCTATTTAGAGGTTCTAAATTTTTGTATAGCAAAATTTACACTGTTTTTACTGTTGCTACCTACTTTCACAGTGTTCTTGGATTGAGGGGCTTCATTAAGTAATTCGACCCATTACACTTTTTCTGCCTACTATAACTTGTGGAATGGGTCCTCTAAATTTTAAAATACATGCAAAACCTATTAATAATGTTGTGGGTTCAAGGTTGGGTGTTTGGGATAATGTTCTAGGACTGTAGCAAGGTCTTTTCATGGTGAAAATTAGGGCTTCAAGTGGTCTTTTGAAAAAATATGGGAAGGATTGTCCATATAATGTATTATTCACCATGTGCAGGGTCTGGTAAGTGTGTTTGGTGCTTTGTATGGGTCTAGCAGGCCCAAGAGATAGGAGTTTCATTAAAACCCCAAGTATTTTGCTTGAAATAGAAGGTTTAGTGTATTAGGGGTCTAGAGGTCTTGGACCTGGAAACAAATCAGGAAATTGGAGGTTTTGACACATAAAATACTACTATTTGAGGATTTTGAGTAAAGATGTAGTGTTTAAAATGTACTCTCTTTGTAAATTAGGCCAATTGAATAGCCTTTTCCAAGGTGGGTATATTGGAAATCAATGTTGGTCCAAAGGAGTTGATGCTAGGGTTTAACTATGTTTAATAACTTGTAAATGGGTATCTTAATCATCCTTGAGTTTGTCAAGTGTTTTGGAAAATCTTGGTGAAAATTCCCTTGAACTAGGTTACCTATGCTACAAGGGAAAACTTGGTAGAAGTTGGTATTTTCAGTTGAACATCTGATTTTTCTTTGGAATCTGATTGATTCTCATCGATTTTTTGTATTGAATGGTTTCCACCCCTCTCTACATCAATATTTTTGTAAAATGCATTACTTAATTTTGTGCTATGTGTGTTTGTGTACATGTAGCATTCAAGGTCATGCCAAGGAAATGACCAAAGCCTCTAACACCAAAAGAATGTGCAGCTAAAAATGCAAGGAGAAGAGAAAAAAAAAATGTAGCTCGTGGAGCAAAGGAATTGCAGCCCATACAACCAAAAATTCCCGTGCAATCTAAGAGAGATGTCAAATTGGAAAAACAAAGGACACAAATGAGAAAAGTTCATGGAAGGACAAGAATGGATACAAAAGTTGGGGGTACACCATCAACCATAGGTGAAGCTCAATGCACATCTCTAGTTGAAGACACATTGACAACAAGATGTGGTTTTCCAGGTACATCGGAAATCACATCTCCAATTGAAGATGCACCATCAAAAACATTGTGTTTTGATAGTACATCAGAAAACACATCTCTATTTGAAGGAACTCCACAAATGACATCTTAGGTTGGAGGTACAACATCATTTACATGCCAATCTCAAGGTATGTCATCAATTGCACCTCCAATTGAAGGTACATGATCTATCCCCAATGTTGTTGACCTTCCCAATATTGACACAAATTTACATTTGATAACTCCTAGATTTTTGCATAGAAAACCTACATTTTTGATTGATATTGATTGCAATTTTTTGAAATGGATGCCTAATAAGATTTCAAAACATACATGTCAAAGATATGTAGAAAGGATATGGAGTTTGTTTTTTGCGAAGCTAAGTGAGGGTGGAAGATGCCAACTATTTGTTCAAATGATGAGAAAACTCAAATTTAAGCCCACCATGAAGGCTCTTGGGCTAAGAGTTTTGAATGACTCAAGTGAAAATTCCATTGTAATGAACTTGATGAGTGCATACGAGAGTGTGGGTTCCACTTCACGCACGAAGGATAGTTGTGCCACACGACGTGTGATGACAAAAAAATTGTTAAGAAGTCAAACAAGGAACAAGGTGAACCTTAAAAAGGCAAGTAAGTCTTTGAAAATAAGTAGTTAATCTCTAACGAGAGCCAAAGGAAGGTGTGAAAGAGTGGAGGATCCAAATAGCAATGAGTTATGGGCATTTTTAGGTAGAGTGCCACGAAAAGACACAAGAGTTGCTCAAGGCTTGAGATCTTTAATTGTGAATTATTGGAGGGATAACACAAGGACCTCTCCTAATCAAAGAGATGTTGTAAGAAGGAAAATTGGTAGTAAAAACCGTGAGCCACATCTAGTGAATTATTTGGATACCACTCAAACCCAATTTTTTTTTGATTTTGTACAAAAGTTTCTTGGAATTAAAATATGTCAAAGGTATTTTGAAATGCTAAAGCCTTTTTATGTCAAAATAAATTACACATGCACTACTTGTTGTTGTAGGGTTCATATTGAGTTTTCTAACCATTATGATTTTTATCGACGTATATTTGTAGATATGCATACTGACAATGTTTTGTAGGAATGTAACATAATGCCTCCACCTAAATTGTCAAGGAAATTTTTGTCTTCCATTTTATGTGAAAGAGAGGATGGTCAATTTTTTTATAAAAAATCATGTTTGGATGGCACATGTGATCATTGTGGTGGCATGCAACATTTTCCGATTTGCCAACACATGGCGAGTACACACACAATTGGAGACAAAATTGTGGAATTTGGCAAATATAAGACAGTGGCATATAGTCTAATAGATGGGAAAGAAGCAAAGAAGAGTAATTGGTCAGTGATAAGATTCTAGTGTATCAATTTATGGGCATTTTTCATGATCAGGTGGTCTATGATTATGCAAGGCATACACATAGAGCACAATGGTTGGACTCTCAGTTCAAGTTATGCAAAGACACATTTCCACTTCGTCATATCATTTTAGCTATCGACTTTGATGAGAACTACACACTACAACCATAGAATGAGGTGGAATCATAGTACTACAACTCCATGTAGGTTTCTATATTTGTGCATATAGCATTCATTCATGCAAATGATATTACAGAGGAAAATAGGAAAGTATTGAGGGAGTATCACTTTTACATCGGTGATGATCACACACATTCTACAGAGTTTGTTCAAGGTTACTTTCAGATGTTCTATGATGATCTGGCTAGCAGGGGCATATCATTTAGTCAGCATATCATATGGTCAGATAATTGTACATCACAATTCAAGAATGCCAGAATGTTTTACTGGTGGAGAAGGATGCATAGGATTAGTGGTGTTCAACATATGTGGAATTTCTTAGAGGTCGGGCATGGAAACTGGGAGCATGATGGAGCAGGTGCATGTATCAAAGTAGCCCTAGCACAAGAAGAGTTAAAGTACAAAAACAATGTAAAGTTGACAGATGCAATATCAATTGTCCAGTGGTGCAATGGTTCAATGGGTTAAGGTAGTGAAGGTAATTCTTTAGTTCGTAGATTTTTTCATTTAGTAGATGATACTAACACTGCAAAATATGAGGATTTTTGTACACTAACAGGATCGAGAGAGCTACACTCTTTTAGAAGCTCCAATGTAGGTACATGGACTATCCATACAAGGAAGATGGAATTCTTTTTTTATGCATGTACACTTCAATCATGGAATGGCTGCAAGTCAACAGAGTGGGTTGATGAATGGTCTGTAATAAGTCTAACCCCACTTGACACTTATCAACTCCCGACAGCTCTACAAATCATGGAGATGCAATCATCCATTGACTTTGATCATGTATTGGACCTAGTAGAACTAGGTAATATATCTTACTTACAAGTTTTATTATGTTGCTCAAGTAATAAATCTATCAAGATGAACATATCAATGCAGGGCACATTTATGCAATGACTATAGATGAAGACAATGAAGAGGGTACTGATTATTACCTGTTTCGTTGTATCGAGGCCAAAAATAAATTGGAGTCCCCAATTATAGATGAAGAAAACATATAATATCCTACAATTTCAGTGGTTGTTACTGGAACATGGCTTCGAAGGTATCCAATTAACAATGTTGCAATTTGGTTGTTTGAGGACTTCGACATGCATCGAAAAATTCTTCACTATTTGAACCTTGTCGTCACCACCAATGTTCATTTGATCAAATATAAGGGTAGACCTATGAACAAGAACTTGTGGAAACTGCTTTAGTCTGACCATGAGGCAATACTCAACACAATAAAGAGTAGAGCAGACCTAGATGGTTCCTTGGATTGATTTGTAAGTATGCACATTAAATTTGTATAGCCATGTTATTGATCACTCTTTTGGACCAACACCTTGCAATAAGGATTTTTCACCATTACTGTTTGATGTCATATGCATTTATGACTGTCATTGATCCTTTTTTATTGTGACTATAGGTAATACTGATATTTGTCAAAGTATATAAGAAAAGAACAACATCGGTTGCTACTGCAAGTGTTTAGTGGTATGAGAAACATCGGTTGTTGGTGCATTTTCTAGTTTTCAATCTTCTCTTTCTTTTCCATCTCCTAGATTTATCAAATTCTTATATGCTACATGTTTTATGTTAAGCCTCTCAGTGATATATTTGAAATTTATATGTAGGGTCATCAAGAGATGATAAATTAGCGAAGGGGAACATCACCATTGTAGGACCTTAAATTGACCTCCTTATCTAGCATGCATGAAGGTGATAGTAGGTCTCATTAGCTGTATGAATGACATTATTTAGTTATTGCTATTTTAATGATTTTTATGTGACTCTATGTCTAAGATTGAGAGGATTTTCTAGGTTTTTTGTGGACCAAATTCCTATGATACTACACTACCACAAAGAGGCTACTACCCATGTGTTTCGTAGGGAGCAGGGGGTGTACATGTTTTGAACCATTTTGGAATGAAAATAGTTGGGCCAGTTGAGGTGGAATGGAAAAACAAAACTGGGCAGCAACTCCTTTTATTCTTTCTCAAGTACAATATATTTCATGATCTGTGTTGGAAATGGGAGGATTATTTCCTAGCATGTATTGCTACAAGTATTGACAAATGGGAAGATTTTCAAGATGTTCTTCCATCACTATTGTAATATTTGTCATTGACTTAGTGTATTTTTTGATATATCAAAATCATGAGAATGTAATAAATGCAAATTTGTATATTCCTTAATATATGCCTCAATTAAATGTTTATATTACATTTAAAATTAGTTTTAATGCTTCATGGTTTACATTTAAAGTTGTCTTCATTGAATTTCTCAAAACTCACCTATTGACATATGTTTCCCTTGCAACATTGGAAATCAGTTTTTTAGACTTTTGGTTTAACTTTTCCAAAAAACTTAGGAAACTAATCATGGATTCAAATACCCTTCTAACCCAAAAACCACATAATCAAACACTATTTTGCACCTATATGGTTAGAAACACTCCCATCTCAAAAAAACCTCCTTTTCTAATGCAAAAACAAGGGTTTTGTCAAAATCTTCATTCCCAGGCTTCAATAAACAAATAAATGGTCCAAACACCTTTCATAGGGTCTGCCTTGACATTTTAAATTCTTACAAACTCAACTTCATCAATACTTCATTGAAAAACACTTCAAAACCGTCACTTTTCAAGGGAAAATTTGCATTTCTAGCCCTATGGCATCACACAATCACCACAAGAATGATTTATTCTGATATAAAATACATTTATAAATCTAGAATAATATATTTTTCACCAATCCACTACGTTATAGAAGAAAACAATGGGTGGATTGGTCAAACACTCATTATTTTGCTCTCAAACCCTTCACAAAGGAAAAAATAGGGTATACACTGTAATTTTTGAAATTTCTTACAAAAAAAAAGATTAGAACTTCAAAACAAGTGAAGATCAAAGAAAACTCATAAAAATTCAACCTCTAAATATTTCAAAGCATGATTGGGTCTGTACAGTCCGTACAACAACAAACAATTTTGAAAAATAGTGAAAAAAATCAGAAAATGCACTAAAAAAATGTGGTATTCTTATTCTGTGAGTTTATTATACCTTCAACAACCTTGATTCGAGCCTAAGAAGCACTCTTATAAAATTTACAAGCCATAACCATCTTAAATAGACTCCTTGAGGTTTTCATGTCATCCATACCTTGACTTGTTTTCCTTTCAGACTATGCTTTCATCATTACTGACCTCCAAATTGTTAACGATTGACCCTTCCTTAAATGGCTGCCCTCTTCTATGATAATCCTTTCCATGGTGCTTATTGACTATGACTATGTAAACTAACATGTGTACATGCAATCCATGACCATATTGAAGCATTCATTGATGACAGTCCTAGTTTTCACAGCCATAAGGGATCATAAGTGAATAAAGCCCGTTAAGACTATCATTGAGGATAAACTACAAATATAAAGAGTTAATTGAAGACTCCAAATTCATAAGGATCTATTGTTTCATACACAACCATAGCTCTTGGAGTCTCGAGACATTGACTGACATAGACTTGACAGTCATAGGACATTGACTGTGGTGAGTGAATTTGATTGTCAAGCACTTTATAATCATACACTCACTATACTTAACTACTGATCACTAATCATTTCTAATCTATCCTTTTCATTTGCACATTGCCATGTACAGTAACCCTTCAATATTCCCTTGTGATCATACATTCATGATGCTTGTCTTAATGAATAACCTTCCTTTAAATCTATCGTGCTTTGATGAAATGATGACTATATTCATACCTCACTTCCATTGACACTATCAATTGACTGTACATTTGTTTGTTTCTTATCCAATTCTAGCTCTCCTAAATTTGATCTTTTCAATACCTTGATAATAAGGAAGTGACCAACCTCAAAGAAAGGATATCCAAAAAGGGCATCATCTACATTACCACTTATATAAACTACATCATTTACTATTGCACCCTCCTTGCTAAATGATGACCACAGTTTATTAATCCTTGGCTCTAGTTTTATTCCTTGAAAGTGCAGAAGACTAGCAAAAAACACTAGATTATCTAGCCCAGAAGCCACAAAAGAAAATATTATATTCATCTAGAGACTATCTAAACTCATGGAAAAAACCTTTTGATGAACTTTCAAATACCCTAACCAACTGTTAGCAGTGATCTTCCTTGAAATATTGAATGGTCCCTCTATCTGAACATCTAGGGTTCTTCAATGTGCATTATCTCTTGATGATTTGATATGTTTCTGCTATCTTTTTCCAATTAACTGTCATATGCCATCACTTCACTCCTTTTCAGTATCAAATCTACTCCTTTTAGTTTATTGGCATAGTCCCTTTTGATCTCTACCTATTAGAAATTGTCCTTGCCCTTATATTCTCTTTTTATCTCTACCTATTAGACACTATCATACTTTATTCTATTTTACTATCATCACAGTCCTCAACTTTGTGCAATAATTTTTAGTGGAAATGTTTTCGTGGAAAATCCATTTTTTGGATCATGATGTCTTTTATCTACAATAATGGTTGATTGTTAAGCTCCCCAAAAACTAAACCAACCTCAACTAAGTCATTTGCAGCAACCTTTCGTGCAAGTTCTAGCTCTATGTTTACACCAGCCTTAGCATCTTTCTCCAGCCTTTATTGAGAATAAATGCTTGAATGAGCTTATTAAATGTTGCTCTATTGTAATAAAGGAACTAAGGGTTCACTAGATAATAATTTTATAAGCATCAAAAACCTCATCACTGTTTTTAACTCCTTAAATCTTCGTTCACTTGTCTGGTATTTTTGCAATCTCAAGTTTTGGGACACAAAATTCTTCAGAGTGACCTAAAATTATTAAAGTTGAAAGCCTCAACTTTCTTACCCGACATTCCCAAATCAATGAAAGAAAACAAGGCATTTGAAATTTTATCAAATCTAAGCTTTGTATGGTATCCTTTTATCTTTGTTATTGATTTTCTCTATCAATGTATACATGCCCTCTTTAAAATATTTTTAAAGCAATACTATTAGCAACATAAGCATGGTGGTTGTGGTATCTCCTTATGAAAGATATAAGGGTTCTTACAATAAGAAAAACACCAGACTTGTCAAAATCACCTCTATGTGCATGTCCTTGCATGTACTAAAAATGATGATCTCTAGGGCTGCATAAGTTTTCCCATACTTCCTTTACTCATCATATATGCATTTCCACATGAAAAATTCCCTACAACAATATTTCTAAGGCATTTAAATTGGAAAGCAATGAGTGTGGACATTGCAATACCCCTTTTGATGATGGAAATTAAATGTAGAAGTGTGAGAACTGACATTAAATTCTTTGTAGTCTTCCATTTGAAAGCTCAAAAAATTGGTAGAAGAGACCTAAAAGGTAACAAAACCCTAACGTATCAACTTAGTCTTTATTAAATTCATTCATAAAAAAACAACCTACTCATGCATGTGAATTTGATTCATTCAAAGCATTAGAGACTAACCTCTTACAAATTTTAAAAGAAAAGGTTGTTTTGACCAAAAGAATTGAACATAGACTAACAATTGTAATTGGTTGGATCTACCAATTCATCCCCCCTCTCAGTTGATTGTGTGCTCTTCACCCTTGGCCTTTCCATTATTATCATAACTTTGAAGAAAAATATCAAAAACTACTCCAAGTGCCTAACAATGATATTGCCTCACATTCATCATCCTATATTGATCCATCCACTTTAGCCTCATCTTCCACCTCACATAAATCCTTTCCAAATATCAAGGTCCAAATACGAGACAAGACAAGGGTTGTAGAGACTATGGTCTTAAAGGGTATTTTTATGTAGGAAAAATCTCATCTTCTCCTAAGACATATGGAAAACTGTAACACATAGAAAAAAGCCTCTTCTATCATCAAATTTGAACCCATGATTTTCTCCAAGTGGGGAGAGCTAAACAAAGAGGTTATAGAGGAAGACATCTCCAAATTGTTGTACCAATATGAAAAAGAGAAAAAAACCCTACCAATACATCAATGTGGTAAGGGTTTCCAAGTCATTAAAACATGGGGGATTCACATGACATGGTAGCCTTGGTCTACATCAACAAGGAATAAGATAACCCATTTTTCTAGAGAAATGACAAAAATATCAAGGGCTTGGGTATGGTTCATTATACGTTACTCCTAACATTGAGAGAAACCCTAAAATAACACTACTTAGGGTTGATAGGGTAGGGGCAGTGTATGCCTCATAGAAACTGATGCAACCTAGTTCATCTCTAACATACCTTAGGGTATGACATTCAACAAAAAAACTACTATGGTTCAGCTGACTCGATCCCTCAAGGGTGCAAAGTGCAAAAGGGAAACAATATTTGACAGGGTATTACTCATAAACCGTGATGATTAAGAAATATTTTTCTGAACCTATGAGATCACATTTGGACCCTCTACAATAACCTCTCTAGGTTTTCGCTATCTCGGAGGCATTTTCCTGTGGTGGCGAATTTTCACTCGGGGAAAAAGTTGTCAAATGCAAGTAGTTGAAAGTTGCAAATTTGTGCAACTTTTTTTTTGTAGCTTGTGTGACCAAATGAATTGTTCCAAAGCATTTGGGTGGGTATGTTTATGCTAGGAATGGTCCTCTTTCACACCCAAACACGCGGAATCGCTCTAAGCTACGTTCAACTAGATCGATCCCTTAAGGGTCCAAAATGCAAAATGGCTGCAAACTTAAACATGCTATTACTCGGGCACCACTACGCTTGGAAAATTATTGTCTAAACCTACGGGATCATGTTGGGCCCCTCTAAAATAACCTCTCTCAATTTTTGTTATCTCGAAGGAATTTTCTTGTGCTGGCAAATTTTCACTTAGGGAAAAAGTTGTTAAATGCAAGTAGTTGAAAGTTGGAAAGTGGTGCAACTTTTGTTCTGCAGCTCATGTGACCAAAGGAACTGTTCCAACACATCCACATGGGTAAGTTTACAATATGAACGGTTCTTTTTCACACCCAAACATGCGGAATCTCTCTGAGCTACGTTCAACTGGATCGATCCCTTAAGGGTCAAAAGTGCAAAATGGTTGCAAAATTCAACATGCCAGTACTCGGACACCGCAATGCTTATAAAATTATCATTTGATCATATGGAATCATGTTGGGCCCCTCTACAATAACCTCTCTTAGTTTTTCCTATCTCAGAGGCATTTTCTTGTGCTGGTGAATTTTCACTTAGAGAAAAAGTTGTCAAATGCAAGTAATTGAAAGTTCCCAAGTGGTGCAAATTTCATTTTGTAGCTCCTGTGACCAAATGAACTGTTCCAACATGTCTGAATGGGTACATTTATGCTAGGCATGGTATTTTTTGGCACCCAAACACGCGGAATCGCTCCGAGCTACGTTCAATCAAATCGATCCCTTAAGGGTCCAAAGCGCAAAATGACTGCGAACTTTAGCATGCTATTTCTTAGACACCGTGACACTTAGAAACTTATCGTTTAAACCTATGGGATCATATGAGGCCCCTCTATAATAACCTCTCTCATTATTTGCTATCTCGGAGGCATTTTCCTATGCTAGCAAATTTTCACTCAGGGAAAAAGTTGTCAAATGCAAGTAGTTGAAAATTGCAAAGTGGTGCAACTTTCGTTCTGCAGCTCGTGTGACCAAATAAACTATTGCAACACATCTGGGTGGGTATGTTTACGTGAGGCATGGTCCTCTTTTGCACCCAAACACGCGGAATCGCTCTGAGCTATGTTCAACTGGATCGATCCCTTAAGGGTCCAAAGTGCAAAATGACTGCAAACTTCAACATATTATTACTCAGACATCGCGACACTTAGAATCTTATCGTGTTAACCTACAGGATTATGTTGGAATCCTCTACAATAAAATCTCTCGATTTTTTCTATCTCGGAGGCATTTTCCTTTGCTGGCGAATTTTTACTTGGGGAAAAAGTTGTCAAATGCAAATAGTTGAAAGTTGCAAATTGGTGCAACTTTTGTTCTGCAGCTCGTGTGACCAAATGAGCTGTTCCATCACATCCAAGTGGGTACATTTATGCTAGGAAAGGTCCTCTTTTGTACCCAAACATGCGTAATCGCTTTGAGATACGTTCAACCGGATCGATCCCTTAAGGGTCCAAAGTGCAAAATGGCTGCAAACTTCAACATGCTATTACTTGGACACTAGGACGCTTAGAAACTTATTGTCTAAACCTATGGGATAATGTTGGGCCCCTCTATAATAACCTCTTTCAGGTTTTTCTATCTCAGAGGCATTTTCCTATGTTGGCAAATTTTCACTCGAGGAAAACGTTGTCAAATGCAAGTAGTTGAAAGTTGCAAAGTGGTCCAAATTTTGTTCTGCAGCTCATGTGACCAAACGAATAATTCCAGCACATCTGAGTGGGTACGTTTACTCTAGGTATGGTCCTCTCTCATAACCAAAAATGTGGAATCGCTTTGAGCTATGTTCAACTGGATCGATCCCTTAAGGGTCTAAAGTTCAAAATGGCTGCAAAACTCAACATGCTATTACTTTGACACCGTGACACTTAGAAATTTATCATCTAATCCAATGGGATCATGTTGGGCCCCTCTACAATAACCTCTCACAGTTTTTTCTATCTCGGAGGTCATTTTCCCGTGCTGGCGAATTTTCACTCAGGGAAAAAGTTGTCAAATGCAAGTAGTTGAAAGTTGCAAAGTTGTGCAATTTTCGTTCTGTAGCTTGTGTCACCAAATGACCTATTCCAACACATCTTGGTGGGTATTTTACGCTAGGTATAGTCCTCTCTTGCAACCAAACACGCGGAATCGCTCTAAGCTACATTCAACCAGATCGATCCTTTTGGGGGTCCAAAGTGCAAAATGGTTGTGAACTTCAACATGCTAGTACTCAAACACCGCGATGCTTAGAAAATTATCATTTGATTATATGGGATCACATGGGGCCCCTCTACAATAACCTCTCTCGGGTTTTTCTATCTCAAAGGCATTTTCCTATGCTGGCGAATTTTAACTCGGGGAAAAAGTTGTCAAATGCAAAAAGTTGAAAGTTGCAAAGTGGTGCAAATTTTGTTTTGCAGCTCGTGTGACCAAATGAACTATTCCAATGCATTCGGGTGGGTACGTTTACGCTAGGCATGATCCTCTCTCACAACCAAACACGAGGAATTGCTCTGAGCTACGTTCAACCGGATCGATCCCGTAAGGGTCCAAAGTTCAAAATGGCTGCGAAATTCAACACAATATTACTTAGACACCGCGATGCTTAGAAACTTATCTTGTGATTCTATTTGATCATGTTGGGCCCTTGTACAATAATCTCTCTTAGTTTTCGCTATCTCTGAGGCATTTTCCTATGCTGGCAAATTTTCACTCGGGGAAAAAGTTTTCAAATGCAAGTAGTTGAGAGTTGCAAAGTGGTGCAAATTTTGTTATGCAACTCATGTGACCAAATGAACTATTCCAATGCATCCAGGTTGGTATGTTTATGCTAGGTACGGTTCTCTCTTGCACCCAAACACGCGGAATTGCTCTGACCTACGTTCAACCAGATCGATCCCTTAAGGGTCCAAAGTGCAAAATGGTTGTGAATTTTAGCATGTTATTACTCAATCACCGTGATGCTTAGAAAATTATCATTTGATTATATGGGATTACGTTGGGCCCCTCTACAATAACCTCTCTCGATTTTTGCTATCTTGGAGGCATTTTACTGTGCTCGTGAATTTTCACTCGTGGAAAAAGTTGTCAAATGCAAGTAGTTGAAAGTTGCAAAGTGGTGCAACTTTTGTTCTGCAGCTTGTGTGACCAAATGAACTATTCCAACACATTTGAGTGGGTACGTTTATGCTAGGCATGGTCCTCTTTTAGACCCAAACATGCGGAATCACTCTGAGCTACGTTTAACTAGATTGATCCCTTAAGGGTCCAAAGTGCAAAATGACTATGAACTTCAACATGCTATTACTCGGACACCGTGACACTTAGAAATTTATCATCTGAACCTATGAGATCACATTGGCCCCTCTATAATAACCTCTCTTGGTTTTTGCTATATCGAAGGCATTTTCCTATGCTAACAAATTTTACTTGAGGAAAAAGTTGTCAAATGCAAGTACTTGAAAGTTTCAAAGTGGTGCTACTTTCGTTCTACAGATTGTGTGACCAAACAAACTATTGCAACGCATCCGGGTGGGTACATTTACGCTAGGAATGATCCTCTTTCACACCCAAACATGCGGAATCGCTCTGAGATACGTTCAATTGGACTGATCCCTTAAGGGTCCAAAGTGCAAAATGGCTACGAACTTCAACATGCTATTAATCTGACATCGGGACACTTAGAAAATTTTATTCTAAACATACGAGATAAATTTGGGCCCCTCTACAATAAATTCTCTCGGTTTTCTCTATCTTAGAGGCATTTTCCTGTGCTATCAAATTTTCACTCAGGGAAAAAGTTGTCAAACACAAGTAGCTGAAAGTTGCAAAGTGGTGCAACTTTTGTTCTGTGGCTCGTGTGACCAAATGAATTGTTCCAACTTGTCTAGGTGGGTATGTTTACGCTAGGAATGGTCCTTTCTCACATGCAAACACGCGGAATCACTCTGAGCTACGTTCAATCGGATCGATCCCTTAAGGGTCCAAAGTTCAAAATGGATGCAAACTTTAGCATGCTATTAATCAGACACCATGATGCTTAGAAACTTATCTTCTAAGCCTATGAGATCATGTTGGACCCCTCTACAATAACCTCTCTCATTTTTCTCCATCTCAGAGGCATTTTCCTGTGCTGGCGAATTTTCACTCAGGGAAAAAGTTGTCAAATGCAAGTAGTTAAAAGATGCAAAGTGGTGCAACTTTCATTTTATAGCTTGTGTGACCAAACTAGTTGTTCCAATGCATTCGGGTGGGTATGTTTATGCTAGGCATGCTCCTCTCTCACACCCAAACACGTGGAATCGCTCCGAACTACGTTCAACCGGATTGATCCCTCAAGGGTCCAAAGTGCAAAATGGCTGCGAACTTTAGCATGCTAGTACTCGGACACCACGATGCTTAGAAACTTATCATCTAATCATATGGGATCATGTTGGACCATTCTACAATAACCTCTTGGTTTTCGCTATCTCGGAGGCAATTTCCTGTGCTAGCGAATTTTCACTCAAGGAAAAAGTTGTCAAATGCAAGTAGTTGAAAGTTTCAAAGTGGTGCAGCTTTCATTTTGCAGCTCGTGTGACCACACAAATTTTTCCAACACATCCAGGTGGGTATGCTTACACTAGGCATGGTTCTCTCTCCCTCCCAAACACGAGGAATCGCTCTGAGCTACGTTCAACCAGATCGATCGCTTAAGGGTCTAAAGTGCAAAATGGCTGCGAACTTCAACATGATATTACTCAAACACCGCAATGCTTAGAAACTTATTATCTAATCCTATGGGATCATGTTGGGCCTCTCTATAATAACCTCCCTCAATTTTTTCTATCTTGGAGGCATTTTCCTATGCTGACGAATTTTCACTTGGGGAAAAAGTTGTGAAATGCAAGTAGTTGAAAGTTGCAAAGTGGTGTAACTTTCATTTTGCAGCTCATGTGACCAAATGAACTGTTCCAAATCATCCGCATGGATACGTTTATGCTAGGCACGGTCCTCTCTCGTACCCAAACATGTGGAATCGCTCTGAGCTACGTTCAACCAGATCTATTCCTTAAGGGTCCAAAGTGCAAAATGGCTGCAAACCTCAACATGCTATTACTCAGACACCATGATACTTAGAAACTTCTTGTCTAATCAGCAAAAACTAAAAAATTGGCAAAAAATTCTTTTAAAACCCGTAAAAAAATGCAAATAAAATCGTATTGATTTTCATGTGAAAACAAACAATGAGACCAAAGCTTGTTGCTTACTATTATGCTTTGATAGACTTTTTCCAAGCATTCATAGCTTGTTCAAAAGATTTTGTTTTAGGATTTTAGCTATAGTAGCAAGGTAGTGAACTATTTTATGAAATGCTCTTGTAGATATGTATGAAAAATGTCATACCATAGACAAGGCAACAAATTGTTTGAAAATATGCCTCAAGGAAATGTGTTCTCATGGTGATGGAATTCCATGACAGTCCATCACCATAGGCATTCATCATGGCATTCCATCACCATGAGACCACATTTATTTGAGGCATATTTTCAAACAATTCACTTCCTTGTCTATGGCTTGTCATGGCATTCCATCACCATGAGACCACTTTTCTTTGAGGCATTTTTTCAAAAATTTCAATGGTTTGTCTATGCTATTGCTTACTATTATGCTTTGATGGATTTTTTCCAAGCATCCATAGATTGTTTGAAAGCATCCATTTTAGGCTTTAAGACATAGCAAGAAGGAAAAAATCTATATTGTAATTGAAATTTGGTCATCTATCAACATCTAGTTATTTGTTAAACTCTTTATTTTATTTGCTCTCCATATCTCTATGCTATGGAAATGCATTTTGATTTCAAAAAGGATAGTTTTTATCTCTTGTTATACAAATTTTTATGTTTTTTTATCTCTTGTTATAAAAAGGAGAAGATATACAATGTCAAAGAAGAGTGAAAGCATGGTGCAGGAGCACCTAGATCATGTAATGCCTCCAAAAGGTTAATTTGTCCAATTTGTATGTTGAAGCCAAAATGATGTGTCAAGGCCTTGTAATGGCTAATTTGAATGTAATCAAATCATAAAATAAGTCACTAGGAGGTGAAAATATAAAAAATGCAAATAATACAATGTTGTTAAAAAGTAATCATGGTGTAATTATGCAGCAAGAGAGAGCATAAAGCAAGGAAGATTAAGAGTTAAAAGGGTATTTGCACCGATGAGAAGTTACAAAAGGCAGTTGCTAAGAGGGAAAAAGTTATAAAAGGCATTGTAAGGTGTGCAAAAAGGGGGTTGGTATTCTTGTAACCAGATTTTGAATGAAAACTCTTGTTTTTTTGTTTGCAACACTCTATCCTTTATTTCCATTTGTGTATTGATAGTCAAGAATTAAAAGAGACATATTTTTGGTGTGATATATGTTAGGAATAATTTAAATTCCTTTTCAAAGAATTTGAAGGTCAGTTCTTAAGAAACAAAAGTAGAAAAGACAATTTCCTATGTCTTGGGTAGAGTTCTTTTTGCAGTGGTTTTTAGAGTCTAATAGAGCATTTCATCACTACTCCACCAATGTAGGCCAAGTATATTGGTGGAGTAGGTTAATGTTAGGGTGTTTTGAATTTTTTTTATGATTTTAGGTATAGGAGAATGCAAGAGTGCTCAGATGAAGTTGTTACACACATAAATTGAAGGTTTCCATACAAAATTTGATGCTACAATCATACATAATGAAGAAATAGATTTTTCCATGGATTGAGAAGGACATAGATGATGTTTTCAGGTGTATTTAAAGGTGTTGGAAAATATGGCATGTTGGTAGAAGATGTGGAAGGTGATATTCCAAAAAACCCTCATTATTTTGCTTGCAAAGCCTATATTCAAGGGTTTTGATATTTAAATGTTTTAGTGGATCTAAATAACTCTTGAAAATGATGGAATTATGAGTTTGGAGGTATGAAAAAATATTTTTTAAGGTTGGTTAGTGATTTGGAGATGATTTTTTGGTAGTCACCTTGCAAATTTGGCCTAATTTGTGGTTGGGAGCAATGTATCAGACTAGTTTTCTGATGTTTCTCTAAAAAAAAGTGGCAATGTTTTTGTGGTATGTCTAAATAATCTATAATGGGTCTCCAAAACTATATCAAGATTGTGTTTATGCAAAGATGGTAGAGTTGTATCACTCGATTTAGGGCTTTGCTAACCTACAAGGAAATTGATAAAATGAGTGTTAAAACAAAGGCCAGTGGTATTTGTGATTAGATTTTTTAAGTAAATTCTTAAATAATGTTTTCAAAGGTATTTCAATGATTTGGGAAATTTTTAAAGGTTAAGGTTGTTGATTTTATGTTTATACTAGGGTGGAATCTTAATGAAGAATGGTGTTATGACTATGAAAATTAGTAAATTTGATAACTCAGAGTTATGTGAATATGTTATTGGTTTGTTTCTATTAGAATCATGATGATTATGAGGCTCTTGTAAGTCTGATAGTAATTTGAAGGTAAGAATGTATGTCTATTAGCCTTGGGGAGAGTGAGTTGTATTAAGGAGGTTTTGGTGAATGTTGAAGTATTGGTTGGTTCAATGCCTTTGATCAGTTTTTTTCTTAAGATCAGTCAATTAGATGTTGATAATGGTCTAGAATATGATTTGGGTGATTTGGGAAATTGACATGTTGTCTTGAAGTGTTATAGAACTGAAGAAATCAAGTGAGTTTGAAGATAAATTCATGAAAAATTTAGTAAACAATTTGTTTTTTTAATTTGAACTTCTCCTGATTTTGTTTGGGATTGAAATCCCTTGAAGAAATGATGGTGTTGAGGAGTTTTATAAATTGATATTAAATTGAAAAATTTAAGACAAAGGGAGATGGATATTAAGCCTTATGCTGAGGAGTTTTATAAATTGAATTTAAGATATGGTCATCATGAGAATGAAGATTAAAAGATTGCTAGATATATTGGTGTTTTAAGGTTAAACATACAAGATGAATTGGTTTTGGCTAATCCTAGAACTGTAGAGGACTGTTATCAAATGGAAATCAGGGTGGAGGATAAAATGAAGAGAAGGAAAGACAAAGCAACAAGAGGAAGAGGCAACACTTCTAGAGGAAGAGGATTAAATCTTAATTTCAAGGCAAACACTGAGACTCAAGGAGATGACAAGAAGGACCAAGATAAATTTGATTCTAGAGGTGGATGGAGAGGTTCAAGGGGAAGATTTAGTGGAGGAAGAGGCTCCTATCAGTTCTTAGGAAGATGCTACACTTGTAACCAACCTGGACATCTAGCCTTCAAGTGCCCTGAAAAGCAAGGCTCAAGTTCCTATGGTGGAGAGAGGAGGAATCAACTAGTGCATGAGGATGAAGAAAGTGTAACCTCACCTGTGGTGAACCTTACATTTGAAGTTGGAGAGAGTTTGATGATTAGGAAAACATTGCTCAAGGCACCAATCTCTGAAGAATCCCCACAAAGGAAATCACTCTTTAGAATCAATTGCAAGGTACAAGGTAAAGTATGTAGGATGGTAGTGGATTCAGGTTCAACTGAAAACATGGTTTCTTGTGAAATGGTGAATAAAATAAATTTGAAAAGAATCCCTCATGGCTTACCTTACAAGTATCTTGGTTAAGTGATGGTCAATCTTTGTTAGTAAACGAGTAAGCTATTGTAGATTTCTAGATTGGTGAGTATAGGGATAGTGTTATTTGTGACATTCTTCCAATGGAATGTTGTCACATACTCCTTGGAATACCATGGCAGTATGATAGGTGTGCCATGTATGATGTGAAAGAAAATAAGTATACCATAAGGAAAGATATCCATACGTCTGTTTGGACTCCACTTCTAGAGGATATGAAATGGAAAGCCAAAGTAATCATGTGTGGGAACAAGGACCCTGTAAGTTTTCTGAGGGAAATAAAAAATTCTGGTTTTGGGAACCATTATAGGTCTAGTAATATAGGGGCAGTTGATATAAGGACCAATGTAGCAGCAAAGGAGGTAATGACACTGGGTTTGTGTGAAAGTCTTATGATGGGCGCCATAGAATGTCTTGTTCTTGTCGATGTGAGAGTAAAGAAAGAAAGGTTTGTAACTACAAAGATAGATAACACTGATAAAACAGTGAAGAAGCAAGCTGGCAGTGTGTTGGGACTGATGATAGGGGTACAAGGACAACTTGTTGTTAAATGGGTAAAATGCTGAGTTTTGGAGATTTCAATGAACCTGACTTGGAGATTGTTTTCAAATTTCCATTTTATGAATGTTGAGAGTCTTTGTAGGGCCTTGGTGGAGATTTTTTGTTATTTTGCAAGATTAAAGGTTTGAAGACCTTGAGGGTGAGTTGATGCCTATTAGGTTGAATCTTTATGAAGAAGAGTTCTTTCATTGAGAATTTCCATTTCCATTGTTGTGAGTCTTCTCCACCTTGGCTCAACATCAAAAAACAACTAAATTTATCATTTCAAAGTAATTTTTTTGATGCATTTTTTCAAGCAGTTCACTGCCTTGTCTATGATATTGCTTACTATTATGCTTTTGATATATTTCTTTGAAGCATCCATAGCTTGTTCAAAATCACCTGTTTTAGGATTTTAACCATAGCAACAAGACAATGAACTATTTGAGATGATGCTTTTGTAGACATGTATGAAAAATGTGGTAGCATAGACAAGGTAGTGAATTGTTTGAAAAAATGCCTAAAAGAAATGTAGTCTCATGGTGATTATTGTCATTGCATTCCATCACCATGAGACCATATTTATTTGAGGCATTTTTTCAAAAATTTCACTACCTTGTCTATGCTATCCTAATTTTGGTGAGAATGCCTAAGACTATTTCAAGTTTCCTTGGTTTGGAGGTGAGTTTGTGAGGGGGTTCCTTTGGAAATTAGGCCAAATTGTGAAACCTAGAGCAAGGAGGTGTATTGAAAGTTCATGTTGGTATAAAAGAGCTACTATTGGTTTTGGCATATGTTGTATAACCCTGAAAATGGTATCTTAATCCACCTTTAAATGGTCAGTTGGTTTTGAAAGGTTGGGAAAAATTAGGCTTGGACTGGGTTTTGAGTTTGCTACAGGAGCACCTACACCACATCATCAATTTTTTCTTATTTGAATACATTAATAGGGAAATTTTAGTTTCTTTAGGTTTATTTTCTCTAATAATCTTTGAGAGATCAAGAATAATTCAAATAAAGGGTGTTTTGTGTCTTAGAAGTCAATTATAAATCATATAAGTTGTAAAATGCTGACAAAGCAACTTTAACACAAACAAATGTAATTAAGGGACCAAATAATCCCAAGGTTGGTTATGGGCATTGGGGAGAATATGGTTGTTGGAAAATTATTTAAAAAGCCTTACCAAGGCTCGAATGAGAGAGTGGAAGAAGTTTTGTAACAATTTTACACAATAAACACCACAATTTTGAGCAATTTTCTAGAAAAATACTATTTTCTTGATCTTTTTGAGTGTTGTACGGGCACATACAAGTTCTTCATGGTCTAAGAATTTTATAGGATGTGTCTATATGTTTTCTAATTTATTTATTTTTTATTTGGTGTCTTAACTCTTTGTTTGTAGAGAGAACCAACACAAACAATGACTGTCCCAATGTTGCTGAATCAAGGGTTTGAGGGGAAATTCGTGATGTAACAATCAATCCACCTATTGTTTGCTATTGTATCTTAGTGGATTGATTGAAAATTTTTTATAATAAGTGTTTCAACTCATTTTGGAATAAGGATTCATAATTATGTGGTGTTTTTGTGATTGTTCTAAGACTGAACAAGGGTTTTCCAACATGGAAGTGAGGAACCAAAGAGAGGTTTTTAAGAATTAATGCCTGTAAGGGTTATGTGAGGGTTTGATGAGTCTTTGAAAAATTATTTTGAGGTGTTTGGGGCTTTGGAAGTGTTGAGAGAGGTCTGGAGTTGTATGTTTCTTTAAAGCCCTTGATTTTGTGAAGGTTTAGGAGGGTTTCTTGGGATAGTGAGTTAGAGGCTCTGTAGACACAAACTAATGACAAAATTTGAGGTTTGGCACCATGACCTAAGACTTTCCAAGGCATTTGGGTAGATACCTAAAGTTGGAAGGGTGGTCCCTTTGGAAAAAAAGGGCTAATTGTGAAGCCAAAATTGAAGTAGGTGTGTTGAAAGTCTATGTCGGTCCAAAAGAGAGACCACTGATTCTTTGGTATGTTGTGTAGCCCTGAAAAGGGTATCTCAATCCATCTTGTAATTGTCTAGTGTTTTGGAAAGGTTGGGAGAAATCTGGCTAAAACTGAGTTTTGAGTACTACAAGAATAACCAGTCACAAATGTGAGTTTTGGAAACCTTGATGAATCTGACTTAGGGATTGTTCTCAATTGATTCAATTGTCATTGTATGAATGTTGATGGTCTTTGTAGGGCCTTGGTGGAGTCTTGTTGTTCATTTGCAAGGTTGAGGAGTTGAGACCCTTGAGGGTGGGTTGATGCCTATTAGGCTGAATCATTATGAAGAAGAGTTCTTGATTGAGAATTGACATTTCCATTGTTGTGAGTCTTCTCCACCTTGGATCTGCATCAGAGTGCTACAAGGGTGGATTGTTTGGGTAAGGTGTTGAATGAAGAGTTTGGTTTGATGGGGCTTTGAGGTTGTGTAGATTGCTCAAAATAGGTTGTATTAATCTTGTTAGGAGCCCCTTGAAGGCAGGTTGTCAGACTGATTGGGTTTGAGCCTCCTTGCCTCTGCATCGGTGAGGCACAAGTAATTGAAGCATTCCAAAGGATACAAACCACCACGAATGGAGCTTATTTATACAATATGCTTTAGATGGGGCTTATTGAGCATTCACAGTAATTAATTAAGCATTAGATGTAAACAAAATCCATGCCTACAACATTCAAGCATACAACTTACACGATATGCATGATAACATCATTCAAGAATGGCAGTAGCAAAATAAGAGTTTCTTTAATCAAAAATCCGAAAGGCTATACAATGATATATATTGATAAAAGTATATAAATATATCCAAAAAAACCATATAGGCTTAGTACAAAGGAGCCATATGGACATAAAATATCACGTATATATATCAATAGTACAAAACATATGTTCCAAAATGCCACATAGGCATACAACAAACAACACTAATACATAGTCATTTCCCTCTAGGGGAAGGAAATAGATCTCGTGCTTGCCTTCAAAATTCGGCTGGATGGAGTGACTGTTGCTTCTCTTGTCTTTCGAACACACTCGCTACTCCTCCTCTCTTCACTCTTGGACCTTCAACTGATACAATTAAAAGTAAAGATGTTAAAACATAGAAATTGAATTGTGGAATGGCATATAACAAAATATATAATCACTTACCGCATACATATAGTCATCATGCACATTTACAGCATCACCACATCCATGATCTGGAGTGACAACCACCTGTAGCAACCATGAAGATAGAAATTAAACTACATAAAATTATTGTGAAAATTTTCTATAATAGACCATAAAAGAGAAAATATAATGTCAAATCGACTAATCTATTCCATACCTCTCTCAATGGATCAGAACTGGCTATTGCTGCAGCAACTCCATGGTCCATCGTGCCACCAACATCAACAGGGCTATCTCTTATCAACATCTGCAAATGAAACAATATCTCAGGTATCATGTTGATATAGGAGAACATAATGTGACACGATCAAGGAATACTTGAATGCAATGTTTGTGTTTCTCATCAATTTTTTAGATTTGTATATATGCAAAATTACGAAAACTAGCTAACATAGATTTACAACACCATTAATGAATAAAGGCTACCTTAGTGTATGTTGTTTGAGGATATGAATCATGAGGTGTGGAGGAAGAAGGTGCACCGGGAAACTGTTTGAAATCCGAAGCATGTTATGAGACAAACATTCAAATATAACATTCAACTGTTCAAATGCAATAATAATATCTTTAATACTAGTTGCATACCTATGGACTCATCGTCGAGAATGTATAAGGGTCTGTAGGAATAGAGCATCCCTCATGAATAGTGCGAACCCTAAATTTCATCATATCAAAATTATACTAATTTAGTTATTCTTAAATTTCAAAATATATTTTAATAAACAACATTAAAATAACTTGCTAAATTTTACTTGAGTGTCAATGCCGAATGTATCATTCAGAATATCATCTATGAAAGACATCGCCTCTGCAACTGATGTAGGCTATATAGCAGCATCACGAGGACCCTGATAATCATACATGCAAACAACACCACAAGCACCATGATGGTGGGGTTGAGCTCAGAGCCTACGCATCTCCTCCACACCAGGTTCTACTAGAGGACTCACACACTGTAAAATGGTCTGGGTGAGTGAGCCAATCGAATTCATCGTGTCCACCTCTATACTATCCTTAACAATGGAAGGAACAATGAAATGCTCCACCATGGGTCTGCCCAAGGCTCTCGGTGCCAGCTGTGGATTACGTCGTGCAATAGGTCTATTGTGTGTGGAGCTCCCACCTCTACCGTGAAATTCTAAGATGTCAAAATAGTTTGGCATTTTATTGCGGAAAAACTCGGAATAGAGTTTCCTCAAAAAGTATTATGTCACCTCATGGTTATTGCATGGAGGTTTGTCAAATACCATCCACCACCGTTCCCAATTTTTTTTTTAATTAAATCATGGTGGAACTAATGGATGGGGAACCTCCTCAATGCATGGGACAAAGGTTCATTGGCTTTTGGGTCTTTAAATAGGGCACACAACTTGGATTTGCTAATTTTTAGTTTTTTGACATCTACATATGACAAACCATTAGCATAAAATTGCCTCATCTCATCTCTCTTAGTTGACCAAAAATTCATTTGCTCGCTCATTTCTCCTACATGAGTTAAAATTGACTTCAATGATTCAACAATCCCTCTCCTATAAGGGTGGGTTTCAACATGCTCAATTAATCTTGCAATTAATTGTTGAAGGTCTCTTTTACTGTTTTCAATTTGATTTTGAATATTTCTTGTGTTCCTTGAGGATGCCTATGAATTGATGGAGGGGTTTCGGGTTGTTCTTGTATAAGAGGCTCTTCATGAGGGGGTGATTGTGCATTCTCAATGTTTTGAGGTGGAGATTCATTTCTTGAGAATTAGAACAAATTTTTATTATAAAAATCTATTTAACATTGCATTCCAAATAAAATTCGAAATAAATAGAATATAAATACACACCTCTTTGCAATCTTCAACCTCTCTGATGTGTTGGTGACATCCTCCTAGAAAATGGAAAGCTAAGGATGAAAAAAATGGAAGAGACTTGGTGAGCATGAGTTGCAGACCTGAAATCCTCCTCCTCAAGATGTGGGTTGAAGACAAAATGAGGGTTCCAAACCCGATTTTTGTTTTTATGTCTAGAAACACATTTTGGCACACACCAAATTGATTCTTTTTCATTTGGTGTGCGCCAAATTTGGCGTGCACCAAAGGCCTTGTTTCAAGTTTTTTTTTTATCATTTCTTCAATTTGGCACCTAAATTGTGTCACAAATTGGTGCACTTACCCTTATCTCTCCCTATGTCTACAGGTGGGACCTACCCTCTAGATGCCTATGAACTAGAAGATGTAGCAACAAATTCATTGGCAGTTCCTCCCTGTGGTGCTGTGTTTGAATTGAATGACCCCAAGACTTAATTTCTAATAGTAGGGACTCTTAATAACTTGAAAGAAGAAAGGCTTACCTTTAATTTCTTGAATTCTTCAGTCACATATTTGCCCAATTGCTCCACATTCGTATCATCATGGGTTTCCTTGTAGCCACTAGCCTATTTGTCCCTTGAAACTTCAACATTGTTTCCCTTTGACAAGTATTGTGTTGGCATATGAGGGTAAGGTGGATTATTACTAGCTTGTGGATCTAGTGGAATAGTAAAATTGTTGGGAGGGATAGAATTAGTGAAGGGGCCTCTAGCCTGTGGACTCTTGTTAGGCTTATTCCTCAAATCATATTTCTTTGCTGGTTGCTGGAACATCTGAACTTCTTCAACACCAACTTCTTCCTCATCCAAAGGACCATTATCATTCTTATTTTCCTCATTAAAAACTAAGATATTTTATCCTCATTCAACACCTACTCTACCTTCTTCTGGTTCATTTTCCTCACCTTTTGGGAATGGGGCATGATTAAGTACTAGCACTAGAGAATCATAGGGATTTGAGGGAACAATCTCTTGACTACTGGAATTGTTTTCAACTTCGTATTGGAAGATGGAAGCAACAGTCTAAAACTCAGTGCAATTTAACTCAGAATGCTAGCTTCTCTTATGGAGCCTACACCATCCAGACAGAGCTGCCTCTGCCAAATATACATCACTTGGAGGCTTCTTCTGAGTAGAAGGTTGATCCAATGGAGTGGTAACTCCTTCATTATTGGGTCTAGTATTCCATGGCCTATTTTATCTAGGTGGTTTCCTTCTATTGAATCCTTGTCCACCTTGTTGCCCCCTATCATAATTCTAGCCAGAGCCTTGTCCTCTATCATAATTTTGATTTTTGTCAAAATACTGTCCTCTATCAAAGTTCTTGTTCTCTATGTTTTTGCTCTCTCTATTGTAATTAGATTGCATGTTCTTTTGAGCAGCCTGAAGTTTTCTATTCTTATTTCTCAAATAGGTTACCTCCATATTCAGTTTCTTCACTTGCTTAGATAACTCATCCAACTGCTCCTTATCCAGATCATTAGGTGGTGCCAAATCAGTATTACTAGGAGGGTATCCAGGTACTCCTCTAGAACCAATAGCCTGATTCAAAACTTCTAAATTCTACAAGTATGTAGGGAAACCCGCTTGTTGTTGTGGATGAAGGGGTTGATTGGCCCTTTGCTGAGGATAAGATGTCATTGGCCAAGCCTGATTTATTGGTGGACCTGGATGAGGGATGAAAGGCAATGAGGGTATTGGATTCAATATGGGAGCATGATTAGTCAAAGCCTAGTTGAGAGTTTGGACTTGTCCAGGGTGAGTAGCAGGTTCTAAGGATGGAAGAAGTCCTGATAAATGTTGCCTTAAGTTTGTGTTGACCTTAACAACCTCTGTATATGTAGTGAGAAAAGTAGTTGGAGGATTAGTCCTCCACTTAAGGAATGTGGATGTAAGGCTGTCTAGGGCTTCAAAGTAAACTTCTAGGGCAGTGGCATCATCTACATCATAAGGTTTCTGGAGTCTAGTGTAAGCTCAGTGGAATCTATCATTGAATGACCCTATAGGCTCATTAATCTCCCTGTTAACTCCAATAAACTGCATGTAAAGCTCATTCACACAAATGGGAATTTTAATCTTTTGTAAAAATGCAGTCTCCAGTTCAACCCAATTATTGACACAGGCAGTAGGTAAGTGGTTATACCAATAAAAGGCCTCTTCCCCAAGGGAATAAAGGAAAATACTGTATGCAAAATCTTCATGATTAATTCCTCTATCCCTCAGATAGGTCTGGAAAATCTTGATATGCTCCTTTGTTGTCCTTTTGGGATCATGAGTATGGAACTTAGAGAAAAAATGCTCTGGGTTCTTGGGCATGACTTTGTAATTATTGAAAGTCAATGGAGATGGGTTGTTGGCAAGGAAATCCATTAGTGGAGGTGGAGGCGGTAATGGCTGATTTATGGCTGGTTGGGGCTATGGAACCTGAATTTCTTTAGAATCAGATGAAGATGAGGATGATGGAAGTGGCTAAGCGGATGATGATTCTTCCCATCTTCTGGTCCTTCTTGACCTAGTAGTGCCTTGCAATTCTTGAAATTCCTCTTCTCCTGGAGTAGATATGGTTCTTCTTTTGAACCTCTCAGGAGAAATGACAGACAAGAATTGATCAATCTTGCTTATTCAAGCCCTCCTTCTAGCACCAATCGGTTGATGGTGTTTTCTACACAACAACAACTCAGACATAATATAATATCCTATCTCTCTTGAAAGGTAAATCTCTATGGGAAAATAGATAACCCTAAGGTCTCTAATTTCAGGTCTTGACAATGCAAATAAAACAACTCAGAGATAATGTGAAAATGCTGGTAATCACAAAGGGACCTTACTACAAGCAAATACTGAAACCGAATTTATCAGATCTAGCAATATGTTGATAATTCAAACCCTAAATTTAACCCAGATAATAAATAAATAATAAAAGATAAAGGTTTCAGAGATAATTCTAAGACTAATTCTAACCCTAAGATTGACAATACAAAAGATGAGATGCTTAAAATGGACCAATCCCTCATAAACTACTTTATGTTCAAACTAGATAAATCTGCAATCTTACAAGAATAGAGCAATCTTCTAAGGTGTTTTAATATTTTCAAATCATGCATATTCATTCAAGACAACCCTATTGCAATTTGAAATGAACAAACATTCATAATTGAACTAAGCACAATTTTAGGTCCAGGCTAACTTTGTAAAGTAGCTAACAATTAGCTAATTGCAAAAAGTATGGACCAAAGATCGCTACAAATGTTTCAGGCATAGAACCCTAAGCATCACCTAACCATCTAACACTAAACTTAAGCAATTTTAAAGATAGAATATCAATAACCATTCCAAATAAAAATCAACGCAAGAAAGATACCAAATCACAATATCCTTTCTTATATTAAATCACCCAAAATGGTAACAATTCCAGTCTTTTATTACAACACTTGCTTGAAGATAAACCCTAATTACTGCTCTTACAATTCACTTCAAATTTGAAAATCTTCTAACTTTCTATTACTATTCTATTTATTACAAATGAAGCATCATGCCATATTTATAGAGAACCCCCCAAGATAGGTCGACCCAAATAGGGTTTACAATAATAAATGCCACACAATAGGTCAGCCTAAAAGATATTTGAAAATAACATGAAATGTGCAATTTGCACCAATTTCATCCAAGTCGGCCTAGGGTATCCAAGAACTCGATCCAATGCATATGAAGGAGGAGGAGAAATAATGGGAAGTAGAAATTCTAATGTAGCCCCTAAATAAATACTTCCCTTCTTTGTCTTTAATACACTCCACTTCACCATGCACTACCAGTAATACTTTGTCTAATTCGACAATAGGTGGCACAGGAAAAAACCTAATCTTCCTCTCGAGAGACTTGATGTCCTCTCTTGCTTGCTTCACTATATTATCCCAATCAACCCTATTTGTTTGATACATGTCAATAACTACAATGTAGGTTGCAACATCATCTAGTTGATGTTCAGTAATAGGACCCTCATTGATTGGAGAGTAGACATCTCGCCACCACCTCCTTAACTATTCCAAACTGAGATGCTTCAGAGAAAAAATATTTCTCCTTGTCATGATTTCAAAGAAGGAGATACACTTATCATGAATATCAGTCAAATTATCCTAAATCTGCTTCCCCTATTTGTATATCGTCTTCAAGTCCCTTTGCCTCATCTGAAAAATCTCAAACCATTCCCAAGGCTCTGCAACTCTTGAGAAAGGAAGAATTCCATCCGTCACCAGTTGATCCTTAGTATGCTCCATGATTTTCTTTATTTTCTAAAGAAGGAGATCTATATCCTCCTTATCTTGGGTTAGCACAGTCTTTAGCCAATCAATTGACCTCATTGCATTGCCTACAGTTGACAAGATGTCCTTGATGGCACCATCTCCCTTGGTTTGAACTCCCTACAATCAACCAACTATGGCATGTGTAGTGCCCTTCATCTTTTCAATCTTTGATATAGTTTCTTGAGGCAATAAACCTATAGTAGAGGAGGAAGAACTCATGGATTGCAAGGGTTTAATCAACTCCTGCAAGTACCTCTTTAGTCTCTCATTTTACTTCTCCAACTCATGCTTAGTTTGCACCTCCTTCCTCAATCTGCCAATGATCACAACACTGGAACCTTCATACTCCTCAATGTTCTGTTACATGGAGGCATGCCCTAAATCAATGGTTTTCATATAATAATCCTTTGTAGTCACCCCATCCCTATCTTTATCAAGAGTAGGAGTAGCAATATGGGCCACCCTATTATTTGATCCATCTCTTTAAATTCTACAAATGATTTTGGCCTTCTTCTTTGTTTTACCTTTTCCAATGTTAGCTATTAACTCATCCTAATTGGGAGGAGTGTCCTCCACTATAACTAGTTTCCTTTTCAAATCTTTATCTAGCCAACCTAGAATAGTGGATTATGACTACACCCTATCTTTCCTATCCTTCTCTTGTTGAACACTTGGTTCATCTGTTTCAATTTTTGGCTCCTTAGGGATCTCTCTAACCAAATCATCCTTTTCTCTACATTGCTCCTCCCCTACGTCCTGTGCTAGTGAAGGAATCTTGGCCGCTATCTCCTCCTTTTGAGGGGATTTATCCTCATGTAACTTTGTAGGTGGATCTACATAGGCTACCAAAGAAGATTGTATTACTTTGTCAATTTTTGCCTCTGTATTGTAGAGATCTCCCTCTTGCAATTCTTCTTCTCCCAAGTCTTTAGGGTCTTCAACATTCTTTGGCTCATCTGGCACATTGCAATCTCTTGAGAAGGGGGAATGTTCTCTTGTTCAGTGATAGGAGTAGTCATAGGAACACCTCCTTTTAGTGCAACATCCTTTGGAGAAGGAGTCCTTAACCTCCTCATGTATACTTTTTTTTTCTCTCATGAACTCTCTACCTCTACCATAGGTGGCTAACCCTCCTTATCTTGGAAGTCTCCTTTTCCTTTTGTGACAATTTCACAAGTCTTATTTTCTTTGACAAAGGAGCAGTGACATCCACTTCTTCCTTTTCTCCTTGAGGCATGCCTTCTCTTCTTGGCAATGGGCTTTCTTTGTTTCCCTGTTTCTACTACCTGTTCTATATGAACATCTTTAATTTTGATTTTGAATGGAGATCCCACCTTGGCCTTGCCTTTGGGGTCCTGTTCATGTGACTACTCAGAAGTGGAATGACACTCCAAATCTCCCATTAAGTCATAGGTGCATTGTACACCTTCGCTCTCCAATTCTAACATTTTGTGCTTAAGCCACAACTTGGTGTACTTAATCACTGGAGTCATAATCTACTCCAACTCTGTCTTTTCTTCCTCTAGCCAATCAACTTCTCCAACTGGCTTGTCCTTCACAGCCTCAAAGATGTGACCTTGAATCAAGTTCCCATGCCCTTCAACTTGATCAGGAATTTCCTTTATGTTATACAACTGCACTAAGTCCACTAGAAGCATAGAGCACTTCTTCTTTCTTATCTCAAACTAATCACTAAGGTTAGCCCAATAGTCTTCAATGTTATCCTTCTAACTATACTCTCTGCTAGCCTTCTCCTGTGCCTCACCAGTGATATCAAACCTAGTCCTTTTGGAATGGAAGGAGAGATCAAGAGTGCTCATTTCTTCTTCAGAAGCATGGGCTGACTAGATAGAAGGGCATACCTCATTAGTGTCTATCTTTAGAGGGAAGTCATTACTGAATCCTATCTTATTTTTCTCCCCTTTCAAAATCAAATCAAAATCACATATTTTCCTTGTGACCTCCAATAGTATAAAATGGTTAGTTGGGTACCTTGGAAGTCTATAGGAAGCCTTCTGACAGCCATCAATTCTTATCTAGGAAAAGGTAGGGGTTTGAATGAACCAAGCTCCAAACCTTTTGATCAATTACTTAGCCTTTTATGAAATTGTAATGTGTCCATCACCCTGCAACAACCTAGTGATGTACATGGTGAATGCATCATTCGCCCTCCTATAGCTTCCTCCACCCAAGTGTAGTTGTGGATACACTTCATAGATCACATACTGTCCAAAAAAACCTCTGGTGCTCAACACCTTGTATGGGTGAAACCTTGCAAGTGCATACTCCAGATAGGAAGTCATGGTGAAGGTCTTTGTCTATAGGACATTGCACATTTTCTCATGAATTACTGCACTTATAACACCTGTCCAATGGTAATCTATACCTTGCTCCATCTGATCAATAACATTAAACATCCAACTCTCAAAGACCCCTGCACTTTTCAGTCCTACCAACCTGCTAAGGAGTTTGATAGCATCATAATACTCTCTCCTAAATTTGACCCTGACCAGTTGCTTGGGCAACTTGGAGAAGTGAGACTTGGGCTTCTCCAACCAAGATTTAATAACATGTTGGGACTTGATAACATTCTCCTCATAATACTTCTTGGTTGAATCCATATCAAAAGCCACAACATGTGATCGATCAGGCATATGAAAGGTCCGAGCAATGGATACAGGGTCAAAGTTTGCCACAATCCTTCCTTGGGGACAAATTTTCCTTTGTGTAGCCCTGCCATAGTGCCTCACACACTCCAACACCAACTCATAACACTATACCATAGAAAGAAATCCAGCCACATTTGCTAATCCAGACTCCAATGTCCTTCTGGCCAACAAAGGGAGATTCTGTGTTGCCATCCATGCCTTGAATTCCTCATAGGCCCACATTCCAACATCAGTATTGGTGATCGCTGACTAGATGGAAGTCAAATTGCTTTCATGGATTCTACTCTTTATATCCATCTTCACTCTCTCTGCCTCAGAGATAGCTAAACCTTCAACATTTGGATCCATCGCCTTTCCCTTGCCTTGCCCAACAACAACTTGTCCTAATCCTACCTGCAAACAATAAAGACACAAAAATAAGATCCATGATAAAAAGAAGTGCCCCAGATCCATATCAAAGAAGTCATCTCAATGTTCAGGATTTAGCCCCCCTGATGGAATCTAGACTGGAGAGGAATTTTGGGGAAATCTGGACCAGCCAGAATCCAATAAAATAGGCATACAAATATCCATATAATCATTTAATTAATCAATATAACCAAGGAATAATTTGATATAACTTAGCATAAGTTCATTTGATCATCAAATGTATAATCACCAATCAACTTCTTATGTAACCATCAAACTCTTCATTCCCTGCAAAACCTCAGAAGAATCTGCCTTAGACGAAAATCCCCGAAAATGGTAATAGTTTAAACAATTTGAGAAAATGAAGGAGGTTCAGAACATTCGACAAAATTTTGAGGGTGAGGATTTTAGCGAAATCAATACAATTTTATCACTTAAGCCCAACTTCAGAAAAAACGACCAAGAAATGGACACCGGGGAAATCCAAAGGTAGCGGAAATCTACGAGATAGGAAAAAATTCGGGTTAAAGCACATTACAAAGAACAATGAGGAAATGGGAAAACTCGAGGAATTCTGACAGATGGGGAATTCTGCAAAGAAGTTGAAAGCCCAAATACCTACGCTTCTCTTGTCCTCACCCAAATTGATCGAATGATCATGAATTTAAGAACCTGGAACTTGACACTAGCTTGACCCAGACCTCCAATGGATCATCTTTGAATTCAAAACCCACCTCTTACTAAATTAAGAGGGATTGGCCATGCCCTAGGTCAAAAACCCTAAACCTTCTATCATGAATGCACAAAATAGCTCAGGCACAATTTGCTTGCCCATAAGGATAGAAAGTTTGTGGCAAATACAAGCAAGCTACCTGAGATAAACTTGAAAGGCAAGCTCAAAACAACCACCTAGGAATGGCACCCAAACAGAATGGGAAATTTCCTAGCTTAGAAATGCAAAATGCCAGATTAGTAAGAGATGAACCCCCAAAATGTCCAAGAATCACGTACATTAAACAAGCAAGAGCGTAGCAATGCGGAAAGCATGGAAGTGCACAAGGAAAAATAATCCATCAAAAGAGAGAGATAGCATTCATGTAATACCATGAGAATAGAAGAATCATAACCAAGTAGCCAACAAGAGACCTCAAAGCTCGAGCAAAGCACAAATGACACTCATGAAATCCCACTGCAATCAATCGAATTCACTCCCAGATGGACAATCTAGCAACACACCTTAGGTTCAAACACTCCAAAATCAAATGGCTAGCAAACAATAAAGCTCAAATGGCATAAAATTTCCCATAAATCAATATAACACTGCCTAAGAATTCATGCAATCACACATTAATGCGATCGACAAGACAAACTAAGCCAAAACCAAGAATCTGACAGAGCAACGGACTTCGAAAAAATCCAAACATGACGGATTTTTGCGGATGACCAAAATCCTCGGACTTCAACGAAAAGCAATGGTCACTGGGCTCCGAAGGAAAACTAGGAAAGTTCACCTAGGGTGGATTTTCCCAAAAACAATGAAAAGCCCGGAATGAACCCAAAACTTAAGGTTTTCAATAAAAATCATAAATGGACCATTCCAACAGGCAAGATGAACATCAAAGCACATGCCCAAGCCAACAATACTCCAAAAAATAGAAAGGCCAAGACATCGAAAGCGAAAACCAAAAGAGGGAAAAAGAGGGTCCCTACTTTCAGTGGGGCATGTGTGCAAAAACTGCACAATAGGAAATAAGCCCTCTCACTTGCTTTAGTAATATTTATAAACCAAATAATCAACTATCAATAAATAGCTCTCATAACTATAGGCTAATCAAGCATAATCTAATACAAGTTGGTGTATAAACAAGGAGGTTTCTCCTCTCCTATGATATTTAACAAAGTATCTTACTTGAGAAATTCAATCTGAAAAAAACTTCAAACATAGTCTTCACCACTAACAATGATTAAGCCTATAGTATATCTAGAGTTCAATTTTTTAACTCATAACAACTATAAAAAATAAGAAAAAATTAAATATATATCAAATAAAATATAACAACTAAAACACATTGATTATAGCGGGATAAACTGTAAACTAGTGAGATGTATATAATAAGAGTGAGAAAAGATCCTCATTCCACTAACTATAGTATTTTATAAGTGACATTCTACCCATAGTGTGTATATAGAACTTAAGGACAAAAAAATATAGATCTTAACCCCTACACTTAGTCTTAGAAACTCCAAACACCTATTCTACAATACAAAATCCAAGAAAATGAACACAAGAAGAATTATAATAAAGATTCTAAACTCTCCAAAATCTCAAGAAAGCATTCACTACCTTTTTCACAAGTTCTATAGATGTCTTTCCAATAACTTTTCACACATCAACAATAGAAGATCAAATACCAAAAAGAAGATTTGAAAAGCCTAAACCATTCATATTTTATGCTTTACTTGAACTATGATATGTTTGTTGGTTCTAACAAGGTGAGAAAATGTGTTCCTTGGTTATGTTAGGAGGCAAAAACATGTTTGTTGGTTACTAAAAATGTAATTTTTGATAGAACTAGTTTTCTAGAATGTTATGAGGTTTATAAATTTATTTTAGAAGATCTCACAGATGTCCCATACCATGCCAAATACTCTCTTGGATATTAATCACATCCTATATGAAATGCATGTCAAATGCATAAAACTAATTCCTATTTAAATTTATTACATTTTTTTAACACACTACCAACATTTCCCTTGGACAACTCAAATAGGCTCCTCTATATTGTCCAACATTTCTCTTCCCTATCAGCATGCACTATCATTGGATTGGCATGGCTTCTATTGTAAAAGTTAATGCTTTTAATTTGTGCTCTAATCCTCAATCTACCTTTGTGGCAAAGTGCACATCTTCCAAATCCTTGGTAATCCTTTGTAAGGATCATTTTTTTTTGTTAGGGATAGATTGAGAGGAGAGAATTTTGTTAAAATTTTTTTTTCCTCCCCTTCCCTAACAATGGTCAATTCTACTATTTCAAGGGATGAATCAATTTGTATTTAGGATGTTGGTGCCAACAAGTCAATTAAACCTAAGGTTTTTGATATTCGTTAATTGGTTATGTCAAATCTTTTAGTAGCCAAACCATTTTTTTTTCTCATTCTGATTTGCTCAAGATCCCTCGTTTAATCTTAGGGATCAAATCCAGCCTTTTTATTCTCAAACAAGAACATAAAATGTTTCAATTGTTTAGAATTTTGTAGAAGTTAAGATTAATTTAAAAACTGATGTTTACAGATTAAAAAATCAACCCAAAAACATATTCGAAAAATCAGATTGAAGAAACAATAAAATGAATAATTTGCTTAAATATTGTGTAAGACAGAGATTTTCGATAAGATAGAAAGTATTTTTTATTAATGCAATGAAAATTTCTAAAAGATCCGAATTTACGTAGATGCCATCATACATAAGAAAATGGACAAGAATGCCGGGAGAGAAACAATGAAAAGAGAAACAAATACATAAAATGATGTCTTGCTGGGATCGAAACAAACCATGACAACAAACCATCACATGTAAATCTCACTAGCACAATATTTACTTTTTAAGCATTGCACAAGCCTGAAAAGATTCTCCCTGTTTCGAAACTGAAAATGATTGTGGCAGATGAAAACTTGTAGCCTCTCTCTTCACTTTAAACTGCATCCCCACTTACATTATCGCAAGTAATAACATCGCCGTCGCTATCGCTGTCTCTCGGAATCCGCGCTGTTGAAGGCTCTATCTTTCCTTCCAGCATCCGCACCACTTGTCCCATGCTTGGCCTCACATTCTCATCCTTTTCAATGCATAGCAACCCTACGACAATAACTCTTCTCACCTCTTCTATATCTGCCTCCTCTCCATTTAGTGCAACACCCTCCTCCACAATATTAATTATGTTCCCCTTCTAAATTTGCTCTGCGGCCCAGGAGGGAAAGTAGTGCTTGTTTGAATCTGTCACGCTCATGTCCAGATTTCTTCGACCTGAGATGATTTCCAAGAGTGTCATACCAAACTGTATACATCAACCTTGGAAGTGATGTGAAGACCGGAGAACCACTCTGGGGCCAAGTAACCTCTCGTTCCTCTTATACTGGTCTCTACCCACAAGCTTTGCCATCCCAAAATCGGCCAGCTTCGGGGAATTAAAATTCGCTGTCCAGGAGAATATTTTCGGGCTTTACATCGTTGTGAATGATGCATTCTCTGCATTCTTCGTGGAGATAAAGTAACCCTCTTGCAGTGCCTAGCGCGATCTCAAACCGGGTCTTCCAATCGAGTACCTTCCCTTACTTTGGGAGTTGCCACTGAAGAGTAAAGAATTGAGAGAGCCGTTGGGCATGTACTCGTAAACCAGCAGCCTTTGTGATCCTTCTGCACAAAATCCTCGAAGCCTGACCAAATTCACATGTTGTATGTTTCCAAGAGAATTGATTTCCGCTCGGAATTGTTTCTCGTCTTGTCTTGAACCCTCCAATTTCTTTACGGCTACAAGCGTGCCGTCTGTTAGAGTTGCTTTGAACACTGAGCCGAATCCTCCGCTCCCCAGCTTAGACCTGAAATTGTTCGTTGCAATCTTTAACTCCCTATAACTAAACATTCTAAGAAAGGAGTTTGATAAATCTGCGAGCATTTGCATCGATCGTAGCCGATGCCTCCGCCACAATAATAATGAATAGATACACAAAGCAATTGCGAGAGCACCAACAATGCCAAGCACTGCGCTCACAATTCTTACTGTTGTTTTGTGTTTGGAGGATGACAGTTGATGATCAAACTTGTCCAGTGCAGAGGCAGCTAATCGAATAAAGACATCTGAATTGCTTTTTGAAGGAGAATTGTGCATGGTTGGCAAATCTCCAGACCATATTTGGCATGGTCCTGTAGGCGGATTGAAAGTAAAAGCAGTGCATGAGCAGTTGTGGAGGCACGCTTTCTCGCAATCTTTCTTTGTCGTTGCAGGGTATGAGGAAGCTTGATTATCAGGCAAAGTTGCTCTGGAGTAGATGAATCCGTCGGTGCTGCCATTTTTGGCATCACAATTTAACGGGCTTTGTCGAACACAGCCAGTTGAGGACCAATCCTCCAAATTCCAGGAGCGATTGTCTCGCGGGGTGAAGCCTTCTACGCAGCTGCAGAACTGAACATTGTTGGAGTTGCAGCTTCCGTAAGCGCCACAGACATTATATACGCTGCACTGATCTCCTTGTTGAGACCAGGACAGACTCCATTTAGTTTTATCTAAGAAATCATATAATTGAAATGCTCCTGATTTGTGTAGGACGAAACGTGCGGGCACATTGAGAGCAGGCGTCAATGTATAACTGATATAAAAACTAGAGGTAGTATTTTCAACGCTGTAATTGTAGAAGCCTTTCAATGTCATTTCCGGAATTCGACTGAAACGGTTGCCGTCCCACTCTCCGCTCTCCCAGTAGGCCGGGCTTAAAGAGCACACTCTAAGCTCTGACTTTCGGTCAAATGTCCGTTTTCCGTTTGCATTTTTGTTTCTGTTTCCGTTTTCTCTCGCGTCACTATCATTGTTATAACGGTCACGGTTAAGTTTTACCATTTAAAAAAAATCCGTTTTAAGGCAAACGGGTTTTACATTGCTGTATCAAGCATCGTCCTTTCCCGCCTATTACGTTCAAAATATGACGAAAAATAAATCGACTGAATCTCCGTACGAAGGGAATAGTACGTAATGGAGTGAAAAAATTTCTATTGAACAGTGAAGTCTTTTTTACTTTTTCACTTAGCAGTGACGTATTCCTACTCTTTAAAAGGAAATCAACAGTTCTATTGCATTACTTTTTAAGTCCGATTTTTTTTTTTTATTTAAATTTATTTATTTTAGTAAATCTTTTATTTTTAATTTTTCAGTTTTATTTTTAAAATTTAAAATTTTATATCATTTATTTTTATTTATGTTTTTTAAAAAAAAGTTTGTTTATTTTAAAATATAATTGGAATAGTAATTTATTTTTAAAAAGAGTTTATTTGAATTTTTAAATGATTTTTCATTTTGTCAATAAAGAGATTTTCATTAAGGTTAATGATAATGAGTTATCTAGTTTTAATCATGATATACATGTGGATAAGTAAAATCTTCTTTTTTAATAGACAATTACTTGTTTAAGAGATTGTTAATGTCACTTCTTCAACATAATTAGCTACATATTTTATAATTGGTTGCTCAAAACTCCTTTACTACATAGATTCTTCATGACATTGGTACTATGATTATCTCTTCCTTTTTTTCAAGGTGCATCTTCTCTTTGTAATCGACTCAATCTTGCTCTTTCATTTTCTCTCCATCCTCTCATCTTGAGGTAGATCCTCATAATGCCTACATCTCTTGTTGTCACTTCTAGTGTGACCCCCACCTCTTATGTTCCTCTAGTACCATTTCCACCTCTTCGTCTACAAGTGAACCACTTATCTCTAATCTCACTAATTCCTTTCCTTTGTGTGTGCCTACTAGTGTTCTACTACTAGTGCTATCCCCTCCTCTCATTGTGTTAGTGTTTCACCTTCCTCATCTTAAAGTGTTGCTTACCATTCGTCTGTGTTGTATCATTGCCTCTTGTTTCTCATTGTTTTCATAGTCCTTCCATTGTTACCCATGCTACTACTACTATCACCATCCCCGCCTCTACTCTAGATGCACTAGTGTATATAAGTTAGATTTTATTCCCACTAACCAGGACACTATTGCTTATACTTCAACAAATAACATACATCTGGTGTTTAAAATTGTTACATATTCATTCCCTATTTTTCTTGTGGCACCTTACTTTGAGTTGTATCATGGTAAAGATGACACAATTACTCATAATTCTTTAATACAACATGCCTAGACTATGCTTATGATTACAAATTTTTGGCTAAGTTATTTTCCCACTCTCTTCATGTCTATGTTATTTAGTGGTTCTACTCATTACCTCTTGGCTCCATTCATTCTTTTGATCAATTAGCTACAACATTGCTTGGCCATTTCCATAGGATTAAATAGACTTCAAACCAGTTGTTTCAAATTTATTAGAGTGTTCTCAAGGCTCTAATGAGCATATTGATGATTATGTCATTTTATTTAAATTACTTTGTGCTAAAATGAAATATCAACTTCCTAATTACAAGTTGCAAGGGATTTTTTATATAAGGGTTTACTATCCACTATATGTGATAGTGCTTTTTTAACAATTATGCTTCTTTCATAAATTTTTGTGCTCATGTCAAAGATGTCAAATTCAAATTACTTATTTCTAATGGTTTGAAATGTGGGTCCTCACATATGTATTCTATACCATCTTAACCTTCCAAGTTGAAAAGGGCAATCATAAAAAAGAATCTAAACCTAACACTAATCATATGCATACTACTTCTAACGTTATTTCTTTTAAGCATCAAATAACTAGGAGATTTACAAAATTGAGTAAAACTCTAGATTATGTGATCCAAACCCTATTGAATGATAATTTGGTCATTCACTCAATCCATCTCGAGGGTTACATATAAAATGAAATGAGTGCACTTTTTTAATTACTACCCAAAAAATCACCATAGACAAAAATCAATTTAAAACACAGTCAACATACTGTTAAAAATAGAACATCACCATAACAATAGTATAGTAGATGCATGAAAGGTGTTGTTCATCGTGTTGACCGACCAAAGAGACGCACCCTCTGCGTCAAACAGTCCCAGATTACCTTGTCTGGATAGCTTCAAAATGCCGGGCCTCTTCCTTGCAGGTCTCTCTCTGTTAGCCACCCAAACAATAGTCTTCTCTGCCACTTTGCCATACCAGATGCCAATATACCAGTTATCGGTTCCATTTGGACTGAAAAATCCCAATTCAAACGTTCCATCCTTTGAAATTATTGTCTGATTTCCTGTTAGCGAGGCACCCAAGGAGAGAGTATCTCCATCACAGTTGTGAAATATAATTAGCACGGCAAGAGCGAAGAGAATATATTGTAATGAATCGTTACTTCGCATTTCCACATTGTTGGTCTTCATATTTATTGGGTTGATCTGAATATATAGGAGTAGCATAGGGCTACATTAAACACAAAGAAAGATCAGAGACAGGTTATTCTGAATATGAATAGACTGAAACCGCGTGAGCGTGGAAGGAAAATGAACGGAAAATTGAGCTTCACGTGGTAATTGGGTCAAGGTCTAGGTCTAGGTCTATTAAGAAAAAGATGATCCGACGCGTATTTGATCTATTACGGTCAATGTACGTTCGGCCGGGCTTAAACGGCACACTCCAAGTGGCCGGGCCCGTGGGCCCTTAACCCGGCCTTTCTCGTACCCTCAAGTTTTCGATGGATTCCGTTCCTGTAAGTTTTTTCCTTCGAACCCCAAAAAAATCATCTCCTTCCTCCGTTTTCACGTTAGCCATTTCGGTACCTGTAGCAGTTCGTTTCGACTTTCTAGTTTTAGCCTTATTTTTGTTTTACTCCCACATTCAATAAGGGATTGAATACGTCCGGAAGAAGAAATTGTTTATTTTTAAGCAATACAATTCAAACAAATTTTATGAATAAAGAAAAGAGAAATAAAATTATATTT
>CM021109.1:43325452-43406663 GCA_007115665.2 Sequoiadendron giganteum
CAATGAGTACATGGCTTCAAAGAGGGGAAAAATGTAGACATGCAAAATCAACATTATTGATTAACATCATATTTGATCATTTTCTTCTTAATTAATTAAATCAAATTAATTAATTAATCTCCTAAAGTCTCCTGATTTGATTAAATCACATGTATTTAATTAAAAAACTAATACTCATTTTCCTCTCATTTGATTTATAACAAATACAAACAAAGAAAATCAAATGTCACAACACCTAATCACTAGCTTAATTAGTCAAATCCCTGATTAATGCTAAGCCTAACCCATGTCCCATCCTCTAGCTTTTCCCACTTGCACAATAAATCATTTAATTTGATTTATTAAAACCCCTATTTTCCTCACAAGGCATATTCCCAAGGAATATGCCCTCATTAACTCCCCAGTTTGACTTTTTTGTCCAAACACATTTCCCCCCAAATCCTTCAACTACATGCATTTATTGCCATTTTCAAAATTCAAATGGGCACATTGGCCAAAACTTGCACATTCCTCAACTTCTCAAATCTTGACAAGTGGCATCTTGTCATTGGATTATGAATGATCCCACATTCATCAAAATCTCTCAATCTCCTAACCTTGAATCTATAAAATCAAGGTTTTTCAACAACACAACCACAACACAATTTGAGAACAACACATTTTATGCAAAGTTACTCTCTACATGTGAGAACTAATTTTGCTCTTCATCACAACATTTTATCATCTCATCTTGCTTATTAGGGTTGGGAAAGGGCTATCTTCTACACAAAGGATAACACCAATCCAATATGGAATAGGCATGCTTCATGTTTTATGTGCTTTGATCATTATTGTCATTTGTTTGTAGTTTTTGAGTCATGGAGTATTATTTCATAAGGATATGTATTTCTCTTATGTTGTTTTGTCAAATTTTCTAACATGTGCAGATTTTGACATCCATAGAAATAAAGTGCCTTAGCTTTGTATGTGTATTATTGGGATTCTTGCACATCACTTTGTGCCTTTTTGTACTCGCATTATGATATAAAGTTCCATGGGGGTTGATGTTTTCCTTTGTTTTGCCTTCATACCTTTCTCATGTGTGTGTGACTTTTATTTTCACACCCTTTATATTTGCTTGTACTTTCATGTCTACCCATTCAGATGTTCTTGGTTCTTTATCATGCACAACATTCAGGCAGTCATTTCATTGTACCTGTCATACCTCTCCCTTGTCAACATTATGGGTGGGTTTCTATTGTTGGTGCTAATGCTTCCTTGGTTTCGCATTGGAGTGAGCTATGTATACAATATTTTCTCCTATGTACTAGGCAGATGCAGTGGTTAGTTACCCATGCATTTCGGTGAGATGGAGCACTTACCATATGGAAACTCTTGCATTCCTATTTCTGGAGGCAACCTTCCTTTTTTCACATGATCGGTTCTTCAAAATTTTGGTGCTATTGACATCTATATCTTTGAGTTCTTGATGTATGCCTTGGTTTTCCATCAGATTCGAGTAGTGTCATTGGGGGAACTCATAAAAATTCTCGTCTTCTTGATCTTGATCATCATATATTTTAATGGAGGTTCTTCTTTCAACATTTCAACAGTCATTCTACGACAGTGTTTGTAGCTTCTTCATGCTTTAGTGGTGTTCTCTTTGTTCATCCTTTGTTCCTATCTTTTGGGACAACATTGTCTTGTTTGGAGGCTTCTTTAGTCCTTCACTTGGCTTTCATCTCTTTTTGGAGTGGAGTTTTTCCCATGAGGTTTTCTTTATTTCTCTGCATTTCAAAGATCTTCTATTTGTACATGGGCACCTTACATGGCCTTGTTTTTTGAAACCCATCATGCATTCTTTTTAGGGTTTTTAGCTACTCCCTAAGTTCATCTTCAGGGGGTGTTAATAATCCAACCTCATAGATCCCAATGAACACTTGCAAGAAAATAACTTGTCACCAAAGGAGATCAAGAGACACAATAATGGTTCTTTGCAAACATGAATCAAAACTGCATTAACTAGAATTGAATAATTACAAAGAGATCAATCCTTAAGAAAGGAAATCGAAAACCTAAAGTGAAAACCCTAGGATGAAGATTAAATTAGCATGTGACAAGTGTCAAGATCATAATGAACGAGATGACATGACTAATTTAATAATGAAAAATAAATATTCCTAAGTTTAGCTTAAGTGAAATAAAGTAAAGGTGACTTAATTAATTAATTAACATGATTAAAACAACCTATTACTCTAACAATGATAGTTATCATATGAGTTAAGATTAGCAATCTAATTTGTTGTTTGATTTTTTTAATGAAAGATGTAATACTTTTAAAGAAAATTAACAAAATTAAAAAGAAGATTATATAATTTTTATTCATTTTTTTTTTTTATTATAATTTATTTATCATTAGTTTTAAATTTCTTTTAATGATAATATTTTTAGATTTAATTAAAATTTTCAATTTCTAATCAAGAATCAAACCTTCCATTTCAACAACATTATTGATACCATCACAAAAAAATAGTCTCTAATTTTATAACCTTACCTTTATAATTTTTGAGAACCCCTCCAAAATTTCCTAGATTATTTTAGAGGTGCCATGAAAATTAAAATTTAACCACCCCTTTAAAGATAAGGTCCAAAAATGATCTCTCTCATTTTTTTATGCTTTGCTTCTTCAAAATATCAAAATATTTTTAGCCAATTTCTTAGGATAGTTAAATATGCAAGACTAACTTTCATCTTTTTATTTTATTTTATTAACTTTTACAAAAATAATTACAAGCATGTGTAATCTCTTTCAATATTTTAAATAATTTTTTTCCTCTAATTTAAATACTCTATTATTTATTTCAAGATAAATATTTCTAAATTATGATACTTAGAGCCATGTCCCATAATTCATGAAGACAATTTAGGTTCATAGAATTGATCACACAAAGATAAAAAAGTCCTAGCCAATATTAAAGGATTCAAGGAAAAGATTCTAAATCTTGATAGCATTATATCATAGAGGAAGAGAAGTTTAATATGTTCTTTAATCAAACAAAGATGGTATCTACCTAGAATAATTTTTATTTTTGGAATTGATCCATCTTCTAGTGAAAAGTCAACCAAAAAAAATTAGCCTTAGGCCACCCTTTGGCTCTCCAAATTCTATAAAAAGATAAAGAGATCTTTGAGAAGTTTTTGATAACATTATTTTTTTCATATATATCCTTAACTATATAACTTCCATGAAATTTAATATTCCAACCTAAATAATCATTGTTAAGCTTTAAAACAGGCTTAACCTTTTTAATAACATAGATAGATTTAGCTGAGACCTTTCATCAACATTGAGGTTAATAAGTAAAGGTTTTTTAGGATTTAGATATTTCATAGCCTTCAATATTTTCTTATTTTTATTCTTTGAATTTAAACCCCACCAGGCCATAAGATAGATAGAGAGACCCCTAATTCCATAATATTTTCCAGAGTGTCAATCAATCATAAATATTTCTAAAATGAGACAGAAGATCCATTCTAAATGTTCTAAAATATATCTCTCAATTATCTTTTTAGTAAAACTCATTGCTTCCTAGATGGTTGAACCTAAATACAAATTGGTCAAAATTAGTATACTTAGAAGAACTATTGAGATATTTATTTCTCAAAACATGAATCATTTTTTTTGTCTAGAAGAAATTAACCTACACACAAAATTAGACAAAAAGTCTTCATTAAAAATATGAACATATTAAATTTGTGAGCCCCCTTCTTCTCTACTTTTATAAATTTATTTCAAGTTAACAAGAAAATTTAAAAATGATCCACTAAACCTTTCTAGAGAAATTTCCTCATTACAAAGATGATTTTACAAATGATAATTGTAGGACTAGGGAGAATATAAAATAAATACATAGTTATAGTCTAAAAGATAAAATTTAGAGACACCAATCTCCTAATAGATTAAATCCATCTTCCTTTCCAGAACAATTTTATAAATTAGCCAAAATAGAAATTTTGTAGAATTTTTTCATTCATTCCATAAAAAAGAGGGAATCCAAGGTAAGAATTAGGAAAATAATATTTTCTAAAAGAAACAATTTACAAATAAAATCTTGTTGTATTTCACCAATATTAAGATGTAAAATTTAAGATTTAGATTTATTCATAATTTGACCAAATCTTTAGTTAAATAATATGATAAGAGATCTCTAATTCTCCTAAATTTGGGGTAGAAGGAGAAACAAAAATATAGATTTATGAATAAATTTTTGATGAATGAGAGAATTCCCTATAGGAAAATATTTAAGGAGTGTCAATGAACCATTGATCTTTCCAAAAGAAGACAAAAGATCCATTTTAAATGTTTCAAAATATATCTCTCAATTATCTTTTTAGTAAAATTCATTCGTTCAAAGATAATTGAACCTAAATACAAATTGGTCAAAATGAGCATACCTAGAAACACCATTGAGTTATTTATTTCTCAAAAGATGAATCAAAATTTTTGAGTCTAGAAGAAATTAATCTACACACAAAATTAACCAACAAATCTTCATTAAAAGTATGACCATATTAAATTTGTGAGCCCCCTTGTTTTCTACTTCTACAAATTTTATTCCAAGTTAACAATAAAGTTTTAAAATTATCCACTAAACCTTTCTAGAGAAATTTCCTCATTATAGAGATGATTTTACAAATGATAATTGTAGGACTAGGGAGAATATAAAATAACTGGTATCTATAAAATATAGATGCCAGAATAACCAATCTCCCAATAGATGGAATCCATCCCCTTCCAAGTATCAAATAGTTTTATAAATTTATCCAAAATAGAATTGTTTCATTCGTTTTATAAAAAAGAGGAAATCCAAGGTAGTCCTATGAGGAAAATAACCTATTCTAAAAGAAAGAAATCTAGAAAGAAAATCTTGTTATATTTTGTGAATCTTAAGATGTAAAATTTAAGATTTAGATTTATTCATAATTTGACCAAATTCCTATTTAAATAATATGATATAAGATATGTAATTTTCCAAGGGGTAGAAAGAGAAGCAAAAATATAGATTTATGCATAAATTTTTGATGAGTGAGAGCATTCCCTATAGTTAAATACTTAAGGAGTGTTAATCAACCATCAATCTTTCCAAAAGGAGACAAAAGATCCATTATGATGTTCCAAAATATATCTCTCAATTATCTTTTTAGCAAAACTCATTCATTACTAGAAGGTTTTGAAGTATCATTGAAAGGATGCTTCCAGAGATGTTAGGATCGATCGGGATGGCGTTCGACTATTCTGCCTGCCGAGCTAGGGAGTCCGTGCCCTTGCTCGTTCCCTGCATTCTGCTTGTTCCTATGCTGGAAGGGGGGTTTGTGCATGCTTTTGGGGGTGAGGCGTGGCGTCTTCTTTTCCTGTTGCTTCTATAATCCGTATAGCGGAAGGGATCTATGAAAAATGTTGCTTAAGTGATTATGAACAAAGGAATAAAGACATCAACAATGAAGTAGCAGGAACATTAATCAGAAGGAATTCAAAACATAGAATCAAGAGAGAGACAAGAAGACACCAATTGATTACGGAGTTCGCCACAACGTGACTACGTCTCCGGGTCGAGCTCAATCGAGTGACCAATGTATTGAAATGTTCTGAAACGCAGTACAATCTCCATGAGCCTCTTGTAACACTGCTTTACAATATCTTGTAGCCTTTCCACAAAGTCATATAAAAAGTCTCTCACTCACACCCCTCTCAAAAGCTCTCAAGGCTAGGGATGACTAACAAAGAGGAAGAAAACTGACTTTGCCTAATAGGATCTACTACAAGACTCAAAACATCAATAATACATCACAACTCAAATATTCTCCTAATTCCCTCTAAAAATTCTCTCACAAAAGTCTCTCAAAGACCAAGAGAAAGGGATACAATGGAGAATGATCAACTAATGGATCAACTTAGGAAGTGATGATCAACTAATGGATGATGAAAAACACTCCAAGACTCCTCCCTTTATACTTGAAGTTTACCCGATATGGTAGAAAACCATATGATTTACAAAATTTCCCCATATCTCCTAAAAACAACTCCATCTCCCAATAAAAGCAAAATAAAAACAAAATCCCCTTTCTAAATATTCTAAGCCCTTCATTTTTTTATCATTTTTGGGCTATTGAGGTTAGGGGTTTGTTTTTAATAACCAATAATTGGTTATTTAGGCATTCGGGCCTAACAACTCATTATATAAAACCCGTGCTACATACATATTAACATTTTCTGGTGGCTTATTGGTGAGTAGTTATTTTATAACCCGACCGGTTCGGGTTCAACTCCTGCCGGCCATACAATTACCAACGGAATTGTAACAAAGGAAAAGTCCACCGCGCACATATTTGGGTCGGAGTGTATGGCATAACGGCTGGCGGTTACCATGTAAATCGGAGGTCTGCGGTTCAAAACTCTCGCCCATACATTTTCAACAAACGGACAAATCAGCTCACCGCCAGATGGAGCCACGTCATCTGCCACGTCGGTGTCTCATCACCATGCCACATCATCCGCCTGCCATGTGTCAAGGGTGGAATGGTCCGCCATGCTGCCCAGTTAGCCTTCCACGTCACCTGTCCAGTCATCGTGCCACATCATCGAGTGGAATGTGTCCACACCTAATTGGTCCACGTCATCCGCCGTAGTGGAAATGATGATGTCATCATAGTACGGACTGCCACGTCATAAGAAAGACACGTGTCATCGCCCAATTCGCAGACTTTGTTGACGTCATCAGCCAGGTCACCACACCACGTCAGATGTACGGACTGTACGGACTACCACGTGTCAAGACACCATTGGTCCACGTCATCATCCGTACGATGACCTGTCTGCCGAGTCAGCAGGATGACGTCATGCTGACGTCAGCAACCATACCACTTGTACCTCAGTCAACCAAAAACTTTGACTGGCTCTAACTCCCACGTACATGCTCCATTTTCGATGAAACGAACACCGTTGGAATCGTGACGATGAGACCTTCGCGATGACGTCAACTTCGACCAATTTGGTGATGATGAATTTTCCACCTTTTTTCCTCATCCCTGATAGCTGAGTTGACCAACCTTTGACCGAACTTTGACTGCGCGTAACTTGAGCAAACGGACTCCTTTTTCGCCCGTTCAAGTTGCGCCGGATTCAGAATTCTGTGCTCTACGCAATGGCACTACTTCTGAGAGAAACTGGAACACTTCAATTTCAGGTCCTAAAGATCCACCTGGATCAAACCTCCCCATTGAAGAACTTTTGGTCCTCCAAAAGTGTATAGTTCCTTCTAAACATCTCGCATTCAGCATCTTGCCATTCGCCACAATCTGAATACACTAAAATACACTGCCACATCTGCCTGCTAGGGTCTTACACTTCGGCAATGCAGGAATTCACAACTCCACATGATGCAGTTCAAAAATGGAACTTAAAACACCCAAAGCAAGAAGTAAAAACTGAGTATGATAAACCTATCCCCCAGTGCTTCTTACAGGTAGTTCGCATTCTACATCTCTCGCCATTCTTTCTAGCATGCTTCTGTTGCTCCTCCAACTGCTCGAGCATGGATTAGCGCCTCAGCCTGACATATTCCTTCACCTTTGTACTTCGGAACAGCTGATTCAAGGCTCCACCATACAGCTCGGGTCCAGCAACAAGGTCATCGATAAATCCTTCAAGAACTCCATTTGAGTTCAGACTTATCCTCCAAATGACCATCACCGAGTCTTCAAGCTGAGAACATACAAGGTCACTGTTGACCGTTCTCAACAACTCTGTCTGAAAAAGTGCTCTTCAACTGAAGCTTCGCACTAAAAGAAACTGCAAGAAACTATCAGCAACAAATTGCTATCCTGCAGTAAGAAGTTACAAAGTATTCTCTTTCCAGATTACAAGACATGGCTTCCAAGAGCCTTACAAATTCTCAATCTCTAGAGAAATACAACTTCATAAAAATTATTACAACAAGTTTATTCAGAGCTCACAAAACAATACTAGCTTATCAACATATTCATCACACTACAAAAGATGTAATAAACACACACAAGCTGATATACTAGTTTGATGAGCGTTGTTCCCAGCTCTTACGAAGCTGTTCAAAGGAACTCTCTTTCACAGGTTGCTCAGGCTGTGGTTGAATTTCTCCTGGGACTGCCTCAGAAGTGGTAGCTACTGCTAGCTCTGCTTTCGTCTCCTCAACTTTCTGGTGGTTGGGTCTCTCAGTAGACCTCAATTGACGATGAAGCTCTGGATGCAGCTTCCAACACTTTGCTTCCCAATGTCCACTGATGCCACAGTGGTTGCAGAAGTTCTGAGCTTTAGAGGATTGTCCATCTCCTCCTCTAAATCCCAACCCTTGGTATCGTGGACGCTTCTTCGCCTCGATCGGATTGGTGATGCCTTGCTCAGAAATACCAAAGCCTTTCCCTTTGAAGCCCATCTTCCTGAGTAGCTTCGATCCTATGCCTCTTGTGTGCTTCTCGAAGTGTGCAAAAGAGTCTTGCTCATCCTCTGTTGACTTCTTCTGTTTGATGGAAGAAGAGGCTTCGAGATAATTACTGTCACTATCAGGCAGATTTAGAGTCTGGAGGTACTCCTTCTGTCGACAGTAAGCACACTCTACTGTACCAGGAGAGTTAGCCCAATCATGGCCACAAGCAAATCTAGCCACGGGCCTCATCGCTGAAGAAGCTCTCGTACTATCAGGCGGTGTAAGCGGGGAGTATGAGGATGATGTATCCTTGGAATGCGGACAGAAACCACATATGTGTCCACTCCCTGATACAGGAGGACTTCTCCTGTTCTGCTCCTCTAAGATGTCCTGCAACAACTTTTGCAGTCTTTCCTTCTCCATGTTGGATTCCTCCAACATCCGCTGAAGTTCTGCATTCTCTCTCTGCAAGCGTCGATTGGCTTCTTCCAATTCTTGCATCCTATCAGCCTTCTCTCGATGGTCTCGATAGAGTTCTTCAACCATGCCTTTCATTGACAAGAGATCATCCACCATGGATGAGGTCAATGTCAGCCTGGAAGATTCACCCTTTTCTGATGCCATCTTTGCTCCAAACTCCAAATGTCCACTAATAGAAAAATGAATCACAATCACTCCTGCAAACTAGCCAAGCAAAGCTCTGATACCACTTGATCCGTATAGCGGAAGGGATCTATGACAAATGTTGCTTAAGTGATTATGAACAAAGGAATAAAGACATCAACAATGAAGTAGCAGGAACATTAATCAGAAGGAATTCAAAACATAGAATCAAGAGAGAGACAAGAAGACACCAATTTGATTACGGAGTTCGCCACAACGTGACTACGTCTCCGGGTCGAGCTCAATCGAGTGACCAATGTATTGAAATGTTCTGAAACGCAGTACAATCTCCACGAGCCTCTTGTAACACTGCTTTACAATATCTTGTAGCCTTTCCACAAAGTCATATAAAAAGTCTCTCACTCACACCCCTCTCAAAAGCTCTCAAGGCTAGGGATGACTAACAAAGAGGAAGAAAACTGACTTTGCCTAATAGGATCTACTACAAGACTCAAAACATCAATAATACATCACAACTCAAATATTCTCCTAATTCCCTCTAAAAAATTCTCTCACAAAAGTCTCTCAAAGACCAAGAGAAAGGGATACAACGGAGAATGATCAACTAATGGATCAACTTAGGAAGTGATGATCAACTAATGGATCAACTTAGGAAGTGATGATCAACTAATGGATGATGAAAAACACTCCAAGACTCCTCCCTTTATACTTGAAGTTTACCTGATATGGTAGAAAACCATATGATTTACAAAATTTCCCCATATCTCCTAAAAACAACTCCATCTCCCAATAAAAGCAAAATAAAAACAAAATCCCCTTTCTAAATATTCTAAGCCCTTCATTTTTTTATCATTTTTGGGCTATTGAGGTTAGGGGTTTGTTTTTAATAACCAATAATTGGTTATTTAGGCATTCGGGCCTAACAAATCATTATATAAAACCCGTGCTACATACATATTAACCGTTTTCGGTGGCTTATTGGTGAGTAGTTATTTTATAACCCGACCGGTTCGGGTTCAACTCCTGCCGGCCATACAATTACCAACGGAATTGTAACAAAGGAAAAGTCCACCGTGCACATATTTGGGTCGGAGTGTATGGCATAACGGCTGGCGGTTACCATGTAAATCGGAGGTCTGCGGTTCAAAACTCTCGCCCATACATTTTCAACAAACGGACAAATCAGCTCACCGCCAGATGGAGCCACGTCATCTGCCACGTCGGTGTCTCATCACCATGCCACATCATCCGCCTGCCATGTGTCAAGGGTGGAATGGTCCGCCATGCTGCCCAGTTAGCCTTCCACGTCACTTGTCCAGTCATCGTGCCACATCATCGAGTGGAATGTGTCCACACCTAATTGGTCCACGTCATCCGCCGTAGTGGAAATGATGATGTCATCATAGTACGGACTGCCACGTCATAAGAAAGACACGTGTCATCGCCCAATTCGCAGACTTTGTTGACGTCATCAGCCAGGTCACCACACCACGTCAGATGTACGGACTGTACAGACTGCCACGTGTCAAGACACCATTGGTCCACGTCATCATCCGTACGATGACCTGTCTGCCGAGTCAGTAGGATGACGTCATGCTGACGTCAGCAACCATACCACTTGTACCTCAGTCAACCGAAAACTTTGATTGGCTCTAACTCCCACGTACATGCTCCGTTTTCGATGAAACGAACACCGTTGGAATCGTGACGATGAGACCTTCGCGATGACATCAGCTTCAACCAATTTGGTGATGATGAATTTTCCACCTTTTTTCCTCATCCCTGATAGCTGAGTTGACCAACCTTTGACCGAACTTTGACTGCGCGTAACTTGAGCAAACAGACTCCTTTTTCGCCCGTTCAAGTTGCGCCGGATTCAGAATTCTGTGCTCTACGTGATGGCACTACTTCTGAGAGAAACTGGAACACTTCAATTTCAGGTCCTGAAGATCCACCTGGATGTTCTCTTGTTCAGTGATAGGAGTAGTCATAGGAACACCTCCTTTTAGTGCAACATCCTTTGGAGAAGGAGTCCTTAACCTCCTCATGTATACTTTTTTTTTCTCTCATGAACTCTCTACCTCTACCATAGGTGGCTAACCCTCCTTATCTTGGAAGTCTCCTTTTCCTTTTGTGACAATTTCACAAGTCTTATTTTCTTTGACAAAGGAGCAGTGACATCCACTTCTTCCTTTTCTCCTTGAGGCATGCCTTCTCTTCTTGGCAATGGGCTTTCTTTGTTTCCCTGTTTCTACTACCTGTTCTATATGAACATCTTTAATTTTGATTTTGAATGGAGATCCCACCTTGGCCTTGCCTTTGGGGTCCTGTTCATGTGACTACTCAGAAGTGGAATGACACTCCAAATCTCCCATTAAGTCATAGGTGCATTGTACACCTTCGCTCTCCAATTCTAACATTTTGTGCTTAAGCCACAACTTGGTGTACTTAATCACTGGAGTCATAATCTACTCCAACTCTGTCTTTTCTTCCTCTAGCCAATCAACTTCTCCAACTGGCTTGTCCTTCACAGCCTCAAAGATGTGACCTTGAATCAAGTTCCCATGCCCTTCAACTTGATCAGGAATTTCCTTTATGTTATACAACTGCACTAAGTCCACTAGAAGCATAGAGCACTTCTTCTTTCTTATCTCAAACTAATCACTAAGGTTAGCCCAATAGTCTTCAATGTTATCCTTCTAACTATACTCTCTGCTAGCCTTCTCCTGTGCCTCACCAGTGATATCAAACCTAGTCCTTTTGGAATGGAAGGAGAGATCAAGAGTGCTCATTTCTTCTTCAGAAGCATGGGCTGACTAGATAGAAGGGCATACCTCATTAGTGTCTATCTTTAGAGGGAAGTCATTACTGAATCCTATCTTATTTTTCTCCCCTTTCAAAATCAAATCAAAATCACATATTTTCCTTGTGACCTCCAATAGTATAAAATGGTTAGTTGGGTACCTTGGAAGTCTATAGGAAGCCTTCTGACAGCCATCAATTCTTATCTAGGAAAAGGTAGGGGTTTGAATGAACCAAGCTCCAAACCTTTTGATCAATTACTTAGCCTTTTATGAAATTGTAATGTGTCCATCACCCTGCAACAACCTAGTGATGTACATGGTGAATGCATCATTCGCCCTCCTATAGCTTCCTCCACCCAAGTGTAGTTGTGGATACACTTCATAGATCACATACTGTCCAAAAAAACCTCTGGTGCTCAACACCTTGTATGGGTGAAACCTTGCAAGTGCATACTCCAGATAGGAAGTCATGGTGAAGGTCTTTGTCTATAGGACATTGCACATTTTCTCATGAATTACTGCACTTATAACACCTGTCCAATGGTAATCTATACCTTGCTCCATCTGATCAATAACATTAAACATCCAACTCTCAAAGACCCCTGCACTTTTCAGTCCTACCAACCTGCTAAGGAGTTTGATAGCATCATAATACTCTCTCCTAAATTTGACCCTGACCAGTTGCTTGGGCAACTTGGAGAAGTGAGACTTGGGCTTCTCCAACCAAGATTTAATAACATGTTGGGACTTGATAACATTCTCCTCATAATACTTCTTGGTTGAATCCATATCAAAAGCCACAACATGTGATCGATCAGGCATATGAAAGGTCCGAGCAATGGATACAGGGTCAAAGTTTGCCACAATCCTTCCTTGGGGACAAATTTTCCTTTGTGTAGCCCTGCCATAGTGCCTCACACACTCCAACACCAACTCATAACACTATACCATAGAAAGAAATCCAGCCACATTTGCTAATCCAGACTCCAATGTCCTTCTGGCCAACAAAGGGAGATTCTGTGTTGCCATCCATGCCTTGAATTCCTCATAGGCCCACATTCCAACATCAGTATTGGTGATCGCTGACTAGATGGAAGTCAAATTGCTTTCATGGATTCTACTCTTTATATCCATCTTCACTCTCTCTGCCTCAGAGATAGCTAAACCTTCAACATTTGGATCCATCGCCTTTCCCTTGCCTTGCCCAACAACAACTTGTCCTAATCCTACCTGCAAACAATAAAGACACAAAAATAAGATCCATGATAAAAAGAAGTGCCCCAGATCCATATCAAAGAAGTCATCTCAATGTTCAGGATTTAGCCCCCCTGATGGAATCTAGACTGGAGAGGAATTTTGGGGAAATCTGGACCAGCCAGAATCCAATAAAATAGGCATACAAATATCCATATAATCATTTAATTAATCAATATAACCAAGGAATAATTTGATATAACTTAGCATAAGTTCATTTGATCATCAAATGTATAATCACCAATCAACTTCTTATGTAACCATCAAACTCTTCATTCCCTGCAAAACCTCAGAAGAATCTGCCTTAGACGAAAATCCCCGAAAATGGTAATAGTTTAAACAATTTGAGAAAATGAAGGAGGTTCAGAACATTCGACAAAATTTTGAGGGTGAGGATTTTAGCGAAATCAATACAATTTTATCACTTAAGCCCAACTTCAGAAAAAACGACCAAGAAATGGACACCGGGGAAATCCAAAGGTAGCGGAAATCTACGAGATAGGAAAAAATTCGGGTTAAAGCACATTACAAAGAACAATGAGGAAATGGGAAAACTCGAGGAATTCTGACAGATGGGGAATTCTGCAAAGAAGTTGAAAGCCCAAATACCTACGCTTCTCTTGTCCTCACCCAAATTGATCGAATGATCATGAATTTAAGAACCTGGAACTTGACACTAGCTTGACCCAGACCTCCAATGGATCATCTTTGAATTCAAAACCCACCTCTTACTAAATTAAGAGGGATTGGCCATGCCCTAGGTCAAAAACCCTAAACCTTCTATCATGAATGCACAAAATAGCTCAGGCACAATTTGCTTGCCCATAAGGATAGAAAGTTTGTGGCAAATACAAGCAAGCTACCTGAGATAAACTTGAAAGGCAAGCTCAAAACAACCACCTAGGAATGGCACCCAAACAGAATGGGAAATTTCCTAGCTTAGAAATGCAAAATGCCAGATTAGTAAGAGATGAACCCCCAAAATGTCCAAGAATCACGTACATTAAACAAGCAAGAGCGTAGCAATGCGGAAAGCATGGAAGTGCACAAGGAAAAATAATCCATCAAAAGAGAGAGATAGCATTCATGTAATACCATGAGAATAGAAGAATCATAACCAAGTAGCCAACAAGAGACCTCAAAGCTCGAGCAAAGCACAAATGACACTCATGAAATCCCACTGCAATCAATCGAATTCACTCCCAGATGGACAATCTAGCAACACACCTTAGGTTCAAACACTCCAAAATCAAATGGCTAGCAAACAATAAAGCTCAAATGGCATAAAATTTCCCATAAATCAATATAACACTGCCTAAGAATTCATGCAATCACACATTAATGCGATCGACAAGACAAACTAAGCCAAAACCAAGAATCTGACAGAGCAACGGACTTCGAAAAAATCCAAACATGACGGATTTTTGCGGATGACCAAAATCCTCGGACTTCAACGAAAAGCAATGGTCACTGGGCTCCGAAGGAAAACTAGGAAAGTTCACCTAGGGTGGATTTTCCCAAAAACAATGAAAAGCCCGGAATGAACCCAAAACTTAAGGTTTTCAATAAAAATCATAAATGGACCATTCCAACAGGCAAGATGAACATCAAAGCACATGCCCAAGCCAACAATACTCCAAAAAATAGAAAGGCCAAGACATCGAAAGCGAAAACCAAAAGAGGGAAAAAGAGGGTCCCTACTTTCAGTGGGGCATGTGTGCAAAAACTGCACAATAGGAAATAAGCCCTCTCACTTGCTTTAGTAATATTTATAAACCAAATAATCAACTATCAATAAATAGCTCTCATAACTATAGGCTAATCAAGCATAATCTAATACAAGTTGGTGTATAAACAAGGAGGTTTCTCCTCTCCTATGATATTTAACAAAGTATCTTACTTGAGAAATTCAATCTGAAAAAAACTTCAAACATAGTCTTCACCACTAACAATGATTAAGCCTATAGTATATCTAGAGTTCAATTTTTTAACTCATAACAACTATAAAAAATAAGAAAAAATTAAATATATATCAAATAAAATATAACAACTAAAACACATTGATTATAGCGGGATAAACTGTAAACTAGTGAGATGTATATAATAAGAGTGAGAAAAGATCCTCATTCCACTAACTATAGTATTTTATAAGTGACATTCTACCCATAGTGTGTATATAGAACTTAAGGACAAAAAAATATAGATCTTAACCCCTACACTTAGTCTTAGAAACTCCAAACACCTATTCTACAATACAAAATCCAAGAAAATGAACACAAGAAGAATTATAATAAAGATTCTAAACTCTCCAAAATCTCAAGAAAGCATTCACTACCTTTTTCACAAGTTCTATAGATGTCTTTCCAATAACTTTTCACACATCAACAATAGAAGATCAAATACCAAAAAGAAGATTTGAAAAGCCTAAACCATTCATATTTTATGCTTTACTTGAACTATGATATGTTTGTTGGTTCTAACAAGGTGAGAAAATGTGTTCCTTGGTTATGTTAGGAGGCAAAAACATGTTTGTTGGTTACTAAAAATGTAATTTTTGATAGAACTAGTTTTCTAGAATGTTATGAGGTTTATAAATTTATTTTAGAAGATCTCACAGATGTCCCATACCATGCCAAATACTCTCTTGGATATTAATCACATCCTATATGAAATGCATGTCAAATGCATAAAACTAATTCCTATTTAAATTTATTACATTTTTTTAACACACTACCAACATTTCCCTTGGACAACTCAAATAGGCTCCTCTATATTGTCCAACATTTCTCTTCCCTATCAGCATGCACTATCATTGGATTGGCATGGCTTCTATTGTAAAAGTTAATGCTTTTAATTTGTGCTCTAATCCTCAATCTACCTTTGTGGCAAAGTGCACATCTTCCAAATCCTTGGTAATCCTTTGTAAGGATCATTTTTTTTTGTTAGGGATAGATTGAGAGGAGAGAATTTTGTTAAAATTTTTTTTTCCTCCCCTTCCCTAACAATGGTCAATTCTACTATTTCAAGGGATGAATCAATTTGTATTTAGGATGTTGGTGCCAACAAGTCAATTAAACCTAAGGTTTTTGATATTCGTTAATTGGTTATGTCAAATCTTTTAGTAGCCAAACCATTTTTTTTTCTCATTCTGATTTGCTCAAGATCCCTCGTTTAATCTTAGGGATCAAATCCAGCCTTTTTATTCTCAAACAAGAACATAAAATGTTTCAATTGTTTAGAATTTTGTAGAAGTTAAGATTAATTTAAAAACTGATGTTTACAGATTAAAAAATCAACCCAAAAACATATTCGAAAAATCAGATTGAAGAAACAATAAAATGAATAATTTGCTTAAATATTGTGTAAGACAGAGATTTTCGATAAGATAGAAAGTATTTTTTATTAATGCAATGAAAATTTCTAAAAGATCCGAATTTACGTAGATGCCATCATACATAAGAAAATGGACAAGAATGCCGGGAGAGAAACAATGAAAAGAGAAACAAATACATAAAATGATGTCTTGCTGGGATCGAAACAAACCATGACAACAAACCATCACATGTAAATCTCACTAGCACAATATTTACTTTTTAAGCATTGCACAAGCCTGAAAAGATTCTCCCTGTTTCGAAACTGAAAATGATTGTGGCAGATGAAAACTTGTAGCCTCTCTCTTCACTTTAAACTGCATCCCCACTTACATTATCGCAAGTAATAACATCGCCGTCGCTATCGCTGTCTCTCGGAATCCGCGCTGTTGAAGGCTCTATCTTTCCTTCCAGCATCCGCACCACTTGTCCCATGCTTGGCCTCACATTCTCATCCTTTTCAATGCATAGCAACCCTACGACAATAACTCTTCTCACCTCTTCTATATCTGCCTCCTCTCCATTTAGTGCAACACCCTCCTCCACAATATTAATTATGTTCCCCTTCTAAATTTGCTCTGCGGCCCAGGAGGGAAAGTAGTGCTTGTTTGAATCTGTCACGCTCATGTCCAGATTTCTTCGACCTGAGATGATTTCCAAGAGTGTCATACCAAACTGTATACATCAACCTTGGAAGTGATGTGAAGACCGGAGAACCACTCTGGGGCCAAGTAACCTCTCGTTCCTCTTATACTGGTCTCTACCCACAAGCTTTGCCATCCCAAAATCGGCCAGCTTCGGGGAATTAAAATTCGCTGTCCAGGAGAATATTTTCGGGCTTTACATCGTTGTGAATGATGCATTCTCTGCATTCTTCGTGGAGATAAAGTAACCCTCTTGCAGTGCCTAGCGCGATCTCAAACCGGGTCTTCCAATCGAGTACCTTCCCTTACTTTGGGAGTTGCCACTGAAGAGTAAAGAATTGAGAGAGCCGTTGGGCATGTACTCGTAAACCAGCAGCCTTTGTGATCCTTCTGCACAAAATCCTCGAAGCCTGACCAAATTCACATGTTGTATGTTTCCAAGAGAATTGATTTCCGCTCGGAATTGTTTCTCGTCTTGTCTTGAACCCTCCAATTTCTTTACGGCTACAAGCGTGCCGTCTGTTAGAGTTGCTTTGAACACTGAGCCGAATCCTCCGCTCCCCAGCTTAGACCTGAAATTGTTCGTTGCAATCTTTAACTCCCTATAACTAAACATTCTAAGAAAGGAGTTTGATAAATCTGCGAGCATTTGCATCGATCGTAGCCGATGCCTCCGCCACAATAATAATGAATAGATACACAAAGCAATTGCGAGAGCACCAACAATGCCAAGCACTGCGCTCACAATTCTTACTGTTGTTTTGTGTTTGGAGGATGACAGTTGATGATCAAACTTGTCCAGTGCAGAGGCAGCTAATCGAATAAAGACATCTGAATTGCTTTTTGAAGGAGAATTGTGCATGGTTGGCAAATCTCCAGACCATATTTGGCATGGTCCTGTAGGCGGATTGAAAGTAAAAGCAGTGCATGAGCAGTTGTGGAGGCACGCTTTCTCGCAATCTTTCTTTGTCGTTGCAGGGTATGAGGAAGCTTGATTATCAGGCAAAGTTGCTCTGGAGTAGATGAATCCGTCGGTGCTGCCATTTTTGGCATCACAATTTAACGGGCTTTGTCGAACACAGCCAGTTGAGGACCAATCCTCCAAATTCCAGGAGCGATTGTCTCGCGGGGTGAAGCCTTCTACGCAGCTGCAGAACTGAACATTGTTGGAGTTGCAGCTTCCGTAAGCGCCACAGACATTATATACGCTGCACTGATCTCCTTGTTGAGACCAGGACAGACTCCATTTAGTTTTATCTAAGAAATCATATAATTGAAATGCTCCTGATTTGTGTAGGACGAAACGTGCGGGCACATTGAGAGCAGGCGTCAATGTATAACTGATATAAAAACTAGAGGTAGTATTTTCAACGCTGTAATTGTAGAAGCCTTTCAATGTCATTTCCGGAATTCGACTGAAACGGTTGCCGTCCCACTCTCCGCTCTCCCAGTAGGCCGGGCTTAAAGAGCACACTCTAAGCTCTGACTTTCGGTCAAATGTCCGTTTTCCGTTTGCATTTTTGTTTCTGTTTCCGTTTTCTCTCGCGTCACTATCATTGTTATAACGGTCACGGTTAAGTTTTACCATTTAAAAAAAATCCGTTTTAAGGCAAACGGGTTTTACATTGCTGTATCAAGCATCGTCCTTTCCCGCCTATTACGTTCAAAATATGACGAAAAATAAATCGACTGAATCTCCGTACGAAGGGAATAGTACGTAATGGAGTGAAAAAATTTCTATTGAACAGTGAAGTCTTTTTTACTTTTTCACTTAGCAGTGACGTATTCCTACTCTTTAAAAGGAAATCAACAGTTCTATTGCATTACTTTTTAAGTCCGATTTTTTTTTTTTATTTAAATTTATTTATTTTAGTAAATCTTTTATTTTTAATTTTCAGTTTTTATTTTTAAAATTTAAAATTTTATATCATTATTTTTATTTATGAAAAAAAGTTTGTTTATTTTAAAATATAATTGGAATAGTAATTTATTTTTAAAAAGAGTTTATTTGAATTTTTAAATGATTTTTCATTTTGTCAATAAAGAGATTTTCATTAAGGTTAATGATAATGAGTTATCTAGTTTTAATCATGATATACATGTGGATAAGTAAAATCTTCTTTTTTAATAGACAATTACTTGTTTAAGAGATTGTTAATGTCACTTCTTCAACATAATTAGCTACATATTTTATAATTGGTTGCTCAAAACTCCTTTACTACATAGATTCTTCATGACATTGGTACTATGATTATCTCTTCCTTTTTTTCAAGGTGCATCTTCTCTTTGTAATCGACTCAATCTTGCTCTTTCATTTTCTCTCCATCCTCTCATCTTGAGGTAGATCCTCATAATGCCTACATCTCTTGTTGTCACTTCTAGTGTGACCCCCACCTCTTATGTTCCTCTAGTACCATTTCCACCTCTTCGTCTACAAGTGAACCACTTATCTCTAATCTCACTAATTCCTTTCCTTTGTGTGTGCCTACTAGTGTTCTACTACTAGTGCTATCCCCTCCTCTCATTGTGTTAGTGTTTCACCTTCCTCATCTTAAAGTGTTGCTTACCATTCGTCTGTGTTGTATCATTGCCTCTTGTTTCTCATTGTTTTCATAGTCCTTCCATTGTTACCCATGCTACTACTACTATCACCATCCCCGCCTCTACTCTAGATGCACTAGTGTATATAAGTTAGATTTTATTCCCACTAACCAGGACACTATTGCTTATACTTCAACAAATAACATACATCTGGTGTTTAAAATTGTTACATATTCATTCCCTATTTTTCTTGTGGCACCTTACTTTGAGTTGTATCATGGTAAAGATGACACAATTACTCATAATTCTTTAATACAACATGCCTAGACTATGCTTATGATTACAAATTTTTGGCTAAGTTATTTTCCCACTCTCTTCATGTCTATGTTATTTAGTGGTTCTACTCATTACCTCTTGGCTCCATTCATTCTTTTGATCAATTAGCTACAACATTGCTTGGCCATTTCCATAGGATTAAATAGACTTCAAACCAGTTGTTTCAAATTTATTAGAGTGTTCTCAAGGCTCTAATGAGCATATTGATGATTATGTCATTTTATTTAAATTACTTTGTGCTAAAATGAAATATCAACTTCCTAATTACAAGTTGCAAGGGATTTTTTATATAAGGGTTTACTATCCACTATATGTGATAGTGCTTTTTTAACAATTATGCTTCTTTCATAAATTTTTGTGCTCATGTCAAAGATGTCAAATTCAAATTACTTATTTCTAATGGTTTGAAATGTGGGTCCTCACATATGTATTCTATACCATCTTAACCTTCCAAGTTGAAAAGGGCAATCATAAAAAAGAATCTAAACCTAACACTAATCATATGCATACTACTTCTAACGTTATTTCTTTTAAGCATCAAATAACTAGGAGATTTACAAAATTGAGTAAAACTCTAGATTATGTGATCCAAACCCTATTGAATGATAATTTGGTCATTCACTCAATCCATCTCGAGGGTTACATATAAAATGAAATGAGTGCACTTTTTTAATTACTACCCAAAAAATCACCATAGACAAAAATCAATTTAAAACACAGTCAACATACTGTTAAAAATAGAACATCACCATAACAATAGTATAGTAGATGCATGAAAGGTGTTGTTCATCGTGTTGACCGACCAAAGAGACGCACCCTCTGCGTCAAACAGTCCCAGATTACCTTGTCTGGATAGCTTCAAAATGCCGGGCCTCTTCCTTGCAGGTCTCTCTCTGTTAGCCACCCAAACAATAGTCTTCTCTGCCACTTTGCCATACCAGATGCCAATATACCAGTTATCGGTTCCATTTGGACTGAAAAATCCCAATTCAAACGTTCCATCCTTTGAAATTATTGTCTGATTTCCTGTTAGCGAGGCACCCAAGGAGAGAGTATCTCCATCACAGTTGTGAAATATAATTAGCACGGCAAGAGCGAAGAGAATATATTGTAATGAATCGTTACTTCGCATTTCCACATTGTTGGTCTTCATATTTATTGGGTTGATCTGAATATATAGGAGTAGCATAGGGCTACATTAAACACAAAGAAAGATCAGAGACAGGTTATTCTGAATATGAATAGACTGAAACCGCGTGAGCGTGGAAGGAAAATGAACGGAAAATTGAGCTTCACGTGGTAATTGGGTCAAGGTCTAGGTCTAGGTCTATTAAGAAAAAGATGATCCGACGCGTATTTGATCTATTACGGTCAATGTACGTTCGGCCGGGCTTAAACGGCACACTCCAAGTGGCCGGGCCCGTGGGCCCTTAACCCGGCCTTTCTCGTACCCTCAAGTTTTCGATGGATTCCGTTCCTGTAAGTTTTTTCCTTCGAACCCCAAAAAAATCATCTCCTTCCTCCGTTTTCACGTTAGCCATTTCGGTACCTGTAGCAGTTCGTTTCGACTTTCTAGTTTTAGCCTTATTTTTGTTTTACTCCCACATTCAATAAGGGATTGAATACGTCCGGAAGAAGAAATTGTTTATTTTTAAGCAATACAATTCAAACAAATTTTATGAATAAAGAAAAGAGAAATAAAATTATATTTGAATGTTATAAATTTCTCTTACAATTCATGTTCATTAACAACAGATTATAAACTAATGAATATTTTTATAAATTATAATATTTTTAAATTTTCTAATATTTTTATGTTATTGTTATATTTTCATTTAAATGTTAATTCCTGAAAAAATCATTTTAATAACTGTCATTAGAATACTAATCATTAAAAGTACTAAGAAATACTGATTGTTATTTCTTATTTTCAATAAATAAAATAACTATAAATAAATAGAGTATTTATAATTTTGGATTATATATATATATATATATATTTGAATAGATGTAAAATAAAAATATAACTCTTAAACTATAAATAAAAATAAAGTATCAAATACTAAATGAAGAAGTATGTATTATACACTCAAACATAATAATAAAATATTTTAAAAAATCAAAGTGTAAAATAAATTTTAAATTAATAAAATAATTTTTAAATAATATAAGATAACTATAAAGTAAATAAAATAAGTCTTAAGTAAATTAAATAACTCATTTTTTTTTGTTTTATAAATATATAAAATAAAATAAAATAACTACTAATATACCCCTATTAAAGAGGTCTCAAAAGTCAATTCATGAAAAGAAAGAGAAGAGGGAAGGTAAGTGGTGCCAAACTCCCCAAAAAAAAGTAAAAATGTGAGGGGTACCATAATTTTTTGATGCTTTTTTCAATAAAATGAGGGTGCCATTGAAGGAATGAGTCTAATATAGAGGTTGGATGAATCCAATATATTTCAAATTTGGGTAAGATTATGCCCATTTCTTGATTAAAAAAAAGGGACAGTTCAATAGAAGATGATACATTGATTTTGCATCTTTTTATAAAGTGCATACCTATTAGGGATCTAGAATCCTTTTGCATCATATTGTTCGTCATTAGATATTATTTTGGATCATATCCTAAAAGAACAAATTGATCTTAGTGATAATACATTTATTCAATATCTTATGAATGTAAGTATATGATGTCAACTTGAGTACACTTGAACATACCAAAATGATGCAAAATCATGAACAAATCAAATGAATTCAAGAAATTGGGTGCATTTTAATTTTAATCTTAATTTCCTTTAGTCTTAACTAGTTGCTTTTGTTTTGGTTTTGGATTGGAATATGTTTTTATGCTAATTTTGATAATAATACTTCAAAATAGACTACACACAAACACTTTTTTATAAATGAAGAAAAGAAAAAGAAAATGATTAACTATCAATATTATAAATTTACATAAAAAATCCTACCTAAAACTCATATGAACTTGGAGCCTTCTTTTCTCCTAATAAAAGGGTAGCTGGATTAATTTCATCCAAAGTAAATGCTTTCATTACCTAATTTGGAGAATCTTTCACTAACCTATGAATATTCCTCCAGATTGTCTCCTAAGGCAATAAATCTTCTTATGAGGCAAAAAAAAAAAATAGTAATTACTTGAAGAAATTCATAATTTCCTTCCTAATGGCCTTCATATGCTCCACAATATTTTATATGGGAATTTGAATACTTACAACCTTATTTTCTTCTTCTTCTTATATTAGTTGAAATATGGATTTTTTTTGTATTATAGTCTCCTTCCTTGAGTCATTTTACTCTACAATTCTACTACACGAAAATATCCTCTTTTCTTAGGATTTTATTAAGATCTTCCATCATATTTTTTTTTGGATAGTCTTGAGTTATTTTATTTATATTAGAATTATTTATTTAGTGAAGAGTTATTTAACTTAATTTTAAAATTATTTATTAGTTATTTTTTATAGATAAATTACTGTCATGTGAACCCGTCATTCTTAAAAAAGAAAGAAAAAAAAAATGTTGTATTAGACCCATAAAAAAGGTTGTGTAACAACAACGAAAAGGAACTTAAGAAGCAAAAAAATACCTTAGATCTATCTAACAAAATCTAGTGCCTTAGTGTTGCTTATGGAGTGTGAGGGAAGATGTATTTTGTGTTGGTAGAATACATCTCAACCTTGAAAATACAAAAGGTTTATTGTTGATAGGTAAGCATGGGGAGGCAGGGTGGCTGGGGGGCGTGAAGGGGGGAGGTGCAAGGGGTACCCCCTACAAGGTTCAGAGGCAAAACCCCCAAAATCCATATTTTATTATTATAAATTTGGATCATTCATCATTTGGTCTCAAATTTGATGACAAATATTTTATTTCCTTGTCTTGCCCTAGAAGACAACCCTATTTTATGATGCCATTGTATTATGGCTGTGTATTGTGATGTATTTTGAGAGTTTGGTAGCAGTCATGTTGCCTCTAGATCACTAGTTGGTGATACTCCTATGAGAAGCTTCCTCTACAAGCATATTGTAATCTTAATGATTTATGAATAATATATTTAGTGACTTTTGGAGTGTGGGGTTTTTCTCTCGAAAGGGTTTTACCCACTTAAATCACTATATTGTGGTATGCATGATATTTGTGTTTAAATTTTTGTAATTGTTGTAAATATCTATACAGTTTTAAATTATCCTCTATAGTCTAAGAAAAAGTATCCCTTTTTCACACTTAACTCAAGAATAATTAATATTAAATTAAGCCTAATGTTGCCTTGACTTGGTGTTGTAATGTGTTTTACACATTCACATTAAGTCTAGGACCCTTTTAAACAAAATGAACCTAATTGTGCCTTATTTAGGGTGTTGTAAAGTGTATCCTATCACTTTCACACCAATATAGGTCTTTATTAATTAATTGGGCTTATTTATGCCTTAATTGGTCCTATTTTGCATCTACAAGCCTTATTAAACGCATCTTTTTGAGGATAATCTTGACATATATCTAAAAAAAAATCACAATTTAAAGTGTATCCTAACACTTTCACACTAATCTAGGGATTTATTAATTAATTGGGCTTACTTATGCCTTAATTGGTCCTATTTTTCATCTACAAGCCTTATTAAATGCATATTTTTAAGGATAATCCTTACATATATCTAACAACCAATCATAATTTAATGATTTTGGATTGTATGACCAAGATTTAGTGATCTCAGACTCATACACCACCTTAGGAATATGGATCCCACCTAAGTTTTTGGGCTTGGTCTTGAATTTGGCATAGAATATAACACTTCTTAAAATTTGTGTCCCGAGCTTAGCCTATTGGGACTCATATTCCCCCACTAGCATATGAGTTTCACTTAGCTTGGATCTATCTTACATTCAAATTATTAGCGAGATTTTATTCTCCTAGATCTGATGTTGGCTTGTAGTGTTGTAATTTTAGAAAATTTGGCATAAACAAGTGTAAATACAAGGTTATTTCACATATTTTCTCCTAGAAGTTTTATGCAAGCACTCCTATAACAAATTTATGAGATCAAGAGCATTCAAGAGAATTCAAGAGTTGATTATCAAGTGTTTTGGATCTATATTCAAGATTAAAGCATCATATCAAAGTCATCATGCATCATGTTTGTTTTTGAGCTAACATTTGTGATGTAGGTTCTTATGATTCAAGCAAGCATTCAAGTCAAGATCTACAAAATACAATCAAGAGTCAAGATCCACATTCATGATATTCATTACACACAGATTGCAACCTTTGCTCCAAGGGTTTGGTGAGTTGCAACATAACATATTTTTTCATTCATCATTCCTCCATTCTACTTGATTTAATTTAAAGGTTTGATTAAACCAAAATGGGTTTGACAAAGGAAAACCCCTATCTACTAACAAAACAACATTTTTTTGGTCTCTCTTTGATGTGTGATTTATAGATCAAGATTGAAGATCCATCAAAGATAAATATTGGAGAAAGTTGTCAAAGTTTTCATCTACGTTGCAAGATCACAAAAATTCATTTATAGAGAAGAATTTAGTGTTTCAGACTCAGAGATCGAAAGGGAGAGAAGCTACAAAAGATCACTAGAGGATTCTAGAATTTTAATTCAATCTTGATACTCAGACTAAATCACCACTTGTGGCATATGAGTCCCAATATACCAGATTTCAAGCATTTTCTATAGATCCTGGTTTAATAGTCATAGATTTTAGATTCAACTTGAAACCCTAAACTAGGACTAAATTTCCCCTACTGCTGTATGAGTCCTAGTGTGCATTAAAGTCCAAATTTTTGGGAGTGTAGACCTTATTTCAACCATCTTCAATTTTCCAAGTGCCCCTCTACCCTTTCTTAGTTCATTATTTTCATTTTTTAGTTTCACATCTTAGGTTGCATAGGTAGATTGCATATCGTTTGCATTTCCTTCTTTCCAAGCATTTTCTTGGTGGTGAACCCCCTTTTGTCTTTAATCACACCCAAGGAAGCCATTATAAACCATTCAACCCTTCCCTCAATCAAGCCAATTCATTGAGGGTCTTGGTTTCCTTTAATGAAACATAAGTGAAATAGGTGGAGGAACTCTAATTCCCCTTTAGTTCCATCTAAAAAGGTGGAACACTATTTCCAAGGTTTCATCACCCTCTTAAGATTAGTGTAGGCATTTGTTTCACTACATTATCTTCCTTACATGTTGTGGGTGATTAAATCCTTTTTATTTTCCTTTTGCGTAACTATCCAAATTTTGTTGGCAGTCCCATAATCTAAGGACACAAATTTAGAATTTGAGGTATTAATATGCATATCCCCATGAAGTAGTGAACAATCATATGTTACTTCTGAAGCCTCTATATGTGGTTTTAGCCCTATATTCTAAATATAATCATTTGTGTTTTAAGCATTAACACTCCCCAATCTAGGAGAAGGAGACCCATTAATAGCTACAATTAGAGATGGAGAGCCATGGGTTGAAGCTTTAAGACTACCGATTTCAAGAGACATTTCCTTTTGAGATGGATCCTCTTAGGCTATCTATCATGGAATAATATCATATGTATGTAGGCCTAGACTCCCCCAATTCCATAGAGTAGTTGTAGAGGGAAGCATCTTTCCACCATGCTTCTTGATTACTCATTAATGTTTGAAGTAATTAGCAATAATGTGGCTAGTTTTAAAAAACCTATGAAAATACAAAGATACTTCTTCATATTCAAAATTTAACTCCAAATCCATTAAAAAAATAGAGTGATGTGTACTTGAAAGGTTTTGGAGATGTATAGATCAACAAAAATGTGCATGAAATTTGTGTGAAGGAAATTAGAAGAGGCTTTGTTTACCACCAAAAAATCTCAACATATTATCAATTGTTTCAAAACAAGATTCAAAATATATTTGGAGTGAAAGATTAGGGACTTGGACCAACATAGGATCAATAGAGAAATATCTTGAGTTGGGGTTGAAAGTTGGATGTGAATGCTTAAGCGTAAGCATGTGTTGATCCCAACTTCAGAGATAATTGTAACAAATTATTTTATGATCTAAAATATTATTAAAACTATAATTAAATATCCAAAAGTGTGAGGGTAAATTTAAATATCAAATTTGAGAATCAAATCCCAGCTATCAAATTATTCATTTGTGCAAATTAGGAACACTTGGCAAAAAATAATCCATTCTCAACAAAGAAAGATTCACTTTTGGAACTTCCATTCAAACAGCTTCATCAAATTCCAAGAAAGGAGGCTTACTAGAAAATTGCAGGGGATTGATCTTTTAGTATTATTTAGAAATTCTTGATTTGATTCCATTATTTTTTGAATATATAAAATAGTTCATGGTTTCTAGAGTCAAATTAACCCTACCCTCCTTGGTGTGACTAGAGAAGGCAACATCCAAGTGCAACTTAATTGATTTCCATGTTAGGTAGAGATAAAAATTTGGATATCATGGAGTCCTAAATGCCCTGTCCAAATCCAAACTCAACCAATTAACTATATTCAATCCACCATACAACTATGCATAATTATTTTCGTGAGCCTTAAAATCAACATTTTTTGGTAGCAACATTCGATTAGCTATATTTTGAAGATTTATTTTTATTCCATTAAGACTTATTTTATTTTAATTACTTAAGATTTATTTTATAGTTGATTAAATCTAAAAGTATTTCTTATGGCTAGGTATAGATAAAAGATATAGAATTCTATTGATTTCATGGGACAAGGCTTTCTTTTCTTTGAAATTAGGAGGGTTTGGAATCCAAAAGTTAAAACTCATACATAAATATCTTATTGCAAGGTTAACTTGAAGATATTTGAAGGAGAAAAACTAGTTGATAGAGGTCCTTAAGTCAAAATATTTTGAAAATCTAGTTGCAAAAATACTTCTTTCACTTGATTCTCTTCCTTCAAACTCTTTTTTATGGAATTTCTTGTTTGAAAGTAGAAATCTCCTTTGGAAAGGAAGTAAATGGAATTTTTGAAATGGAGAATAGGATATTTTATGGGATGATAAATGAATCTTAGATTTTTAGGAGTTGAACCACCAAAAACATATACAAGAAGGGAAAGAGGATTCCCCAAATAGGCTCCTAGGGTTTTCCACCTAGAAGCTCTTGATTAGGAAATGACTCTGTTTTGCCTAATGATATACTTTTTGGGTGTGTTCATTTAAATATAGGGGATTTGTTGTGTGTGATTATGTCTAAATGCAATAAAATAATATTAAAAGCTAACTATTAATGTAAAACTTAAAGAATGCAACTATGCTAGAAAACACATTATGATATGCAAATGAACTAAGAAATGTAAACAAACTATAATAGAAATGAAGGGAAAGAAATATGTGCACCTAGAAGCTGAAGAGGGATGGAATGAAGGTCTGGAATCCTAAAGAATCTGATGTAGAGGTCCACTGGGACACTTACACCATTCTGGGTGACCTAGTCCTTCTAATGTGAAAATCTGTCAGAACCCGTTTCTACCAAAAGGGTACTCAGATCTAAAAAAAACCCTAAAATGCATTTCGGGTGGGAATAGGTCGCCACTAATGATGACCTAGTCTCTTTTAGCCTTGTTGGAAGTTTTAAAGTGGAATTTGGAGGTCTTGATCTACATTTTCTGCGTCTTGAGGTACCCAAATCTGAAGCTTTGATTTTTTGACTTGTAGGGTCTTTTTGTGTAGATTATTAACCTAATAAACAAGGAGATATCTCCAAAAAGTCTTCAATCCACTCTTGAATGATCTCTAAGATTCCAAGATACCTACATCTGCAAACATACAAAGAAGGAAGAATAAATGTTGATTATTATGGATTGGGGGCTTGCCTTGGTCAAGCCCCTTTTAGATAATTAAATCAAATGATGAAACAAAATAAGAAAGCATGAAATGTAAAGTAAATGGACTTAATACCTTGTCATGATGAGAGATCTTGATTTGTAGCAATGGAGTATTCAACCCTTGAGTGATTCAACAAAGATGTCTTGTTGACCTAGATGTAAACCCTAACTTGCTTGAGAAGAGAGGTGGATGAGTGCTTGAGTGAATGAAATAGTTAGGTTTTGGAATGAATTTAATTAGGGTTAAAAAGATGATAAAAACCCTTATTTATACAAGTTATGCCCTAATTTTCCTGAAATAACACCACACATGCCAACCTTAGGGTTTTAGAGACAAAATCTCAAAAGAAATTTAAGTTAAATTTGAATTTTATGTCACATGGGACTAGGTCGCCCAAGGTGGCAACCTAGTCCACCTGGGCAATTTTCATTGTTTTTCGGGGATTAAAATATGATTATTATTACTTTTCGAGATTGTCTCACAAAACACACTGAGGTAAGGCATATATGTGTATTAAGGGGGACCATTATAGCATAAAAAAGGGTTAATTTAGTGATGAAAAGCCTAGGAAAGTGTGAAAATGATTTACAACACCTTACAAAAACTTGGCACAAGGCTTGGAAAGAGGTAAAAAGAGGTTAAAAAAGGTAGAAAATCCATAGTTAAGGGTCCAAATGAGTGAAAACTGTCAAAGGCTACACTTTTTGGTGACACATTTAGTCCCCACTTTAGTGAGAGGATGAACTTGCTTCAAAATCACACTAAATTAGCCACATGGAGATGATGAATAACTACAAAGATGAAGAAGGTGGTCAAGCCCCTAGGATTCAAGATTCTAAGTCAAAAAGAAATCAATGCCAAAGAACACATTCAAGGGTGAATGTCATGCAACAAAACGAGATACGTGATCATGGGATGAAAAGAACTAGAATGAAGAGAAGAAGGAAAGTAAAAGGAGTGGATCAAGCTTTGATCATTTTTCCAACAAGTTGTGGATCAAATCTAGGCTATTTTTCCAAAAGGAAGTGAAGTGTACTCACTCTAGGGCGATGAGATGTTCAGTTTTCCACTGGGTGAGAAGTCCCAAAAGGTGGCTATGGGGAAAGTCATGTTGCTTGTTGGGCTTCCCGCTTAACCATATCAAAGTTATACCTCGTGATAACTTTGATAAGGTGCCACAAAAGAAAATGATTTTTGATAGCGTAAAAATTGTTCAAAGGGATTCTGCTTTTGTGAATGCGATGTCTCATCTTAAGAAACATCATGTGTAATGTTGCCAAGAGAGGAAAAATGCAAATGGACTCATCTTGTATGTAAGAGAGGAAAAAATAATCTTGTATGCAAAAGAGGAGAAATGCAAATGTCTCATCCTGAGCAACATTGTACCTAATGTTTTCAAGAGAGGGAGTCGCTAGAAAAAGAAAATTGCACAATGAAATGTGAGTGTTGATGTATGCACCCACTTTAAAATGATTGCTAACACCATTGTTGTGAGCAATTGCTTTAAAGTAGAGAAGAGGAGAAGAGGACATGAGAGCTTGTTCGAAAAGCCCTATGCCGAGTCATATGTTTTCAATAATCTACGTCATGAAGAAGGATAGTATGTCACATTCGAGTCAACTTAAGACATGTCATCCACATCCCAAGCTTTATCTTATATGTTCATGAAAGGTTAACAACTAGTCGAAAGAGACAATAAAAAGTGACATACAAGGAGAAAAAGGATAACTAACCCCTTGCCCCTACTTAGTGTAGGGAAAGATTGATCCAAAAGGATTGATAAAATGCAAGGTTGAGTGAAAATTAGTATCGATTATAGGAAATAGGAACCCCCCACACAAGGGAGAGTACCAAGCTCAATAAGATGTTGGATTTTGTTTCTCAAGGCCCTACATTCATTAGTAGAATGACCATGACCTTAGTGGTAAGCACAAAAGGAATGTTTGTGGTAACATTTCTTCTGAGTTTGAGGAGGGAGAGAGATCAAGTGATCTTGGAGGAGTCTTGACAAGATACCCTCTTGATCGAGGGGGGAAGGTGATCCTTTGGTTTGGGAAAAAGTGGGATCTTTCTTCGTACAAGAGGTCATGTTGATGCAAGGTGCTACAAATTGCAAGATTTTGTACACTCCTTTAGAGGAGTGTGTAAAATATAAATCATGAGTGTGTTCCAAGATGACATTAAGTGAAGGATTATTTGTTTGAAGTGGTTGGTGCAAATGATCACTTTTCAAAGGTGATGTAGAAGGATGATATGGGAGGGTGTTGGACGGAGGTGAAGGTTTGATGATTTTGGTGAAGGGACAAAATCCAAGACCATGATTAGTTGTTTGTGTAGGAGGCTCGATAGGGTTGCAGATACCTTGTTCGTTAGCACCACAACATTTTCCAATATAGCCAAGCTGATTCATAAGCTCATAAAATTTTCCATAGAGCTTCTTCAACAATTTTGGATTGGGTGAGGGTTCGTTGTTGGATTTTTAGTCTAGAGTAGTGGAGGTGGATGGTTGCGAAGGATCTGCCAAGTCTTGTGTTGACAAGACTACATTTCCCTTGGTAGAGTCTTCATTTGTGATCTTGCATTCATCCATTAAGGGAGGTGTGAAGTTTAAGGAATCCCAATCATAATCTAAGGACTTTGGTTGTTTGGGTTCCACTGGTTTGGTTGGTGTTAAGTTGGTGAAGGGTTTGGATTTGTTTTGCTCAAGTTGTAATACACTGTACGGTTCAGGATCAATGTCAAGTGTGTACACTTTGTTGTTGTAGATGTACTTCATCTTATGATGAAAAATGAGGTTGTATGAAAGATCATGAGGCATAACATGAATCAATGTGTCTAATGTGGCCATTCCAACTGTAAGAGGCAAAGTGATCACACCAAGCAACTTTTATCTTACACTATCAAATCCACTTATACATAAGGAGGTAGGTTGAATGGATGATTTATCAATATGGAGCCTAGCCGAGAGATTAAAACTACACACATTTACAATTGAGCCATTATAAAAAAGGGTTCTCTTGATCCCTATGCATTTGTATTGAGATATGATTACAAGAGCATCAACTTGGTTTTGCACATCCAAAGGAGGGAGCTCACTTTGGTGTTAAAAAATGTTAGCATTCAATCCTTGAATCATATTTGTTATGAAATTAAATTGCACATTAGAAGGGATAGGAATTGATTGTAAGGATTCTTGTATCATGTTGTAGTAGTGAGGGAGGTTTGAATAAGGTCCCATAAAGATATTTTAGCAGGAATATTCCTTAATTGATCAACAAGGTCATACTCCCTAAGGTGGGAATTTCATCGAGGGGAAGTAGGAAGAATGGGAGGGGATGAAGGTAAGGATGTGAAGGTTGGTTGGGGTTGGCACAAATTATTTCTAGTCTAATGTGTATGAGAAAAAATATTATGACTTGATTGCTGCGACACATTAGGCTTGGGTGGGTAGAGAATGAATTCGGGTTGAGGTTTGTTTGAAGGGGGATAGAGGATGAGTTGAGGTTGAATAATATTAATATCCCCTAGGGAAGGAGAGTATAATATAGGCTCTACATATTATTGTAATGGAATAGTATTATTATTATGGGAATTATCAATGATGGGATTAGGAGGAGAGGGTTCTATTTGATTTTCATAGGTCTCATTCTTTTGTCCCCTACCATCTACCTTAGTAGGAGAGCTTAGAAGAGGTTCATCACTAGCTTCATCACAAGGAAGCGAGGCATCGAGAGAAGGATCATCATGATTATCAAATAGGTTATCCCAAATGATGGGAGAATTAGGAAGGGATGGTCAAGAGTCTCATGACTTGTAATGGGTGTATCTTCTAACACCAAAGTATCGTCTTGGTATCAAGGAGGGATGTTAGAAGAAGGACAAGTGTGAGGGTCATGGTTAGAGAGACTAGGTGAGGGGATGATGTTTTCATTTTATTGTTATTTAATATGTGGAAAAGGGGAAGGAGGAGGAGGAAGACAAGAAAGACCATCATGACCATCAATGGACGTGTCTTATTTCACTAAGATATCTTCATCACCAATGAGAGAGATATCAGGAGAAGAACAATTATGATTATCATGATTATCAATGTTTGTATCCTCATCGGTCAAAGCTTTAGTGGATGAGATAGAAGAGATGAAGTCATCAAGGGCTTCATATAACATGTCTAAATCATCACTACTAAAGGGATTAAGAAGGGTGTGAGTGGGTGCATGTGATTTTTTTAAAGTGTTGTTTTCATTTTGTAACGAATTTGATCTAAATGAACTGCAACTAATGAAGAAAATAAAAATAATCTAAGGCTATCCACAAGTACCATGAATTCTATTGGAAATGAAACAAAAACTATGTAAACTTAAAATGCAATGTAAGTACATAGAATGAAATACAAGTTTTAGATGTCAAAGAAGGTAAATTACTGATGACACTATGCAATGATCTGAAAATGACATGTTGGAAATGAAAAATGTAATTTAAGTAATGCATGAAATGAGCTAATTTAAGCTAATTCTACTAAAATACATGTAATAGAAACACAACCAGTTGATTCAGATACATACTAGCACAAAACAGAAGCATAAAAATAAGGTTTTCAGCTCTGTAAAGGACAGTTTCAAGGGCCTAAAGGGACTAGGCTGCCTAGAGTGGCGACTTAGTCCTCTTGGTGATTTTTTTGAGATTTTAAAGAAGATTTTTATGGATTTAGGTGGTTTTTGTATTGGGTGATGCAGACCTAACATGCAAATGCAAAATTTTTAGAGATGTGGAATGTTTTAAGATGCAAAAGATGCAACCTATATGCATTTTCACTAATGCTAAATTTTAAACCCTAGAATGCAACTTAACTAATAAAAAATGCAATACAAGGTAATTATAGGATGAAGAAGGAATATAAATCATAAAGGAAGGGATAAAAATGTTAGGTTCACCAAAATGAACCACCAAAAATATATACAATAAGGGAAAGAGGATTCCCCAAATAGGCTTCTAGGGTTTTTCACTTAGAAGCTTTTGATTAGGAAATGACTCTCTTTTACCTAATGATATTCTTTTTGGGCGAGTTCATTCAAAGATAGGGGCTGTGTTGTGTGTGATTATGTCTAAATGAAATAAACTGAAAGTAAAAGCCAACTATTAATGTAAAACTTAAAGAATGCAACTATGCTGGAAAACACATTATGATATGCAAATGAACTAAGAACAAACTGTAACAGAAAGGAAGGGAAATAAATATCTGCACCTGGAGGTTGAAGAGGAATGGCATGAGGGTTTGGAATCTTGAAGAATCTGATGCAGAGGTCCACTGGGATACTTATGCCATTCTAGACAACCTAGTCCTTCTACTATGAAAATATGTTGGAACCCGTTTCTTCCAAAAGGGTACTCAGATCTACAAAAAACCATAAAATTCATATAGGGTGGGAAAAGGTCACCACTAATGATGACCTAATCCCTTTTAGCCTTTTGGGAAGTCTGAAAGTGGAATCTAGCAGTCTTGGTCTACACTTTTTGCTTCTTGAGGTACCCGAATCTGAAGATTTGATTCTCGATGTGTAGGTGTATTTTTGTGTAGATTCTTAACCTAATCAACAAGGAGATGTCTCCAAAAATTATTCAATCCACTCTTTAATTATCTCCAAGCTTCCAAGATACCTAAATCTGCAAACACACAAATGTTGATTGTTAAGGATTGGGGGCTTGCCTTGGTCAATCCCCTTTTAGATAATTAAATAAAATGATGAAAAAAAGTAAGAAATCATGAAATCTAAAGTGAATGCAATTAATACCTTGTCATGATGAGAGATCTTGAGTTACAACAATGGAGGATTCAAACCTTGAGTGCTTCAACAAAGATGTCTTTTTGACATAGGATGTAAACCCTAGCTTGCTTGAGAAGAGAGGTGGATGAGTGCTTGAGTGAATGAACTAGTTAGGGTTTGGAATGAATGGAATTAGGATGAAAAATATGAGAAAAACCCTTATTTATACAAGTTATGCCCTAATTTCCCTGAAATAACACCACACAAGTTAACCTTAGGGTTTTAGAGACAAAATCCCAAAATAAATTTAAGTTAAATTTGAATTTTATGCCACATGGGACTAGGTCGCCCAAGGTGGCAACCTAGTCCACTTGGGAAATTTTCATTATTTTTTGGGGATTCAAATATGATTATTATTACTTGTTGGGATTGTCTCACAAGAAACACTGAGGTAAGACATATATGTGTATTAAGGGGTCATTATAGCATAAAAACGGCTAATTTAGTGACAACAAGCCTAGGAAAGTGTGAAAATGTTTTACAACACCTTACAACACCTTGACACAAGGCTTGGAAAGAGGTAAAAATTGGTTGAAAAAGTTCCAAAATCCATAGCCAAGGGTCCAAATGAGTGAAAAGTGTCAAAGGCTACACTTTTTGGCGACACATGAGTTAATGGTGACTCCTCAACACCCCCAAAAATAGTTGTGAGACCAAAATATCTTCCACAAGAGAGAAAATGGCAAGAATAATTGCTTCAACAATGCATGATTGAATTTGGTTTAATATGCAAAGGTACATGAGATGCCTTTCTTATAAAGGCAAGGTGAGCAATAAGATTAGATAAGATTGTGACAAGTGTCTTAATACTATAACATGAGACAACTAACTCAAAAACCTAAGATAAGATAAGTTATAGAAATGACAACTAAGAATCTAGAAGGAATCTTATAATCCTAAGTAAACTTAACATGTGATTATGTCCCCTAATTACCTAGTTAGTGAGTTAACTAGGTATAAGACATTTATTCACACCAACACCCCCCTTAAGTGAAACTTAGGGAGAAGATTATTATGTGAACTATGCAAAAAGTCTATGAAGATAAAGATGTGTCATGGCTACGAGGCCATGTTAGGTACCCATTTACAATGCAAATGAAATCTCTCAAAAATGAAGAAAAGGAGAAAACCCAATGGGACAAAAATACTCTACAAAAGAGAGAAAATAAACAAATAAGATGATGTATGGAGGACTCAATGATACCCCTCAAGGTCTATGTCCATCATGTATATAAAATAAATGTCACCCTCATAAGAGGGAAAAAGAAAGACAATATATCCCCCCCCACAACATATTATATCTTACAAATATGGTAAGCGTTTGAAGATAAAACATAATCCAATGCCTATAAATAATTTTTCTCCCCTTAGGAAGAAGATACACCAAGTAAAAATATAGGAATGCTTCCCATTCTAGATAGGAATTGGTAGGAATTGGAATCCATAGGATGATGAAGAAGCCACTCCATGTCCAATTGAAAGAAGGAAGGGGGTGATCCCACAAAGCTGGTTTACAATTTTTGAGAGGAACTGATTTTTGCTGAATTCATATATTTTTAGAAAATATAATGATTTAAGCCTTTAAAATTTCCATTTTAAGGATTCCAATTGAAGAGGGTTTCATAAAACCACCTTATATCAAACCCCCTTGGATAGAACCTCGCTAGTTCTAAACCATACCTATAAATGTGTCTCCTTTACATCTATCAAAATGCTGATAAAAAATCACTTTTGATTTACCTTTTGGGGGATCAAATGAATTCATTTAAAATTTATTTCAAATGATTATGGTAGTCCTTGAAATTAGCTATTCCACAAATATAATTTTAATATGTTTTGGTTTTATTATGTATGTGTTTTTTTAGTTTTATTAAACATAGGTTTTTCACCAAAAATCAAGCTCTTTGTTTTGCACATGTGGAAAAATAGCAAATTATCAAAATATATTTTTTAAAAATATGTTCATGCTAGGTATTGATGTCGTTAATCCATTAAAAAAATAAATGGATTTCAATACATACATAAAAATTTATGTTGTCTACAGTCCGCCTATGTCTGAGTTGCAATTGGGTTGACTTCGAAACTCTATTAGGAAAAAAATATGAGACCAAATTAAAGTGCTAGATATCGTAGTTACAAATCTACATTCAAAAAAATTATAATTTTATCCTTCGTACAAAAAAAATTATATTGTATACGATGAGCGTCAATTTTTAAAATGTTGTTTTCTGAAAAAAACCATTTTTCGTGGGAGATGGAAAAATAAGTGCAATATTATTCAATTTTTTTTGAAAAAAATATTTTTAGAATCTACAGACAAAATGTGACGAGAATCTAGTTTGCATCATCTTCAAATTCCTCACGGTTTAGTCGCTATAGGTGCTCGAATGTGAAGATTTAGTTAAAAATAATAATTTCAGTGTCTAGTTTGGCCAAAAATTGTAAACCACTATTGTGGGATCACCCAAGGATGAAGTCTCAACATGTGTGTCTCTAAAAACTAATTAGGAATCTCCAAGATTGAAGAAGCCACAAGATAATCATGGTCAAAACCAACCAAGAAACATGAAAAAAAAAGTGAATGAGGAAAATCATGAATGCCAATCTCCAAAGACAAAGAAGATGGGATAACATGTGTGCTAGAACTTCATCAAAGAGGAGAGAAACCCCCTCAAGTGTGTACTCCAAATATGTAGTTATGAGTCTCCACATACCTATAAAATATTCATCCCATAAAGCAAGATCTAAAAAAATGTTATCATCTTGTTGAATATCGACAATGGTCTCTAGAATAACAAGCTTTAGATGACAAAATTTCTCCTCACAAAAACGATTCACACTCGATGATGGAGTATGATATGTAGTCAAAGGAACATTATCTTCTTCTAAAGAAAAATATGAAAATGAATATAATTGAGATGAATGATCAACCATCCTAATAGAAATGATATCTCTAGTCTCCAAGTCTCTTATGTACACTCTATCAAGAGTGAACTCAACTGTTTTACCTTGACCATGATGGGTAATTTGATAATCAGAAAGGAGATTAGTGGAAAAATAAGGAAAATAAAGTACACCATTAAAAGTTCCCTCTCCCATGCAATAGAACCTTTCCCACTTATCTTCATATATGTATTGTTACCCATAAAAATATGAGGTGAATTACAAGGCTCTAAAGAAGAGAACATTCCCATAGATGATACCATATGATGAGATTCCCTTGAATCAAGAAGCCATCTATTAGATTCATCACTTGTAGAGGCAAAGAGCGCTTGTACTTTAATTTTGTGTAGCCTAGTTGTAGATCTTATATTATGTGACTTTGAAGATGAAGGAGCTACCGATTGAAATGCAGAAGAAGAAGAAACTAATGAGGGTAGATGTATGTTATTCTTTTGATGAAGGTGTGCGAGTTCATCAATATTCTTATTATAACATCTATGCTCATCATGTCCTAGCCTTTTATAATATGAAAATTTGAAATTCTTTCTAGATGAACCCTCTTTAGAAGAGGAAGTGGGCTCAAGAGTGCTATGTGAAAGTGAATATTCACCTTGCTCATTAAACTTGGGATCCTTATTATTCTTCTTACCTTTTCCACTTGAAGCCTTTGAATATTTTGAAAGAAGAGCATGAGTTTGGGAAGACTCAAATATTCCCATGTGTGCCAATTTTTCTTATTCCCTTGTGATTTGAGCTACAAATTCATCAAGAGAAAGAATTTTTATACATTTCCAAGGGTATCCATTGTAGCATAAAAAGTAGAAACAAACATTGAATAATCAAGACCAAGCTTAGTAAAAATACAAAGAATAAACTATTCATCTTCTTTAATAACACCACAATTAGATAACTTTAACCTTAGAGAATTTAGCTTAGAGAAGAAGTTTTGGATATTGTCAAAATTTGAAGGATTTAGACTTATTAGTTCATTCTCCAACTTAAATTTCCTTATTTTATCTGGCTAACCAAAGAGACCCTCTAAGATAGTCCAAATTTTATTAAGATGTGTGCAAGATGCAAAATGATATCTAATATATGGATAAATACACAAAATAAGAGTATAAAGTGCTTCATCTCTTCTATAAAACCATTTTATTCCTTCTGCAACTCTTGTGGGTATCTATCCCAAATATGATTCTTTGCAACTTCAATTTTGAAAACATCCCCATTTTTGAAGTTTCCATTCAAGATAGTTATATGGGATTAGAAGTACAAATTTTAGCAAATCCATGATAAAATCAAGAATTATAAGAGAGTAATAGCAATTAACCCTCACAATACAAGAAAATAACCCCTTTTCCCCAAACAAATTGACACTTTTATTTGTAAATTTACAACAATGTATGCAAAAGTACCAAATCAGCTTCAAACTAAAATTCCAAAATTTTGGAGAAAACTTTGCAAAAAGTACATGTATAGAATTGTAGTGCTATTGAATACCTTCTTGATGTCGAAAGATTCAGGAAAAATAGAGTCCAGAGCAAAAACTTATGAGCTCGGAGGCTGAAAAGAAAGATCTAATGTTAACCCTAAAAAATTGGCACAAAAGATTCTTTTTTTACAAAACACCTACACCACTGAAAAATTTAGAGAATCTTGATGATATTTCATTTCAAAATGTTGGCCTCATGGATCAAAATATATGACAATTTGAAAAAAAAACCCATGTTTTAGGACTTTAGGGGAAAATCATCACCTTTAAGGCTAAACCGACACAAAATTTGAGCATTTGATCATCAATAGGACCACAGGCTAAGTAGTGGGTTTAAAGAAACACCATTGCCACTTTGGGTGGTAGGTGGGAGGTGAGAGGGAGGTAGGTGGAAGGTAAGAGGGTGACGGGTGGGCCACATCGCCCAGCTAAAACCACGCTCGACAATTGATATAAAAATAAATAACCAATCGACTTTTAAACTTTTAAAAGATTTTAATATTTATAAAAAAAACTTTATAATAACCGGTCAGCATACCAAAAAATAAAAAGACAACCCTGTAACTTTGAAAAACCATCACGGGAGGAGTACAACCAAAGAATCTACTAAATATTCACTCAAAGATGCTAACCCAATTTTAAAATATGTAATTTTTTTAATAAAACCATGACATTTAAAAAAATATTTTCCCAAAACTTTAGAAAATGTTTGTCATAACTTTATAAAAGCCACATTTTTTTTAATTTATTTCTTTTACTGTGAAATTAAAATTTGTAACCCTTGGGGGCCATACAAATTTCTTTGGCAATTTTTTTTGCATAAAAACACGTAAGGCCAAGATTAAATATGGTGGAATATGTAAATGTACATGCGATGATTTCCTTATATAGACAAGGTGAGTGATATAATTAAATAAGATTATGAAAAGTGTCTCAATCCTATAACATGAGACAACTAACTTAGAACAACCCAAGACAAGATAAGATTTAGAAATGACAACTAAGACTTCTAGAAGGAATCTTATAATCCTAAGTAAATTTAACATGTGAATATATCCCCTAATTATCTAGGGAGTGAATTAACTAGGTATAATACATTTATTCAGACCAACAAGATCAACCTTTGTGTAAGACTAGTCCTTGGGATATTATTTGTTCACCATTGAAAAGTATGTTGGGGGATAAAATGGATGACTATATAGAAGTGTCTACGAAAGGTAAAAAAGGAAAGTTATTTCCCTTGATTTTAATAGTAAAGATGCAATTAATTTTATTTCTAACATAAATTATAAATAGTTGAAACATTTTCATATTTATCATTTTGAATGAGAATTTTTTTTACCTCTCTTTTGGGGAGGAGTTTTGTCCCACTAGGTTTTCTCCCTTTATCCATTTATGAAAGATTATATTTGTACATGGGTACCTAACATGGCCTCATAGGCATGAACCATCCTTACATAATTTACATAATAATTTACTTCTTCCTAAGTTACACTTTAGGCTGGGATGTTGGTGTAAATAGGTGTTTTACTCAACTAGTTCATTAGTGGGTCCTATTTACTTAGGTCCTAAGAGGGAATATTTCTAGAAGGTGTTGGTTGTCATTAGATCTTATCTTATCTTTTAACATTTAATACTTGTTTCCTGAATCATTTAAGATTATTTGTCTCATTACATAGGATTAAGATAACTGCCATGATCTTGTCTAATCCCATGTCTCACCATGTCTATATAAGCAAGTCATCTCATGTGTAAATTATATTTCTTATTTTTGCTAAGTAAACAATAAATTTTGTTGACAATATTTTCTTATATATATTATATTAATATAATCTAGAATACTTAATTTGAATCATATTCCTTATTCCATAAATATATTTAAAGTAAGAAGCAATAAATATTTGCTACACAATAATTGATTATCAAAATTTAAGGAATAATATTAGTAAAAAAATAAAAAAATCATTGAAAAAAATTGTTTAAATAATATTCATATAAGATATATATTTAAAGATAAATTTAAGTTTGTAAAATAAACTACATTTATATAATTATTCAAATTTAAATATTATTGAAATTCACATCTTCATTCAAAATTTTAATAATTTTTAAAAAATAAAATAAAAGTGGCTAAGCCACTAAACAATTTTATTAAGGAGCATACAGGTAGGAAAGAACCAGGAAGAAAACTTTCCGTTATAGCTCCAATCCAAAGATACATAGTCAAAATTTGAGATACAAGGCTCCACCAGAAATCACCACCACCCCGACATTACAAAAACCCATATTGAAGGGCCCCGAAAAAAGAGGCAACCAACCAACCAAAAAATCCCCTAAGACAACCAAATACTTTTTTACAAGAATAAAATACCAACAACATAACAAATCATACATAATTAATAAAAAAATTATAATTTTTAAATTAAATATGTGTATTCTACAACACAAACAAATTACAACAAAATTGAAGTTCTATTCTTAAGATTGTTGAAAACCTCTTATGTTGAAATACCACAAGTAAATGGCCAAAAGCACATTGATTTCTAAACAAATTATATATATCCGAAATGAGTAGTTCTTACTTTATGTATCTGAGCTGCCACAGACAACAGAGAACGTTGGTTGGAATACTGAGAGCGTAATAAGAAAGAGCATTGTCAGAGCTCCAAAGGCCATTGATCTCTCACTGGAATGCAATTACAACTCTACAATCAACTTCTGGTGAGATGATTATCTGTTGGGGAGTTTTTCTGAAGAAGTTAGACGCGCGACTTATAACAATTGACACACTCCAATCTTAGCTGAAGAAAAATAGTAACAATTGACTTGTGAAAAGAAATATAATTTAAAATACCAAGGAAATGCTCGATGAAGAAGAAAGCTCTTGACCGCCTGAAACCTCCTTCCTATCAGTGACTATAAATTTAACATTGTTCTTCCCTACAAATATTAAATAACACGGCGCATGCTGAGTATTTCAGATCATGCGCAGTCCATAAAGAGCCTAAAATAGCAAACTCAGTATTTTATGTTGTGATCATCTCATACTTTTTTGCAGCCTTTTGTCGATGGAGGTCGTTGGGATATTGGAATGTGGAAGTGATCATCAGGTAACGTGATACTTACAATTATGTTTAATATATGGTTTTTGGTTTGAAGATCTTCAAAGTAATATTACTGAGTGTGATAATAAGAATTTTCGTGCACCCAAGTTACTTGCAATGACTGATAAGATGAGAGTTTTTAGGAGGAGGGAAATCATTATATAAAATTAGATGGGAATAAAGAAACAAGAAAGAGAACAAGAAATTAAATCAAAAACATATTGTATTATAACTTTCCTCCTAAGTAATTCCTTATATACACACCTACCGGTAGTGATATATTTCTATTATGTGTGATTACCTCTTTATAGATATCCAAAAGCTTATATCTTCAATGAAGAGATTGAAAAAAGCTTGAGAAATATATATATTTTTAATTAGGTGGTATGCACAGTTATTCAGGTATAGATATGCCCAACCATAATGCAAAACATTGTCAATCAAGAGAATCGAACAAATTTGGGTTAATTTAATGCTTTTACTCACATGGATATGATTCTTACCTCTACTGTTGGTTTAGTTTTAGAAAAATGTTTTATAATAGTGTGTTTTCATTCATTTTCAGTATATCTATGACATCCATGGGTTATGGAACCTACCCTTAATCCAAGGTCAAGTATGAGGCATTTTTATACCCATCCAAGCAAGCACTACTCATTCAATGGGGAAATAACAATTTTTCCTCTAGCTCATCTACTTTCTTAGTGTTCGAATGCATCCAAAAATATTACAAATTTTATAGGAGCTTCACCATGTCTATATATTCACTAATCCTCCCTATATTGTTCCATTGGGACTTTATATGTGCATGAAATTGATCACTTAGCGTATCAACAAAAACATTGAATATAATCCCTTTAATGAAAATGCTCTAATTCATCCAACCAAATATATTAGTGTGAAAAATAGATAAAAATGCAATCCTTCTTATGATAGCTAAAACAAAATCAATTTTCTTAGCCACTTTCTCTTAGATTTTTACTTCATCTAATCAACCACTAGATCAACTCTTAGGCTCTTCACAAGCTAAATTTTCTTTTGTGGTACCATACATTAAAGATAATCAAACATTTCTGGAAGCTTCAAACACATGATTTGTTTGTGTTGGTGTACACATCTTACACACATGGCTTACTTAAGACTAGTTAGCTATCCATGTAGTTGAGTTGACACTCCAGGTAGTTGAGTTGACACTCCACCCTTATCCACTTCGTGTGAATCTTGATCTTCTTGTAAATTCCTATTTATCGTTGCTCTTTTGCTCAATCTAAATAGAGATGATTTTACATCACTTTGTGCTTGTTTATTATCTCTACAGATCTAGAAAATTCTACATGATATTAGAGCTTAGGGAGAGATAGTGTAAGCCATAGTTCGAATGAATTTCATTGTTTTTGGTTAGATTCGGTTGTTATGTGTTAAACAAGTTGCAGGGAGATGGTTAAGAATTTATAGAGCATTCTAAGATGCTGTTTGGAGTCAACCTGCACACACAACAAGAAGGAATCGACCCACCCAAGAAGGAATAAGTGTTTTAAATATTTATTTGTGGTGGCAAAATCCAACGCCATTTCTCTGCTTGCCATTTTATAGATCTCTTTCTGCCCTTTTCAGCCTTGAATTAACGAATTCAGGGGAAATTTCGGGCATGATCTGTATTAATTCTAGGAAAATTGGAGGCTATGATTTTGATAGGCCTATAAGAGACATATAACAAGGAGGTACGACGACTGTAACATTTTAGACCCGACACATCCCCCCTTGGCCATTTCTTCAAGTGTGCTTGAATGAGGTTGCGTCCTTGCATGGCGCTGATCGTGCCTTTCTAGTGAAGGAAAGATCATAGCTTGATTTGGAGTGGACGTGAAGCTAAGAGGGCACGTAAAAACATGATTTAGCAACATCATTGCTATGTTCCATTATCCTTACCCTTGTGTACGGGTTGTTAATAGGTGCAAATGGAAGCCCACACCAAGCACTGAGGCCCTTTACAGCCTGATCACCTCTTTTGGAGGCTTGAGAGAGATCTGAAGCCGCGATCTGGATTTTTTCCTTCCCAACAATGACCTTTGAGAGCTACGATTCATGCATTGGAGGCCATTCAAGACCTTGTGGAGCGCATGCATCATCTCCAAATACAGATTTCTGTGAAGATTTTCACCCAATGGAGGCAGATGTAAATCTGTAGATGCATGCATGTCTCCTAATTTATTTTTGAATGCTCCTTGCTTTCTTCCTAGAATTGATTCTTTTTTTATTGTACATGCTTTGCAAGCACCACATGATAAAGATCTGGGAATATTTGGGGTTTAATAAAAAAATTATTATGGGGGGCTTTAATAAGAGAAATGAGGAAGATAGTCTAAGTGTATTTAGATGATCGGATTCTATATCTAGTTACCGGGTAGTTGTATATCAACTCAATTCAGTTGAGCAAAGTAGAATATGTACCAACCATAATTTTGAGCATTTGAGAGTATCTTAGAGGTACTTGTGTAGTGATTTCTTTGAATTTGATCTATCTCCTATTGAAATATAAGACCAATCACATTCCTTTTTCTTCTTCTTCACTCCCTTTAACGAGAGACTTGCATTTTGTTTCTTGTTTTGGAGAGGATTTTTTTTCTCACGTGGGTTTTCTCCTTTACTCCATCTAATGAGAAATGTTCGTACGTGGGTACCTAACATGGCTAGTAGCCGGGACCCATCTTAATTATGCCCACCTAAGCTATGCTTAAGGGGGGGTGTTGGTGTACACATCTTACATACATGGCTTACTTAAGCCTAGTTAGCTATCCATGTAGTTGAGTTGACACTATAGGTAGTTGAGTTGACACTCCACTCCTATCCACTTCGTGTGGATCTTGATCTTTATTTCCACATCTTGTGGATTTTGATCTTCTTGTAAATTCCTATTGATGGTTGCTCTTTTTCTCAATCTAAATAAAGAGGGTTTTACATCACTTTGTGCTTGTTTATTATCTCTGCAGATCTAGAGGATTCTATAGTTTTTATATTAGCAATTGAACATCCACTAAAGATAAAAGTTATGGAGCTATGCAACATTTTCCAAATATAATGGAAGCTATAGGAAAACATAATAATTCTTAAATTAGCACATGATTTCAATAATCATTTTTTTGTAAATGAAATAGGTTGTTACATTTTATTCTAGGTTGAAACAATGTGGGAGAAACACCTTGTTGGAATCCCTAGATTGAAAGGTATTTTCATACAATAATGCAAGAGAATGGAAATTATACATGAATTAATGTTAAATCATATTCTTGATTTCATGGAGGAACCAACATTTGGTGTGAATGCAAGAGTTTTTTTAATTATTATGGATATTTTGCAAGGATTTAGAACTACACCTAGAATAATTAGTTTCGTGGGAACAAAGAATAAAGGTTTATTGCATGCCATACCTATATTTCCATGATAGCAATATTTCTTTTCCTTCAAGTTTCAAATGTGTACTAATATATTAATGATGGATGTACACAAATCATATCAAGACAAGTCAAGCTAGAAACGTGGAACAAATATCAAGTTAGAGAGTTGGAGTGCAATTCACATGTCATGTCATTGAAAGTACATGCCATGTCATATAGTCAAGTCAAGTTAGAAACTTGGAGTGCAACTAAATATTAAAAACTTGGAGTACAAGTTTGTAGTGTAAAAAAATGTCATCGTTTACATTTTCACACTTAATTTGGGAATGGTTAACATTAAAATGGACTTAATGTCACTTTTATCTAGTGTTGTAATGTATTTTCTATATTCACATTGGATTTAGGGCCCTCTTAAGTTAAATTGACCTAACTTTGTCTTAATTTAATATTGTAAAATGTACCTTCACATTAAGTTTCGGGCCCTTGAAAACTAAATGAACTTAATTATGCCTTATTTATGGTGTTGTAAAGTGTCGTACCACACTTTCACATTAATCTAGGGTTTCCCTTCAATGAAATGATTGGGAACTGTGTTTTCTCTATGCCCTAAACCATAAGTAGCAAATCCATTTTTTGTTATTACATTTTGGTGAACCCGATGTGAACACCCCTTTTCTTATTTCGAGTTTATCATATACTTAGATATAGCTTTCATTAACTTTTCATTAAGGTTTTTTCATTAGTTAATTTTCATCTAGGGTTTCTAAATCTTGCATTAGTGAAAGTGTGTATAGGTTGTGTAGACATGAAAAATATCCCGATTGATATCATACACTCGATCCCGATTCACTAACATCATTTCTTCCTGAATCACTTCTTTACTAACCAATTAATTGAATAATCCTATTTAATTAATTCATCAAGTTTCATTTTTTAATTAAATAAATCAACTTTATTTGATTAAATCATCATCTTCTTTTAATTAAATAAATCATTTTATTTAATTAATCCTAATATTCCTCTTTGATTAAATAATTTTTTTTTATTAAATCCCAATGTTCCTCTTTTTAAATAAATTATTTTATTTAATAAATTCATCTCCTTTAAATTGAATAAATTAACCTTTATTTGATTTAAATTCTAATGTCACCTCTTTTAATTGAATAAATCAAACTTTATTTAATTATTAAATCTAATATCTCAAATTCTTCTCATTTTGATTTAAATAGATCTAAATATCTAAATCAAATATCAAATCAAACTGTCTTCCATATAATTTAATTAAATCTTGATTAATTCCTAACACTAATCCTCTTTTCTCTAGCTTTTGCAACTTGCACATATAAATGAATTTATTTGATTTATTGATTCTTCTATTTCCATTCAAATATGACATCTCTTTGGAATATTCTCTCAATTTGAAATCTCCCTCCCAAAATGATTTGTCCTCCAACATGACATTTATGGCTCTTACATGTGCTTTTTCTTGAGTGAAGTGGCATTAACTTTGGGGATGCTAAATCTGTAGCATCTTAGTTTTTGCCAAACATTTTCATGATCAAACAAAACATAACAAATCTAGCATCCTTATGGAATATTGCATCTAGTTAAATATGATAAATGAGACATTGAAACAACAAGAAATACTAAATAAAGCATATAAAACATGAGTGCAAACCTATCCCATATTGGATTGGTGCCACTTTGTCAAGTGTAGAAAACAACCCTTTCCCAACCCTTTCCAAGAAAATAATGAAGATAAAATGTTGTGATAATGGACAAAAATAGTTCTCAAATGAAGAGAATAACTTTGCATGAGATTGTGTTGTTATTTGAAGGAGATAAACCTTGAATTTATAGGTGAAATTGAAGAGAGGAGAGGCCAAATTGAAGAATGTGGGATTAATCCCTAACAAATAGGAAAGAGCCACTTGTCACCATGTGAATGAGCCATGGTTGTGCAAGTTTTGGCCAATGTGCCCATTTAAAATTTGAAAATGGCATTAAATGCATGTAGTTGAAGGATTTGGGGGGAAATTTGTTTGAACAAAAAAGTAAAACAAGGGGAGTTAATGAGGGCATATTCCTTGGGAATATGCTTTGTGAAGAAAATAGGGGTTTTTAATAAATCAAACTAAATGATTTATTGTGAAAGTGAAAAAATCTAGAGGATGTGACTTGCATTAAGTTTAACATTGATCATGATTTAGTTAACTTAATAGAGGATTAGGTGTTTGTGACATTTTGACTAAGACTTATAGATTAGAATAAATCAAAATGAGAGGATAATGATGGATATTGGCCCATTTAATTAAATACATGTGATTTAATTAAATCAATATACTTTAGGAGATTAAGTAATTAATTAATTAAAAATTATCAAATATGATGTTAATTAGTAATGTTAATTTTGCATGTCTACAAACTCATCTTTCAACTCTTCCTCCACAAGCCATATTTTGAATTTCAAAATCCACCTATATGCATTAATTTGCACATTGACCAAAATATGCTCCACCTCTCTTCAATAGCATGTTGGAAATTGACACAATTCCATTAGGTCAAGTTTAATCCCACATTCCTCCCATCTCTCCTTTCTTCAACTCTTGAATCTATAAATACAAGGCACTTTTACTCCACAATCCATCCACAATCTGAGTATTTGCACTATAGGCACTTTGATTTCATCTTGCACTTTCATCTCCATCACTTGCATCTTTGCATCATTATCATTTGAATCTTGTCAAGGAGGTGGGAGAGAGCATCCTTTTCACATCAAAGTTGCACCACTTCCACTATGAGATAGGTATGATTCATGTTTTATATGATTTTATGTAGCTTTTCTTGTTATTTTAATGTCTTATTTATCATATCTAGCATGATGCTTGATATCTCATAGGGGTGCTTGATTTGTTATGTTATATTTGACTTCTATGAAAATGTTTGTCAAAGTCTAACATTCACAGGTTTAACATCTATAGGTTGCATTTTTGCATCTTAAATCATTTAATTTCAACTTAAATTTGTATTTACACTCAGCCTAGACATTATCCTAACCATAAATCATAACATTCACACAAAATTTGTTGAAAATGATACAAAAACCCTAATTTGGGACTCATCCGCCACTCTAGGCAATTTAGTCCTTGTACAGGTTGTTTTGCCTACTTTCTGAGATTTCTATGTTGTGTATATTCCAACATTTGAACCCTTGAAAAATCCATCCTGGGACTTACACGCCCCTTTGGGTGAATTAGTCCAAGATCAACCCTGAAACTACCTTTTATAACATTGAAAACCTTATTTCTGTACTTTTGTTTGCTGTCATTAGTTATTTGTTTTAGCTGGTTGAGTCTCTGTTACATGCATTTCATTAGATCTAGCTTAAATTAGTTTATTTCATGCATTGCTTAATTCCAAATTTGCATTTACAACATTTCGTTTTTAGATTATTGCATAGTGTAATCAATAAATTACCTTGTTTGGAATTTGAAAATTGCATTTACACATTTCATTCTAGGTCTTTACATTTCATTTCAAGTCTCTTCACATTTTAGGTTTGCATAGGTTACTTTTCACAAATGTTGGTATTTATCTTTTCCAAGTTTGTAAAGAAAAAGTTAGTCAATAAGCATGTTATACTCTACTACATAGAGGGGGGACAATTTTTGAGTAAATTGTCTTAACTTGAGACAAAAAAAACCTTGTGTATTTTCTTAAATATTGTCTTTAAGCGAGTGTGCCAAATTATTGTCTCAAAACATTGTCTTTGTAAAGACAATATGAAACATAATTATTTTTGTCTCTTTAGAGACAATTTCACTTTTGTCTCTCTAGAGACAATGTCTTTGATCCCAACTATTGTCTCTCTAGAGACAATATAAAAAATATATTGAAAATAATAAAAAATCTATTTTAAATATTTTTTAGTGTGTTTTTCAATATTAAATCTTTCCAGATTCTTGTCATCCTCTTGTTTGCTGAAATTTTTATTTTTATTTTTCCAAACACAGTGGAAAAATTATGACATAAATTATCAATGATTTTGAAACTAGGAGCAATGAACAGTTGTCAAATACACAAAGCATAATGTTCATATAAAACCAAAGAAAATAATGTGTCGTAATTTGAATTCAGAAAGTTAATGCCAATAAGTATTTTTTTATTTGTAGTTTATAAAACTATTCATACGATCATGAGAAACACGTACATCATAACATGGCGTGAGAAAACGATTCCTTTCTAGGAAAGAGAAAATGTTAAAATTTTCCTACCAACTAGACTGACCATCCTCTATGTGCCAACTTGCCACCATTAATTGATTTATTTGAATTGATCCATGATTTTATTTGTCCAAGTCAATTCTTATAAAATATGAAAGATGGAGCAAGTTGAATTACTATTATGACCAACTATCCCTAAAAGTCAATGGAATAAACCTAACTACCAAAATAACTCTTTCGAGCATGGAAAGGTAGCTTAACAATGAGTTTACTCAATTTTCTAGATTGGAAAATTCTACTTCAGAGTGGGAACCTTCTTCTTCTTGCATGCCTATGTCTGGTCCTCTCAAAGGCTAATAACCTTTCATTGTAACAATTCACTAAATCTTTTAATTTGTTATTGATGAATGATAGGATTTCCAAATTTTCTTGAGCATAGCATAGTCTTTCAATATTTTGATACAATTTTGGAGGGAGTTGAATTCTTCCTCTAAGATAATCAACATTATGAAAAAAAAAAATTCCTGTAGGAAAAACATATTAGATTTAACAAGTAAATAAATTTGCATCATTATATAACAAAACATAGTCACTCCAATAACTTGTGAGAGGAATCATATATTGCATAAACTATACATGTAACTAAATGGCTTTGTAATCATTCATATCTTGTTGCTGCTAGCAATCACTACCCTAAGAAATTGATGCACTTGCAAAGAAAAGAAACAATTGTTGAACTTGAAATTTTATTAAAAGAAGCCGTAATATTAAAAAATACTCTCAAAAAATGATCAAAGTAATATGCTATGTTACATTTTGATTCATATGAGTACATTGGAAGGTTTATTACAAGAAGTTATAAAATTTGGCATGGGTTTTCCACAATCTATGAAGTAGTGTATGATTGATTTTTTTTTAAACTATGAATTCTTTTCAAATAAATATTTCAGATCACACTCAATGATTTATCATAAAGAGTGAATCCTTAAAATTCCTTTTGTAAAGTAAAAAACAACATCAGGCCTAAGGGAAAAATTCACATTGATTATAGGGATTCTCAATTAACACTAAGGTCTTTCTCAAATAGAATTTAATTGACATGTGGATAAGCAATCCTCTTGTGTCCCCTGTTCAGTGTATCAGAAGGTAATGTCATCTACAAATGCTAACTGATAAACTGTATTCTTGCTAGTTGAGTCTGAAATGAATATATGTTGACAAAGATAAATAGTAATCATTTATCCAATATATTTCTAAGTTTGAGAATTATCTCAATTTGGTTAACATTTTATGGTTAAAAGAGAGTCTTGAGATGTGAGAGATACTTTTTACATAGTTACAAGTGTGATTAGATGGTATAAATTCAATGTGTTTTTTTCAAGTGTCAAAGTCATGGATTTTAAGTTTCAAGAAGCAGTTTACTGATTTTGTCTAGGGTATATTGGAATGGTACACTAAATTTGTTCATAATAAATACATTTTCAGTCATCTTAATATTTGGTTTGCTTCAAGTGTACTTGCCAATGATTTTGCAAGATCGGGATGCTAGAAGCTTCTAATGCACAGTCATGGTTGGCCACAATGAAGCGAGATCAATTCAAGAGAAAGGATTGATCCTAGATTAGGTAAGTATATATGTTTTTTGTTAAGCCACAACATGTTTAGTGTGAAAAGGGAATTTAAATTTTCTTTCCTAAACATATTATAAAATGATCACAAATAGCATCACTAAGATAGATTCTAAATTTGTAATGTTTTCTTGTGCTGTTCCCTTTGTTATATCAACAATGTTCAAACTCTTATGTAACTCTATGTTCATATATTCTATATAACAATTTAGGATTGATGTTGGTGATGTTATCTTAAAGAATATCCCAAAAAGGGGACATTACACTCAATTTGATAATTAATGTCACCAACATATTCCACATTGATGTAGATTGGAAAAATGACACCAATCTCATCAAGGTATCCCTTAATAGCAAGATTCTTAATGAAAGTGTTTCTCATTTTTTAATACTAAAGAAGAAATAATGAAAGTTATAAAATATGTAAGGAATTTTCATATAAAATTGTTCTTTTTGTAGAGCATATTCTTCAATTTTCTAAGAAATTTATTTTAGAATAGAAATAAAAATGATACTAATTCAAAATCAAACTTGGTAGGTGGTAAAATTGGTTTCCATAGAATACTCAACCTCTTTTCTAGATTGGTCCAACATAAATAGTGAAAAACCAATCATCTCTTGCATGAGTAATCACAAGTAACAATATTATGATCGAGCATAAATAAGTACAATAATTCTATCATTATACTAAATTCTTCAAGAATTTCAGTATATTTAAGTCAATGTATAGATATATTGATCCAAAGCAACTAATAGGATTCAAATTAATTTTCCTTATCTGTTGTAAATGTTATTAAGATTGTAACCCACTTGCATGCAAATGGTAGCATATATTGGAATCTCTAAAACTTGAAATTGGAAAATAAGTAGGAATAGAAAATTGCAAGTCAAGTAACCCTCAATAATATTTTTCTAGTCAATAAAGGATTAAATGAACATTTTATCTTTAAGGCTTTCTCTCCTTTCTTTGAAGTGAGAATCGTGAAACATCAAAATAAAATATAGAAAGAAGCACACACATCCATGACTTCACATTTATGACATATATATTAATTTCCTCATTTAGACTATTGTCTACAAATGGTATTTAGACTAAGAGAAGTCAAGTACCTAATTAACATGTCCTCCCAACTCTATTTTGACATAATATCACACCCTTAGAAAATGATACAAATTAATACCTATTGCACATGATGTTGGCCTTGCCGTTGCACCAAAAGATCAACCTATCAATGCCCGATACAAGTGTCAGTTAAGATCCACAGGAGGTGGTTAAACCATGTCGTGAATCCAAAGGGAGATGCTGCGGTTAGTCCAACAATCCCCCCTCAGCATCACCCGAGGGGTTTGAACCCGTGGTCGACTTTGATACAAATTATTCGCCTTGTTGTTGCACAAAAAGATCGACCTGTCAATGCCTGATACAAGCGTTAGTTAAGATCCATGGGAGGTAGTTAATCCATGTCGCGAATCCAAAGGGAGATGTTGGCGGTTATTCCAACACATGATTCAATAAATCCCAAGGGAAGCAAGTAAACAAAATATAATAAGTTCCAAGAAATATTTCTTGTACCTGTCTAGACATGTGAAAAAGCATAAAAAGGAGATACCTAATAAATCGTATTCTAACATCAAAGGGTTATGGATATAATTAAATTTTTAATCACACCTTATTCCATGATGCTCACATATATAACCAACAAATCAAGTGCAGAGACAAATTTTTACATATAATTCAACATTTTTACAATCGGGTTATACATATCTCTACCAAGTATCATCCAAATTTTTAAGGAAATTTAGTTTTTTCTCATATTTTTAAGCCAATATAAATGTATCCTTCCTTCCTAATTTTTCATAGAAAGGAAATCCTTTGAGATTTAAATTTCTGAAGTGTTCATAATTTATTTTTATGGTATTGTCTCTTGCTAAAAATTGGACTATAAATTTATCTTCTTAGTTCGAGTTGACAGGATTTTTACAATCAATGAATGCCATCAAAAAATTAAAATGATGTTTGAAAAAAAATTATATGTTATAATACTATCTACAATACAATATTATATTATTAATACTTAGAAGCATCTACACATTGGCTTTAATAGTTTAATCTTCTCACATATTTACCATATGATAATATCATCTTAAAAAGCTACAATATACCATCAATGTCTTGACTCTGGACTATCTTCAACATGGGTGAGAACTTGAGGAATAAAAGGGCCATTAAAAGAATACGCAATGTAAAACATTTTAAATGATCCGAAAGTTTGTTTTCTACTTTTATTATCTTCTACTCTACATATAAGTTGAAAACATACAAATTTATAAAGTAGACATTGAAAAGTTGGTTAATTCTATATGTGTACATAATAAGAAATTATAGATAGGATAGAGGATAAAATACATTAGAGAGTGTGTGTGTGAGAGAGAGATAACTGACCTATTAGTTGAAGCATTGCCAATAGTCACACTTCCAGCTTCTTTAAAATTTGGTCTAAGTTTCCTTAGCATTTCAACATCAAACTAGCACCAAAGAGATTTAGAATACAAAGAAATATTATCTAGATGTAATTTAATCAATCCATTCAATATATATTATATTGTTTGATAAGTCATTTGCATAAATTATCTCATGAATAACTATATACATCTGAAGAAGCCCAACCTTCCTTAAGCCTTCATCTCTTTCAACAATCGTAGATGGATTTCCCCTTCCTCCTGACACCTCAACCTACACATTAGGTTCAAGAAGACCAATAAGCATAAAAAGAAAAGAAATATAATGAATTCTATTGCTAAGGTTTTGAATCCATGGTTAATGGTTATTCCATTCAAAACATAGACATATTGACACAATTTCCCATTGAAAAGCACCACCATTCTGGGCTGAAATTCCACACTCAAAGCTACGAATTGCATAGTTATCCTGGTACAAATACCAAGCAATTAGTTGACGCAATCTTATTTATAGAGCATAAAATATCACTACATAAAAATGTTTCCAACAAATTCTCCCATAAGCAACTATTTGCATAAAAAACTACTATGCCACAAGATGAAGAGCAGTTCATGAAGATCCTAGTGCAATAATGTATAAAGTATCAATAAAATTGTGATTTTATGGAAGACCCTGTCACAATAAGGATCACATATATTCAGGAAAATAAAAAAGAATATCTCAGGTTATAAATTTCACTCAAAATATAGGGGGAAACAAACAAATTCCAAAAACCACACAAAATTATATCCAACACCAAATGGTTTCACATAGAAATAGTTGAATCTAGAATATTCACAAATTAGTCATTCATTGTATTAAATTTTAAAAAATAAATAATTAATGGAATCTCTATAAATATCCACAAAAGAGAAGGGTCTACATGAATAGTGAGAACATGTAATTTAAAAAGGGCATATTATGTTGAAAGTATTTTATTCCATTGAAGCCATAGATATTCATATCTAGAGAAGCACTATGAGTACATTCTTCCCACCTCATCTCTAAGACAAGAAAGAATTACAGATAATTGGATGTAAGAAGTATAACACAACTTTGACAACTTCCATTTTACATAGTATTATATCAAACTTCAAATAAAATTGGCACATATCAGATGCTAAAAATCTATCGTCAATACCATGTAAGTGCTTTTAATCAAATGTCCTACTGTAAAATTAGGCTTCCATTGCATTTCTACTTTTAAAAAAATCTCCCAAGCCCTCGCCATTTCTAATTCAGACATATATCATTTTTCCAATTAATCTTTCCCTTCTTTTTGACTGCATCAAATCTTTCAATCTTCAATTTTCTATTGCAACTATACCTTTTCTAATACTTTCTTAGAGAATCTCTTTTTGTGTAGCATTACTCGGGCCAAATCTTCTTGAAACTTATTTAGCAACACCCTCTTGACACTTTGTATCCTCACAACCAACCTCTTGAGTATAGCTTCCTTAGTCCTTCACCTTTACAATTTCTTCTCTTATTGATTTTTTTATATTCATGTTTGAAGATTTTAATATCTTCTTGTAGACTCTAGATTGTTGTGTAGTATCTTAGTTACTATCAATATGATAACTACTTCCTAAAAAACATTTGTAGCCACACCAAGCCTTGGCACCTTAAATTACTTCCACAAATTTTTTTGCCTTCCACTCATAGAGCAATGCACACATTAGAAAGCTTCTTAATATTTTTATTGTTTTGTAAATGATTTTTATTCCTAGCACGAAGAACACTAGGATAATATAATTCACACTATTTGCTTCTATATTGATTGTCTTATTTATTGTCATAATGCAAACATAGATTATAGTGGCATGAACATTTTTTACCATCAAAGTCTTGGATCACACTGTTAGAGTAATAAGTTATTCCACTTAATTAATTTAATCATTTTGGTCAATTAATTAAGTCACTTATTCCTTTAGGTTGCTTAAGCTAAACTTAGGCACATTAATAATTATTTATTAATTATTAAGTGTGCACACTAGGGTTTCCTAATTTTAGGTTTTCTTGATATCCTCATAAGGATTGATCATATTGTAATTATCAGATCATTCAATAATCAATATTCTGGTTTTAGCTTGCACATATTTTCTCTGAGGGTTTACAGAACATCCTCTTGTTTGTTCTGGATATCTATTGCATGTGACAGGTGATTGCATGCAGGTGATTCTTGGGGACTATGAGGTTGATATTTATCAACTTCTAACATGGTATTAGAGCTCCAGACCTGTAGCTGTCTATTCGTGATCTCAAGATATGGCCTTTCAGTGAGTTTCAAGTGCAAGATTTTCCACAGGCATCTTGTTTGCAAGATCTGGGGGTAGCCAATTTTTTGGGACACTTTGGGCTCAAACGGACGTCGCCATCACGTTCAGAGCGCCCAAAAATGCTAGGAATGCCTATCAAATTGTCCATTTTGGAGTAGTTGGTTTCTGAGGCAAAAATGTTTTGTCAAGGAGGTCGTACAACCTCCTTAACATGCTTCACGAGGCACGAACTTCAAAAAAATAAAAGAAACAAAAAAAAAATGCATGGATTTTTTACAAATTTTGGCGCTGCCAATATAAAAGAGTTGCAACACTGTCTTGCCACCTGACAGCCACCGGCGGCACCCCTTCACTCTGCCACCCGCCTCCTCAGCCCCCGCAGGCCCTCTCTCTAGGCCGAGGTCCTATGGGGGACCAGACACTATGCGCCCAACCCCCGACCGACTACTCAGCTCCTGCCCCTGGGCATATCAGTGACCAAGGGCTCTTCCAAATTTTTATGCAGGGGGGCCTTTTTTGTGGCAACGACCAGATGGCCATCAAATTTGTTGTAGTGAAGTGTTGATGCCAGCATGATGTCATCGCTTGTACAGCCTATTTGCCCCCTCCTAGCCCTGATTTACCTTCAAGGAGCCATTTTTTTGTTTTTGGCATCTAGAATCCATCTCCTTGATCTAAGACTCGAAGAAGCACAAAGAGCATGCCCCTTCATATCTGATGAAGTATGTAAACTGGTTGTGCCCTTGTCATGCTGCACTGAAGATGAAGAAGAAGAAGGAGGGGAAGGAGATGATGTAGACATCTTAGAAGGCAAATCAATCTGATGTTTCTGAAGAATATTATTTAGCTCATCAATGTCCTTGTAGCAATTATGTTATGCATGTCCTTCTCTCTTGCAATATGCACATGGGATCTTCTCCTTCCTAAATGATTTCCCCTTAGAAGGGGATGATGAATCTGAGGACTCCTTCTGCTGCTCATGAGATTTGGAATTCTTTTGTTTTTCGTTTCTTTCCTTTTCCTGTAGAAGCCTTCTGATCTCGAGGCTCCTATGATGCAATGAGTGCCTATGATGAAGAGGGCTTCAACTTGCCCATATTGGCCAACTTGGCCTACTCTCGAGTGAGAGAAGATATAAAATCATCAAAAGAAGGCATAGTAAATCTACTACCAAGTGCATCCCTAGTAGCATAAAAGGTAGAAACAAAAACTGAATAATCTGGTCCAAGCTTAGAAAGAATGGACAATATCAACTGAGAGTCTTCCTTTTGAACACCACACTGTGATAACTGCAATCTAAGAGACTTGAGTTCGGTGAAAAAATCCGAGATGCTATCAAAATCCCTAGGATTTAAGCCAATAAGCTCATTCTCTAACTAAAACCCTCTCATAGTATCTTGCTTCCTAAACAAAGACTGCAAAGTAGCCCAAACCTCATGGGGTGTAGTGCAAGACTCAATGTGAAAAAGAAGGTCAAAAGAAAGAGATAGACATAATGTACCATAAGCTTCATCACACCTATTAAACAACTTTCTCTTTTCAACAACACCTGTAGGTTCAATTTATGTGCCCATGGTTACCCTATACAACCCTTTGTGTTTCAAGTGAATCTTCATTTGTTTTTTCCAACCAAAATAGTTGAATGGAGTAAGGGGTGCAATCTTATGTGTATCCATGATAGAAAACATAGATATATACTCTGAAATAACAAAGACAATGCTCGTTGATCTTAAAAAAAGCCTGATAGCACGCTTCCCAAGAAAATAATTGAAAAACTAAAGGCTGAGATAAAACAGTAAAATCAGATACTTGGTAAAAAATATGGAAAAATAGGTCTCAAATCTGTGTAGAGCACTGAACTAGCTTTCCAACACTTATTTGTTTTCACAAAATTGAGTCCGGATGCAAAAGATATGCCTCCCGGAGTGAAAACAACAACTTCTGGCTTTGACAAGTGAAAAAGGCACCAAAACAAAAAAATTAAAAATTCTAATCTCCACCACTACGAAGCTCATCGAATCAGATTTTCGATGATATTTTGTTTTCGAAAAAAGACCTTTGTTTGCCCAAGTTATGAGAAAATGAAAGAAAGGTCTGTAAAAAGGAACTTCCAACACTAATCAGGAGCAAAACTTAAGCACCTTTTCTTCTGACCCGCGATTATGCATATGACCGGCCATTGGCGCTTGGGGGCTGAATCCATAGCTCCTCGTTGGTGATAGGACCCTAGCGGGGGCTGAGCGCTCGCAGGGGCTAATCTCTAGGCTCCCGATCAGGAATAAGACCCCGAGAGGAGCTAAGAGAGCCCCTGGGGCTAGAGTGGTGGTCGACGGCGGAGGTGAGCTGGTCAAGCGACACCGCTATAGAAAGCCGCTAGTGGCGGAGAAAATTGGTGGCTGCCTCCTATATGGGTGGTGTGATCAGCTTAGAGTGGGCAGCGCAAAAAATATATATATATATATATATTTTTTGATATTTTTCACCTCGGACTGCGTGCTGGGGAGGCCGTACGGCCTCTCTAGCAAACTGTTTTTGCCTTTTTTTTCAACAGGTCCAAAATCGACGAAACGAAAGGAATTTCTAGGGTTTTTGGGTGTCCTGAACGCGATGGCAACGTCCATTTTTCCAAAGATGCACACAAAAAATTCTTACCCCCAGATGTCCAAAAGATCAGTCTGGCTTGAAACCCTTGTAGAGAAAAAGATGTTGTGAGAGAATATCTTCAAATCACGAATAGGTAGCCATAGGTCTGGAGCTCTAATACCATGTATTTTTTTTGTATCTGTCCCAGGGTGATTGCTTAGTCTAGATTTGGCGCGATGGGTTGTTTGGAGATTACTTGGATGTTTTGGCAGTTGGGAGGGTGCAACTTGCATCTTTGCACTTCATTTTCAGTAATACATCTTTCAATAATCGACTGTTGCTTCATAGATTCCAGGGTTGTTCCCGTTTGGAGTTTTCGAGTGTTCCATAGCATCAGGTATGTTGTTGCATCATTATGATTCCGATATGGTTTCTTGTAGATAGATTTATCTTTCCTTGCTTACCAGATTGCGGTTCCAGTGTTACTCTACAGTGTTCTTCCAGTGCTTCTTTGCAACATGTCATCTCATTGTAGGGTGGTTTTTCCCACTGGGTTTTCCTTCTCTACCTCTTTCTTGCATTTGTAAATGGGTACCTGATCAGGCCTAGTTGTCGGGACCCATCCTTTCTTGCATGCATCTTCTTCTAGTGTTTTAGGTTCTTCCTAAGTTCATCTTAAGGGGGGGTGTTAGAGTAATAAATCATTACACTTAATTAATTATATCATACTGGTTAATTAATTAAGTCACTTATTCCATTACTTGCTTAAGCTAAACTTAGACACATTAATAATTGATTAATTATTAAGTGTGCACACTAGGGTTTCATTTAGGGTTTCCCTTTTAGGGTTTCTTGATCTGCTTCATAAGGATTGATCTCTTTGTAATAATTGATTCTCAATAATGCATTTTTACTTTGAGGTTTACAAAACATCTTCTTTGGTTCTGCATGTCTTTTGGGGCTACTTCATTTTGGGGGGGATCTGTGGTCTCTTTCTTCCTCTGTTCTGGGTGGGTTCTTCTATGTATCTTTGTGATGGATGGTGTTCTTGGGGGGTCTTATGGAGTCCTCCATCTTTCATCACTTAGTTTCTCTTTGCATTACAGGATCCCAAAGATCAGAAGGATTCTATAGGAGAAGGAAAGAAACAAAAACAAAAGGATTCTAATTCTCATGAGCAGCAAAAGGAGTCCTTAGATTCATCATCCTCTTCTAAGGGGAAATCATTTAGGAAGGAGAAGGGCCCATGTGAATATTGCAAGAGAGAAGGACATGCATAACATAATTGCTACAAGAAGGACATTGATGAGTTGAAAAATATTCTTCAAAAACATCAGATCGATTCGCCTTCTAGGATCTCTACATCATCTCCTTCCCCTCCTTCTTCTTCTCCAGTGCAACATGACAGGGGCACAACCAATTTACATACTTCATCAGATATGAAGGGGCATGCTCTTTGTGCTTCTTCGAGTCTTGGATCAGGGAGATAGCTTCTAGATTCAAGAGCATCTCATCATATGGCTTCTACACAGACTATGTTCACTTCCTTTGAGTCTCACACTATGTCTCCTATTTTGATGGGAAACAATACATACATGAGTGTTATAGGGAAGGGGTCCATTAGTTTTGGGGACAACATTTTTATGGATGTCTTGTGTGTTCCTCATTTGATGAACAACCTTCTTTCTATATATCAGATCACACATGGAGGCAATGGGAGGTCTGTGGAGTTCACACCTAATTCAGTTATCATTAGAGACTTGGAGAGTAGAGCAGTTATTGCTACTGGGGTGGTGGATCACTCATCTCAGTTGTATTCCTTTGTAGATTTTTCTACTAATGGTGCTTCTGTTCCTATGGCTATTCATCACACTTCTAGTGTGAATCATCATTCAAAAGAGAAATTTGGCTACTCGAACATTGGAGTTCTCACTTCAGATCCTACTCTTGAGCCATCCATTCCATCTCCTTCACCTACTGTTGCAGTTGTTGATACTTCTATGACTCCAGATGTGGTTTCGTTCATTTCAGTGCAGCAAGATCCAGTTGATCATCCATCTTTGGAGGTTCCTATTCAGTCTTCACCCACTTTGACTTCTTCATTTGTTGAGGTCACACCTGCTTCTATGGAGACATCATGGGCTACACCTACTTCACCTTTAGAGATTTATTTCATTTGGTCTCTTCCCTCTCACTTCTTTCAGGAGATGCAGTTTCTTCAGTTCTTTTGGGGCTACTTCATTCTAGGGGGGGGGGTAAACCCACAATAGTGGTGAACAATTTCTATGAGGAAGGAAATTTGAGAAAATTCACACACATACAAAATTTAATGTTTTAGGGGGTTCGTTCGAACTAGGGGGTTTGATCGAACCCAAAAGAGGGGTTCGGTTGAACCCCTAGTTTGAGCGAACCCCCTTTTGCATGGTGGGTTTGTTCGAACCCCATGAAGCCACGTTCCCTTATGGGGAATTCAAAAAAAAGGAGGGTTCTAGCGAACTCCCCTTGGAACGAACCCCCCTTCACCCTTTCGAGCGAAGGGGGGTTCGCTCAAACCCCCCTTTTTTTCCCTTCTCCCCCTCTTCCACCATATTTTACCAGATTTCTACCCTTCGAAGCTCGGGTTGAGGATGAAAATGGAGGAAAATTCACAAACCCAACTGGAAGATGGTAGTCCTCAGAATGAGCTATCCAACAAATTAAATTTTAATATGATTTTCTTTTATTATGTATTTTATTTTTTAGCTTTATTAAACATAGGTTTTTCACTGAAAATCAAAATCTCTGGTCTGCACATGTGGAAAAATAGAGGATTATCAAAATAAATTTTTTAAAAATATGCTGAGGCTGGGTATTGATTTCCTTGATCCATTAAAAAAAATAAATTGAATTTCGATTCATACAGAAAAAGTTATGTTGTATACCGTCCGCATATGTCTGAATTGCAATTGGTTTGACTTTGAAACTTGATTAAGGAAAAAATATTCAATAAAAAACTATGTGACCAAATGCAAGTGCTAGATATCATAGTTACAAATATAAATTCGAAAAAATTAGAATTTTATCCTTCATACAAAAAAATTTATGTTGTATACAGTGAGCGTCACTTTTTTAAAATGCTGTTTTATGAAAAAAACCACTTTTCGTGGGAGATGAAAAGAAAAAGTGCAATCTGATTCCAAAAATTTTGAAAAAAATATTTTCAGAATCTACAGACAAAATGTGATGAGACTCTAGTTTGCATCATTTTCAAATTCCTCACGGTTTAGCCGGTATAAGAGCCTGAAAGTGAAGATTTAGTTAAAAATAATAATTGCAGTGTCTAGTTTGCCCAGAAATTGTAAACCACTATTGTGGGGTCACTCGAAGATCTCTGGTCTCTTTCTTCCTCTCTTCTGGGGGGTTCTTTCATGTATCTTTGTGATGGATGGTGTTCTTGGGGGGTCTTATGGAGTCCTCCATCTTTCATCACTTAGTTTCTCTTTGCATTCTATTTTGGGAAGGAGTTTTGTTCCCACTGGGTTTTCTCCTTTACCCTAGTTAGTTTAGTTTGCATTTGATTTGTACTTGGGTACCTAATTAGGCCTTTGTTGCCGGGATCCATCTTTGCTTTCATGCATATTTTTTCTAGTCTTTTATCTACTCCCTAAGTTCATCTTAAGGGGGGGTGTTAGAGTAATAAGTTATTCCACTTAATTAATTTAATCATATATTGGTTAATTAATTAAGTCACTTATTCCTTTAGGTTGCTTAAGCTAAACTTAGGAACATTAATAATTATTTATTAATTATTAAGTGTGCACACTAGGGTTTCCTAATTTTAGGTTTTCTTGATCTCTTCATAAGGATTGATCACATTGTAATTATCAGATCATTCAATAATCAATATTCTGGTTTTAGCATGCACATATTTTCTTTGAGGGTTTACAAAATATCCTCTTGTTTGTTCTGGATATCTATTGCATGCAACAGGTGATTGCATGTAGGTTATTCTTGGGGACTGTGAGGTTGAGATTTATCAACTTCTAGACACACTACATGATCCATCATTAAGATGAAGAGAGAAAGAAAGTAATAAATTGAAGACACATTCTTACTAAATAAAGGAGGAATAGGATGGAGGTAACATAAAAGAAGAGGTTCTAAGAGGACATAAGAATAGAGGGAGAAGTTGAGGAATCCCAAAATTAGAAAATAAAAATGATTAAAAAAACTTCCATGTGAATAAGAGAGAAAATGAATAAGAGTTGAATTAAAAGAAATGAAACTTTAGGAATATTAATAATTGCAATTAATAGTATACTAGAGAGACACCAATAGGAGATAATAAGAGGGAGTGGTTGAGAATCACAAAATTAGAAAAAAGGAATAAAAAAAATTTACATGAAAATGAGAGGAAATGAATAAGAGTTGAAATTAAAAGAAATGAAATTTTAAGACATATTAATACTAGTAATGAATACTATATGAGAGAGATTCCAAGAGGACATAAGAAGAGAGGGAATGGTTGAGGAACCCCAAAATTCAAAAAATAAAAATAATGAAAAATTACATTGAAACAAGAGAGGAAAAGAATAAGAGTCAAAATTAAAAGCAAAGAAATATTTAGGCATATTAATATGGTAATGAATAGTGCACTAGAGAACCCCCATAATGAAATTATAAAAGATTCATTTCTTTCTATTTTTTTCTAATTTTGAGATTCCTCAACCACCCCATCCTAGTCCTCTTTTATTTAGTAAGCTCGTATTTGAAATTTACTATTTCCCTATTCTCTTCATCCTGATGATTGATCATGTACTATAATCTGAAATTATGTTGATGATGAAAAAATATCATAGTTTGATCTAGAAGCATTCGTGTCCATTTTTTGTTGTTGTCTATGGGTATAGAGATGGCTAATTGAAAACCACACTTTTCCCTTACCTCAACTTATCTTCTCAGCCAATGATACTTGGCAGCTGCAGTAGTCTATGGTGCCACAATAAATTTTATAAATATATTTATTATTGAGCTGTTCTATCTTCAACTTATGTTTCCTCCAGAGTAAGGTCATTTATTGTGTGAAGATGTGTGTGGGATTCAACATTACTTTTTTCATTTACCTGATCAAAGAGAGTTGAGGCCATAAAAAAAGTGTTATACCACACATCTAAAATCATGGTATTTGTTCAATAGTATCTTACATCTTTGGTACAACCATTCATTTTTGTTCTCAATAAAGTATGGGCGCCCCCATGAAAGGAATATTTATCATATATGAAATATAGGGAGACATCCCATGGTCAATGGTCAACCTTTAGTTGATGCCAGGTTAGAACCACATATGCATCTACTAAGTAAAATTATGAAGCTACTTACTGAAGGAAATAATAGGTAGACATTAATACAAAACATAAATCATATTCTTCTATTACAAGAATTGGAAATGCCTATTGTCTCCACTCTCCACTATTAGAAAAATAAGTTTCAATAACTTTGTCTAGATCCATTAAAGAAGTTAAAATATTAGGAACCAAGCACATAAAATTAATATCACTAGCATAGAAATATTTATTTTAAAAAATAAGGCTTCTCAACCATAACAAAGAGACAATAACATGTTAGCGACATAGCCTCATTACCTGGAAGCAGGATCACTGCATGCATAGACAAATGGACCAAAAATATTAAATGGAATTGAAAAAATCATTGTAGATAAGTCCATCGTAAATTGAGAATATTTCCATCATTAGAATTACATAGGAACCTCCAAATTGTAGCTCCATTATGTCTCCAATTTTCTGGCATGAGCACCAAACTAAGACAAATTAGTTATATTTCATTCTTCTTAATTTTTTGTGCTGCCCTCCATTAGAGCATCACTAGAAACAATTCAAAATTCCAAAACAACTGAATGATGGAATACAAAATCTTGAACTTAATGACATAGATGCAAAAAATAGTGAGGAATGAATCGAGCCAAAGGCTTTATATACAAAATTTAAATTTCTTCTAGTCTTCATTTCATTAATGAGGTTTATCTTACAATCCTAGCTATAGAGAGGTCTTTTTCTCATAAATTTATTTTAAGAGGACCTATCTAAACTAAAAGGGATTTGTGTAAGATTTTTAAAGGGAAAAATGAATTTATTTCTCTTTAAAGCAGAGTTTTTAAATGTGTCTGTGAACCCCAATCCTATACTTGCACAAACATTAGAAACAAACACACAATTAGATTCATATGCAAGTAAGAACAAGGATTCCCCATGAAATTCATTAGCAATGCTGAAAATAGGAAAATATGAAGAACAAGACAAGAAAGTAAATAAATCCTAATTAAGCATGCAAATCGCCAATCCCATGGGGGAATTGGTGCCAGTTGTGTGTAGAAATTGGCCCAACTCCTTTGTAAACTTGATGAAGATTAATCCACTTGATGGTGAAGAACAATGTGATTCCTTGCTAAAATCTGCAATATCCTAGCTACGGTGATGGCAAATGCTCAAGAAAATGGATGAAATTTCTCTAAATGTGATGATAATAACTTTTCTTTCTAATTGTGGATGATGAATGAGAAGGAAAGCCTCTCATTTATAGATGAACTTGAGAGAAGAAGAGGCAAGATGGATTAATGTGGGATCATTCAACATCCAGTGACCAAGTTACACTCGTCAAGATGTGAATGGAGGAAGGTTGTGGACATTTTGATGAATGAGCCAATAAATGATATTAGGTGGATTTTAAAATTTGTGAAATGACTTGTTGAAGAGGGAAATAAAATGACTTAAATTCCACTTGGATCAATGCACAAGGACAAGTAAGAGGAGAGTGGATGCTTTGTTGGAAGGAAAAACCCACTTGGAGGGATTTTCAAACTTGGAGGAATATTCCCCTAAATATTCCATGTTGAGAGAAAATGCCAATTAAATAAATCAATTAAATGCATTTTCATGTGCAAGTGGAAAAATCTAGAGAAATTAAGAGATTGAGATTAAATTAATCATGATTTAATTAATTTAATGAGAGATTAAGTGATTTGACCATTTGATTTAGATTTTTGGATTGAAGTAAATCAAAATGAGAGGAAAATGATTAGATTTAATTAAATAAAGGATTTTCTTTATTTAATTAAAGAGAGATGATGATATAAAATTAAAAAAAGTTCAATTTATTTAATTTAATAAGGTGACCTTAGGGATTTAATCAAATAAAATGAATTATTTAATTAAATAGAGATGTAGGGTTAATTAAATTAAATTGATTACTTTAATCAACATGGAAGAATGATTTAATCAGACAAATACTGATTTATTCAATTAAGAGATGAAAGGTGATGATAAGCTAAGAAGGTGATTTAGGATGAAACTCTGTTGCCCCCTTGAGAGATCAAACGAAAATTTGGATTTTTGGGTGATCTTGCAAAAAAAGAGGACAAGGTGCTTGATGGGTCCAGAAAAGCTCTAGGATGCCAAAAAATGCGTTAAAACACCAAAAATGATGCAAGACGACCCTCGGTCAGGCAAAAACGGGATCAGGGAACCAAAACCCTAGCTGGATGGTCAAATTAGGTTAAAAATCCCCAATTTTTAGGCTTAAATAGACCCTAAGGGGTCATTTTCAAATCACTTTCACACTTAGCCTTTGAAGATTATTGCAATTTGAGCTCTGAGTCTTGATCGAGATGGCACAATGACAAATTCCCCGACATGTGTCAAAGAGAGTACAATTGCACCAATGACTAGTTGACGCAAGACCCGTGGTACGTACCCCTTTTTCAACTTGTAATTTCATCATTTTACGTGCATTAATTAGGGTCAAAACTAGGTTAGGTTCAAGCAGCGCTATATAACACCATTGCAAGTGTCAAATCGGGGTTGTGTGACCTCTAAGTGTGACATATATGTGAAGAGGGTTGTTGTGGTGGAGTTTAAGAATTAGGTTTTTGAGGCAAAGACAACCGCATGTGCAAATAGTACCATAGAGGACCTATTTAGAATTTAGGGTCACAGGGCGTAGTCAAATTGCATCGCCGCGACACATTTTGGAGTTTACAAACTACATTGTAATTGCAAACAGGGCTGCAATTGTTGTTTGGCTAGTAGAAACTCAGTTTGAGGGTTTGATTTTTTTTGAAATTTGACATAGTGTCTTTTCTCATGCAGGAGGACCTCAAGATACGACATTCAAGGAAGCACAAATGTCCGATGCTACAAAGACTTGAGGGCATGCATGTATTTTTTCAGGAACAACTTGGTGCTCTTGGTCTTTGGTTTGTTGCATATGTTCATCCTGTTTGGACCCACTTGGGGATTATGAAAAACCTGGCAGAGCGATGACACAGTGAGACATCCTCCTTTCACCTTCCCACTAGCGAGGCCATGATTATACTTGAGGATGTCTGGTGCATCCTACGATTACCCATCCATGACGAGAGAGTGATCTATGATGTAGATGTCGAGAGGGATGCATGATTTATGGTCATGAGATTAGGCCAAATCATTTTTCTGAGGGGTAGATTGATTTGGAGAGATACCTGGGCATAGTGCCTACATACAAACATATTATTGCTGCTATTATATCAGGTCTAGTGGCACCAGATCAGTGGGGCCGATACTTTAGTCCAGGATGGGGACTAGCATGGGAGCGGATGGTCATTCGAGGGGAGTGCTTTGCATGGGGTCCAGTGATGCTAGCCTCATTATATAGAGACCTTCATGAGTTTTCCTATCTTGATAGTAGGGCCATCGGGCTAGGGTCACATTACTTCACATCTAGGCATGGGAGAAGATTCCAATACTATGTTCATAAGTTACACCGATTGTATTGGATATAGATGATCCTATTGTCTAGCGGTATGACAGAGCTCATATCACTTTCATTCACACAGGGACAGGCAGCATCGCCCATTGGCGATGGGTCATCGATGAGATGATAAAGGTCATTTGGAGGCCTTGGCTTGGCATAGGCCCATGGTATGATCATGTACAATAGTTGTTCTTTTCTGTCTAGGAGAAATTGATGCAGGGCAAGGAGCACACGATGATTGAGAGATATCTCCCAGACATAGTAGATCGACCATTCAGGGATGTTCAAGATAGGCCCGATGACCAGTACGTGGAGATCTTTGCCTGTACTATGAGGGAGACTGCATGGGGCCAACCCATACCAATAGATGAGGCAATGGAATCCTTTAGACAACTAGTGACCAAGTCATGACCATATGATCATGGCCCAATAGATGTGGGGGTTACATAGGCATATCGAGATTGGTTCAGACCTTCACTAAGATTGATAGTTCTAGGTGAGGTACTCCCATGATGAAGACCAAGAGTTAGGTCAGCTGGTAGAGGGTGAGGACAAGGAGGCAAGGGTGATGGTGATAGGGATGGAGATAGGGGAGGAGGTGGTCCACCTCCACATCAAACACCACCATGAGACTAGACACAACACACACCACCCTGGGTGTAGACACCACCACAAGTAGATGCCCATAAGACCCCTCCCTAAGATCAGCCTAGAGACAGTGATAAAGTGGTCACATAGTAGTAGCCACCAGTGTAACCAGATCACAGGGATGCCTTGATTCAACAACTTCAGGGTCAGATTCAGGTTTTGACTGCAGAGAGAGATTAGGATTGGTAGCATGTTATAAGAGTTACTGCTGAGAGAGACCAAACCCACTTTGAGAGAGATCAGGAGATTGGCTGGTGGAGACAGTTAGAGAGCATTGCCTCATCATCCTAGGGCTGAACAGTTTCTATTCATGCATACAGGGAGGTTGTGAGAGAGGCCGAGTACTACAAGGTTCATTACAGACAAGTATTACCACTAGTGGTCGGGTTCCTGATGCAGAGCAAGAGGATTCACAACTCAAAATTCCATTTAATTCACAAATTTCATAAAATTATTCATCTCAAAGAATTATTAAGTGCATTCGAGACCACATCAGAAACATAACCATGGCAACCCACAATTCAATGCAACAAACAATCATTAATAACTTCCATAAAAAAAATAATGAAGCCAATCCCTTCGGTGAGATTTCATATCACATAATTACAAACCTTACTTCCAATTTTTATGAAGATTCAATGGTGGAAAATAAAGTTATTACATTTCTCCCAAAACTACAAACCCTAGATAGTGTTCAAACCTGCCCTCACCAAAATGGTCATAAATTATTCAAATCTTACTAAAATTTGATGAGACTTGAAGAAACTAAAACTAGATTCACATATATAACATTTCCAAAATTTCTTAGGTCTTTATTTGATCTTTACAATATGTACCATTCTCTGCAATATCCTGCAACTTTTAGAGAAACCAATCCCATAGGGATGCCAATGGTAAAATGATCATAATTTTCTCCAAACTCAATGAAAAAACACCAAACCAATTTCAAATGAAAGCTAGTTCATCCTTCTATCAATAAAAATAAATTTAAAGTCTTTAAACCCTCATACAAAACTGTACCATATAAAATAAAATGGCAGAACATTGAAAATTTCAGAAAAATTCATGCCTTCCTTCATAAATCCTTGTTCAAAACTATATTCCACCCCCCATTTCGACTTGGAGGCCCATTTTTATACTTGAAAAATAAAGTTATTCTACAACCAACCTAAAACTACCATTTAACAACTTTTAACAAACTTTTAAAAATTTGTCATTTAACAAGAAAAGTTGTTATGACAACATTTGACAACTTTTGACAACTTTTGACAACTTTTGACAATGTTTTCATTTTTTCAACCAAATGAAACCAAACCTTCATAAATGACTCCAAATGACTTAAAAAATATATAAAATGGATCATTAAACCTTATTACATGATTAAAACACCTAATTTAATAAATTTATACAATATGGCCTCATGGAGGCTTGAAGGAAAATAGGTGCTCCTGAACCAGTTCTAGACTTCACTCAACAGATAGGGATGAGGCCTCCTGAGGATCATGGTGAAAGGTAGGTAGGAGAGGGAAACAACTAGTAGAGCTAGCTCTAATCATAGGAAATTATTAATTTTTGACTCATGGGATCTAATTGTTCTTGCCCCTATTCTACCATGTATTTTTTGATGTATACACACTCAAGATATGATTTTGTAACATAAAAGTTGTATAATTTTGATGATATATATGAGATGATTCTATTTATGAGATGTTCTATTTTATTTATGCATGATGTATGGATTTATTTTTAATTTCTTATGTGCAATGATATGTTATGAGATGCATCTATTTTATGCTGTGCAATATGATGTATGTAATGATGTGATATAATGATTATGGATGCATTTATTTTGTATTTTTCTATGGATTTTATGATGAATATGTATGGATGCATTTATGATATGCATATGATTTATATTATGCCCCTAATGGTTCATGTAATGCATTATGAGCGATGATGATATTTTTTTTTCTTTTCCTTGTGAAAAAATATTATGATGATGCATGATATGTGATGGTTTAGTTATGACTGTAATGAATGCAAAGATTTCTTAAGATGCTTAGAATAAAAAATCTATATTATTCTTCCTAACTTAAGATGATGATAATGATACATGAAATGCAATGATGTGATGTGATCTATGTGATATGATATGCATTGTGCGTTATGCTAATGATTTGCGAATGCAGGGTGGATGCCTTAGCGATGATCTGATTAACTGTCATGGTACCATGTTAGTATGGAGAGAAGACAAAAGAAAGAAAATCAACAAGTCATTAGTGCCGATGATGATGATTTGCTTACTAGGAGTTGGGATTTTAAAAGGGCCAATTACTTTATTTTTTATTACACACATAGGTACAGTGCATCAAGGTATAAAGGACCAGGATGGCCTGGGTACCTACTATCATGGACTTTGACTCGAAAATTAGGTAGGAGTATTCTTGTTCAAACTTGTCATATATAACCTTATCCAGAATTTAGTTCAAATATTCTAAACATCTCGGACCAAAAAATAGAAAATAAAGCCTTCCTAAGTGGTCAACAAGACATCTAGAACACCATCCCTACAAACCAAACAATGAACGTATGACAAAGTTATTTTACAAGAATATCCAACGAGAACAAGAGATAAAAAAGATAATGATCGTTGCCCCATTCATTTCTCTCTAAACCATTTTGATTAAGCATCATTGAGAGGTCCTTGGAATGAGTGCAATAAAATAAATCCAAAGAAAAGATAAAGTAAACAAACAAGCTAATGTTCTTCATAGTACTGCTAGCCAAGACTAAAATATGGTGATGCTTGATGTTGATGTCCATTGAATGAAGGATGCATCCTAGGACATGTTGTGATCGGGCGATGATGAGATTTTGATTGGATGATAAGCTATTAATACCAAGAGTTGACCAACTTGCTGACTTACTGACCTAGACTTGAGACATTTACGATTAGGCATTCACTTTTGAACCTGCTAGACTTGCTTCTGAATGACTTGCCAAAGGATGAAATGATGATCAATTTACTATGAACTGATGATTATTGTGGGTGAAATCGAAATGAGACGGATGCACCATTTTGGGTTTTTTAAATATTTGGATATTTTTGGTGTTTTGAAATATTTTGAGGCTGTTTTGATTTTAGGGTTTTTTCAAATTTTTTGGATTTTTGAGATTTTGACCAAGAGAATACCTAAAGACCTACCCTAGGGGTCTTGGGACCTGATCAAAAAATTAGCCTTGCCTATGTTATACACGCAAAGAACACGTAGTTTGACTGACGCAAACTCGATTACCAATGAGATAGATGGGCAAACAAATTTTCATTTTTATTGCGATGGATGCCTAAAGGACTGAACTAAAATATCTCAAGGGATGATCAAAGATCAATCTTGCCTACATTCAAGCTCAAAGATGATGTAGTTTAGATAGATGAATTTATTTTTGGTTTTTCAAATTTTTGACATGATTTGGATATTGATATGATTTTAATGTTTTTTGATTTTTTGATTTTCTGATGTTTTTGATTTTTTGAATGTTTTTGGATTTTTAATTTAAGGAAGATCACAAGAATATACATGAATCCGATCCAATGTAGGTATAGGAACATGCCCCCAACATGATGTGATAGACCACTTCGATACAGGAAGGAAAAACCGACCTTAGGGATATGCCAAGTAGTACTATGGTGGAACATGATATGAGAAAAAGATCAAGCTATGATACAAATGTGGATGGATGAGGGATGAGTGAATTTATTGGATAAGTGATTGTGCATAATAAGTTATGAAGATCTTGGTGGATGGAGAGTGCTTTATTTACTCTTGGTGCCTGTTTTCCAGGTTTTCACCAAGGTACTTGTCCAAAGCACCATCGAAGTGGTTTTCACTAGAGAACAATTTTTTTCTCTTTACTATTTTCTATCTTTTTTTTTTATTTATTTTTTTAATATTTTTTGTTGTCACCAAGACGCCTGCTTACCTGATTTTCACAAGGGTGAGCATTTTATTCAAGGAATTTTTTGAATTTTTTGTATTTTTTGGTTCTACACCTTGCAAGATTTTAGGCATAAAACTTTTTGAGATGGGAGCTATTCATGGGATCCTACAGAGGCCCCCCTTTGGCCATTGACAACTGGTAGGCTCCTGATTTATAGCTTTCTATGATGAAAAATGGTCCCAACCAGTTGGGCTCAAACTTACCTTTGCTCTCTTGATTTGGTAGGTTCTTCTGGTTCTCATTCAGTACTAGTTCAACAACTTGGAAGGTCTGCTTCCTAATCTTCTTGTTGTAGTTGTGTTTCAATAAATTTTGATAGAATTGTAAGTAATTTAGGGCATCCATACGCCGCTCATCCAATAAATCTAGCTCATTTAGCTGTGAGACTCAGTATTCCTCATCTGTAATGATATTTTGCAGTGATATCCTCAGGGACAAGAGATCAATCTCGATTGGGAGGATGGATTATGATCCATAGACCAGGGAGAATGGGGTGGCACCTATTGGTATGTGAATGCTGGTGCGATAGGCCCATAAGGTGAGATTCAGCTATAGATGCCAATCATGACCAACATCATTGACTATTTTCTTAAGGATTTTTAGAATGGTTTTGTTGGTGGCTTCTGCTTGGCCATTGCCTTAGGGATAGTACGGAGTGGAAAAGTGATGTTGGATATTGAATTTTTGGCAAAGGTCACGAATGTCATAATTTTTGAAAGGTGTCCTATTATCTAAGATAATAGCTTTGGGAACACCGTACCGAAAAATGAGGTAGTTCAAAATGAACTTAGATATCTTCTTTCTAGTTATGTAGATCATGGGAATGGCTTCAACCCACTTTTTAAAGTACTCCATGGTGGTAATGATGAATTTATGGCCATTGGATAAGGTAGGGGTGATTTTTATGATGAGATCGATCCCCCATTGTGGAAAGGACCAAGGTTCCCATGCTACTGATACTATAAAAATATTCTGACAAAGTCACGTGCATCCATTTCCATTATGAGCCAATAGTATCTGGTCCTCAATAATTTCTTCACCAAAGTCATACCACTCGAGTGCGAACCGCTAATGCCATTGTGAACCCTGGTTAGAGTAGTCAGGGCTTCATCAGTATTTAGGAAACACAATAGCATCCCTTCGATGCTCCTATAGTATAGGTTATCTCCTAATATGATAAAGCGGGTTGAATTCTTGATGTAGGATCATTTAAGGTTCGTGGTTATGTCAGCAGGCAAGACTCCTATTCTCAAGTAGTTGTAAATGTCATGATACCAGGGATCACCAGGACCAATGAGTTCACACACAAATTTGGACTTTGGTACCTTGAATGCTCGTACAAGAAGCTGATCTACAAGGAATTATTTCTTTGGGACATTGTGTGGGATTTCCAAGAGTGATCCAATTGTAGCCATTGCATTCGTTGCTCTATTGTTTTCTCTAGGTAGCTATTCAAATGTGATATCAATGAATGAATCTTTGAGGCTTTCCATCAATTTCTTGTATGGAGTTATCTTGCCGTCCTTCATTTGATATTCATTTTTTAATTGATTGATTATGAGTTGAGAGTCCCCATACACATTTAGAGCCATAATCTACCATTGTATTGCAATCCTCAAGCCTATAATGAGAGCCTCATTTTTGACAATGTTGTTTGTGCAGGCAAAGGACAACTTGTAACATTTGGGTATGCAATAACCTTGTGGTGTTATGAAGAATATTCTAGCGCCTGACCCATGATGTGTGTAAGATCCATAAAAATACATCTTCCAGTGGTCTGCTACACTTAGGCTGAAAATTGATCCATCAGGGAATTCTAAGATAAGTGGATTTTTGGTGTATATAGGTGCCTTTGCTAGTTGATCTACAATTACTTGTCCCTTGATGGCCTTGCACTCCACATATTCAATGTCGTGTTCTGTCAATATCATGACCCACTTGTTTTTCTGTCCTGAAAGAGTGGATTTAGAAAGTAGTTACTTGAGTGGATCTATCTTTGCGATTAGCTTGATTTGATGAGCCAAAATGTAGTGTCTGAATTTGTGGGCCGCAAATACAACTGCTAGACAAGATTTTTCAATAGGAGTATAGTTTAGCTCATGTCCTACCATGGTCCTGCTGATATAGTATATTGATCTCTCTTCCATTTTCATCATGCTAGGCTAAGAGAGCACTGAGATCCGCCGTTGTTAGTGATATATATAGGATCAATGGTTTTCCTAGAATTGGCAACATAAAAATTGGTGGCATGAGTAGGTATTCCTTGATTTTGTTAAATGGCCAGTTGCACTTGTTGTCCCATTTGTATAATACCCCCTTGTGGAGTAGATGAGAATATGGGATATGTTTGTCTACTAGCTGCACTATGAATCTACGGATGGACTAGAGCTTGCCTTCTAGACCTCTTAACTGCTTTATTGTCCTGGGTGCTTCCATTTCGAGGATTGCCTCGAATTTGGTAGGATCAACTTCGATTCCTCTCATTGACATAAAATATCCCAGGAGATTTCATGATTGCACCTCGAAGGCACATTTCTTTGGGTTGAGACGAACCTTATACTTTTCCAACCTTTCAAAAATGGAGCTCAAGGCTGATATGTGGTCCCGTCTTTTTCTTGAATTTTCCAATATTTCATCCACATAATCTTCCACCATTTTATGAATCATGTCATGAAAGATTAGTGTCATGGATCTTTGATAAGTTTTCCCTACATTCTTTAGCACAAATGGCATCATGTTTTGGTAGTAGGCCCCCCATGGAAATGTGAATGTTTTATTTTGTTGGTCCTCATTTTCTATCTTGATATGATTATATCTAGAAAATCCGTCCATTAGTGATACCATCTCGTATCTGGCCGTCATATCCACTATCATGCCGATGTTGGGTAGTGGAAAATCATCCTCAGGACATGCTTTTTTTAAGTCTATGAAATCACTCCAAATGCAGATGCCCCCATTTGGCTTTGAAATTTGCACAAGATTTGACACCCATTCTAGATAATCAATTGGGCATATGAAATCGACATCCAAGATTTTTTTCAATTCCATTTTGACTAGCAAGGCTCTTTGGGGATGCATATTTCTGAGCTTTTGTCTCACAAGTTTTTCCTTAGGATATATAACTAGGTGATGAACTACCACCTTCGGGTCAAGACCACACATATCAACATAATTCCATGTGAATTTCACCTTTATTTCTTTTAGGAATGCTGCTAAGAGTTCTTGTTCTTCTGTGAGAAGTGATTTAGTGTAGAAGGTTATGTGCAGTAGCTCCTCTATTCCTAGGTTGATGGGATTGCATTGCTCTGCTAGGACTGCTGATTTTTATTCATGAATTGTAGTGAGGGGAAGATTGAATCCTTCATCCCCTGGCACCTCAGATAGGTTTTTTCCATTGGATGCGTCCTTTATTTTTACTATTTTATGGTTGGAGAGTGCCACAATGTGGTTTTCACTCAAGGACCTTGAGATTATTCTCAATTTATCACTTTTTCCACTAAAGGATTCAATTGTCTCCCCATAATAGGAATGAGTGTCCAATGTTATGTCAAATCCAGCCTTATGATCTCCATATGGTATTGTTTCTTGCAATCCCATGAAGTCTGAGAGTGCCTTAGCATTTTTAAATGTGTCTAGAATTGGTGGTCCTCATTGGTCGTAATTGATGAGTTGGGGGTAGACCAGGTTTATCTTGTGGGTTTGTTGGTCTGAATCAAAGGATAGGGTGCTAATAATTAGGAGGGAGGATCTTCGAAAAGCATGGGTAAGCTAGTTATGGTATCCTCATCATTGCTACTACTACACACATCGGTGATGTCAAAAGTGAAGTTATCTACGGGCTGATCTGTAGATACGGGTAGCTGAAGGGAGGATATTGTTACTTGAGAGGGAGTTCTGACTACATTAATTGGGGGACTTTGACCATGTATGGTTACAATTGGAGGCGTACACCCAAGGCCAATATTTTTCATTCATCTTTCAACAATGATGGGTTCCAGTCGGCCATTTTTGTTCATTCTAAGACTTTCATTTCTATTGTAGCCCATACCAAGCATCATTTGTAGCCCCTTACTTCTCTCATCCATGGGAATATTACGCGTGGGCCTTTAATCTTGGTATAGTGAGCTTGAAATATCTCTTTCATCCATGGTTTCCTGACTTAGATCCCCCCAACATCAGAATCTAGAAGGATCCACCCTGAAAGTGTGAGAAGGTGTTTTAGCTAGTTGGGGTTGCCAATGTGACCTAGGAGATTGAGGTAACTCTCCTACGATAAAATATTTTTTCTTCATTCTATACTCTCCACACCCATTGTAATGGATCATGAGCTTGATTCTAGACATGTCGGGGATGGAAGTTGTCTTTGTCCCAGAAGTGGAGGCGATGTTGGATGGGTCTATGTATTAATTTGAGGAGCCTTCATCATTCTTTGGGACTTGGGGGACTTTATAGAACTTGGCTTCCAGATTCTTGCAGTAGGCGAAAGGTTTAGGATCACCATGTATTGTGACTTCTTCATTTTTGTATGAAAATTTGACGCATTGGTGGAATGTTGAGGTGACAACCTTCATCCCATGGATCCATGAGCATCCCATGAGGACATTGTAGGGAAAATAGAGATCAAGGACCTAACATGTGGTTTCCATATTAGTTGGCCCTACTTGGATTGGGAGTTTGATAGTGCCTTGAGACACTCTTTCCTGGTCATCATACACTCCGATTGTAATGCCTTTGTCTTTCTCAATGGAATATTCAAAGATTCCTAGATTCTTTATGAGCTTTAGTGAACAAATTTTGAGGCCTGCACCTCCATCCACCAAGACCCTTTTGACCTTACTTTTGTGAACCAATAATTCAAGGTGTAACACACAGTTATGAGATGGGTGGGTGGGGAAGTCTTGATTGGAAAAGGTGAGGAGATTCAGAATGGTAATGTTATCGACCATAGCTTGGAATTGCTCCGTATCAAGGCTGACAGAGATAGTGGATGAAGCCAATGCTTCCTCAAGTATTTTCCCGTGGTTAGTTGAAATCTTCAGTAACTCCATGATGGATATCTGAGCAGGGGTTCTTTTTAATTGGTCAAGGATGTTGTAACCATTAGGGATAGAATTTTGATTTGAGTTGAGGGCTGTAGATGCCTATGATTCCACAACAATAGTGACCTTGTCGTCACATGTGGTGACTGCAGAATCAGAGTTGGCTCCCTTGATGCTATCAACAATGACCAATTCATCAAGGCATGCAACAAATCCTTTGCATACATGGTCCACTTTGCGAAAAGTTTGTTTACCTTTACCGTTTCCTTGATTGTGGTTGGGAATCGAATTCGTGTATATTTTTAGATCTTGATTTCTAGCCAGTTGCTCAACATTTATGATTTTATCATCAATGAGATCTTGGATGATATTTTCAGTTTCATGCAGTTGGCGGTCATATGCCCCTTGAGCTTATGATAATAGTAAAGGATATTTTCATTGTACTAGGGTGGCTTCACTCGGGGTTCTTGATAATTATCATGAGTGGGGACCTTGATGAGGTTTTCATTAACCAACTTTTTCATGATGGATTCGATGGATTATCCAAGGGTTGTGAACTTTCACTTGGGGGCATACTTATTTTGTAGAGGTGGTCCTCCTTGATTATTGAGATTATTGATTTGATTGTAGGGTGGTTGTTGGTTTACCACATTTTCTTGTGTTTGACTATTTTGCTTCGGGGCAATGATGACGAATTTAACATCAACCACTCCATCATTGGTGACATTCCTATTCTTTGCCCATGTGCGAGGTTTATCATTATAGCTAGTGGATGGGTGACTATCTTGATGTTCAAGATAGGTAGGCATGCTCCCTTGCATTATAAGGGCCCTTTCGATGTTGACTGCCTTGGGGATCAATTGGTCGTATGTGGTGATGCATTGCATCTTTAGATAAAATTCCAAGGTCTTGTCCAAATTAGCAATGATGGTACAAACCTATTGTTCCTATGCCATGGCTTTTCTTCAATTGACCTTGGATCACCATCGTTGAATGAAGGAGGTGAATGATTCTCCCTTTCCTTGTTTGAGTGTCGATAATTCATCTAAACTAACATCTTCATAAATTTTGAATGCGTAATTCCAGAGGAATGCATCTTTGATCCCTTGGAATGTTCCAATCCAAGTAGGAAAATGAGAGAACCACTCCATGGCGACACCGACCAAGCTTTGAGGAAACAACCACAACAGATTTGTGTCATTGTATGCGACTTCCATACAATGTACCAAGAACTCCCTTATGTGATCTTCAGGGTTTTCTATCTCGTGATATTTTTCAAATTTGGGGATTTCAAATCCCTTTGAGAATGGTACCATTGATAAGCTCTTGACGAATGGATAGGGACACAAATTATTGGGTGTCCTCATCATTTTTCCTGATTGAAGATCAAACACTTGATACGAGAGCAGTCTGATTTATGCTGACACATCACCTTGCAGGTTAGGAGGTGGGGTGAACATGTTTTAAGGTGTTGGGTTGATGGGTGGTATGTTGGTGGGAATTTGATGGAAGATTTGCTAAGCCAACAATGCTTGTTGTTGGTCGTGCTGCTATTGTGCCAACAACGCTTGTTGTTGGGCTTGTTGTTGGGATGCTTGTTGTTGTACTTGATAAACTTGCAAGGCTTGTTGATATGCTTCTTGTTGGGCTATTTTCAATTGTGCTTTATATTGTGCTTGTGTTTACGCTTGTTGGGCTTGATATTGGGCTCGAGATTGAGCATGCACTTGTTGGGTTGCTTGTGTGATTTGAGAAGGTTGTGCGGTTTGTGTGGCTTGTGCGACTTGTGTAGCTTATGCAGCTTGGGTGGCTCTAGAAATTTGAGCTACTTGTGGAGCTTGGGAAACTTGTTGTTGATATAGTAAAGCTTGGGATTGTGCAACCTATTGTGCCTATTTCTCTTGCTGAGCAGCTAGATGTGTAGCCTATTAGTTTTGGAGTTCCTTTTGATGGGCAGCTTATTGAGCAACTTGTAATGCAATGGTGAATGAATTTTCCATATTGTGTTTTGGCAGTAGTAGCGATGGATTGGGAGTGGTATGGACTACTGTGATGAGCGAAATGACCATGTTGATGACCGGGGTTTGAATTGTGGATGGCATGATCTAGATGCTTGGTCCATGGGAAACCATGGTTTGAGAGACTTGGGATGCATTGATTGTTGGCATTGCCTGGATGGTTGCCATTTTTTATTGTGATATAAATGAAAAAATGGGAGGATTAGATAGGATGCTTTGATTTTGATTAATTGATAACAAGTAGAGGAGGAAATCCCAACCTAAGGGGTGATGTGGATGTAAGTGGTAAAGGTGGAAATGGAAAAGAAAAGGGTGGTGCATTCCCTTGAAGTGATGATGAGGGATCAAATATTCCCCCTGCTCCAAATACGTCACCTTCTCCTTGCAAGGTAGGAAGAGAGGTTTGCGTGTCTAGAGGATAAATTGGTGTTACATGATAAGAGGTTGGATTGGAAAAATCGTGGAATGTGAGAGGGACATATGGGTGTAATGGATTTACCAGGACAAACTGATCCGGTGTGGTATTTGCATTTGTCCCCCGATTATTCACAAGGGGATATTTTTGGAGTTCTTGAAGCATTGCACTTCCCTTGTTAACAATTGGCGGGGTTGAAGCAATGCATGTTATGATTTGCGGGATGTCTTAAGTAACGCTTTGAAGCAGAAGCATAAATGAGGTTGGAGGCATGATCCCAAGAGGTCTTTCCACAATAGTATTTACGTCAAAGTCAGAAGGGAGTTTAACCCCTTCTTTTGCTAACTCAAGCATGCATTGGGAGGGATATAGCCTCATCATTGCATTGATAATTCAATGATTTTGGGATTCTGCACCATCTGTAGGATTTCATCTTGCGTCATCTCGTTGTTGGTGATGTCCTCTAAATGACCATCCTCCTAAGTATTTTGTGATGATAGAGGGAAATTTCTTGGACAATTGCTTGATCCAACATGATTTATTTTAGGAGTAGTTTGACTTAGATCACTTGAAGTTGATGTTTACTTGGTTATTTCGATATTATTCTTGTGTTGAGATCTTGTTTGCACCATAAAATAATGATCAATTGATTTAACTTTAGGTACAAAAAGAGAAGAACTAGGATAGATTAAGAATCAAAGTGATGATGAAAATGAAGGATGGATGATACAAATGATGAAAAATCTTGGAGAACTTTGAGGGAGATGCTAAACTTTAGAGCTTGATTTGATTTGATTTTGATTGATTTGGATAATGAACTTGTAAAATCTAGGAAGTTGTGTTATCCCAGAGTAAACTCGTACACAAGAGGATAATTTGACTAGGCGTGTTAAGTCAAATAAGATAATGAACTCCTAGACCCCAAGATGTTGGATTTTATCAAGAGGTTAATTTTCTCACAAGGATAATTTGACTAAGTGTGTTAAGTCAAACAAGATTATTTTGATTTTTCTTAGATGTTTAGCATAAATGATGCTTTCAAAGCTTCAAAGAGTTTTTTGGTGAGGTGATTTTTAATTTTTGATGGTTGAGAGATGGGTGAGAGTGATGAATTTGATCCTAGACTTTACCTAGATAAAAATCCTTACAAGACCTCGATTTTGAAGAACATGCCATACTTCCTATGTGAGAAAATAAAACCTTTGAAAGATATTAGGATTTTTCAGATAATAAAAATCATACAGGTTGTGATTGTTTCTTGAAGATTTATTGTAGAAGTTGTAAACCAACCTTTCCCTTACCTCGTGAAGCCTTGAAAGATGTTCTAAACGGTCCTTTGGACTAAGCTTTTTGATTTTGCAGGAAAATAATTTGAAAGAAGACATGTGTGGGGTCCAATTGTCCTTATCTTTGTGTAATGAGTTATTTTTACCACAAACAATTTCTTGATTAAAATTTCAAACTAAATGT
>CM021109.1:43411268-43484868 GCA_007115665.2 Sequoiadendron giganteum
AGAAGGAAGCTTTGAAAAAAAAGGTAGAGACATCTATCAAATTGTGAAGGACAAGAGAATTCCTCGGATGCGCAAAAAAGGAAAATATATAAAGCGGATACTTATATTATGTGATAAACATTGACTAACCATGTGGGAAAACAATCTTGTCAAGTAGGAAATTGATAGAGGGAGTGCTACAAATCAAGTTGAAACTCCACTCACACCATGTAATATGGTTGTGTAAAAATATTTAAAAACAATAAGTTACTAGAAAGGAATGAGGGTGCAAGCCCTTGTGAAGATTAATATCTTTTAATAAACTACTAAACTTGCATCTGAGAGAGGGCATACATTTTGTGACAATTTGCTAGCATATGTAGAAACGTCATTCTAGTTCCTAACATGCTCAAGGAAGGCTTGAGACAATGCAATGATTAATGATGCAAAGAAACCCACAAGACTCTATTCACAACCATTAATATTTTGATAGTCATGTCCCAAAATAATTGAAAATCACCTACAAAATGCCAAAATCTATGCACGTAGCATAAGAGAACATGCAACAAAATCACAAATCCTCCATTCATTTATTATGGCTATTGATCTAATGTGTTAGGTCTATTCAAGCCAAAAAATCCACTACAAAAGTGTCGAAAGAGCATTTTGTGTTAAAACGGATAAAAAAAACTCGAACCATCACATAAAATGCAATACGGGCCATCCTTGCAAGAAACTCTTCTCAAATTAGTGCCTTGGTGATTAAAAAATGTATTCTGGGCACCACTCAATCAAATCCAACAACCACAAAGCTCATTTGAGAGTTCATCTAAGAAAGGAGGGCATACATTTTGTATGAAAAAAAAATTAAAAAATGGGGCACACTTGGTCTGTTGATGAAAAGCCCTTCATAGAAGCTTTATTGTTGTCCTTGCCCAAGATTGTCGACTCATGACTTGATTTTCTGAAAATCCCCTTGTATTTTTTGATGAAAAATCCCTTGTCATTATTGGAAAACCCTCGTTTGTTGTTCTTTGTGACCACTATCTATGTTGCTCATTGTTCGCTATCTCCATTGTGTTGTGCCTTTTCTCTTTTGTTCCTATTCTTTCATTTTTCTTTGTTTGTTCTGGTTCATCTATTGTGGCTTAATGTGCAAGTCATTGAAAGGAAGAAGCTTCATAAAAAAGGAAAATGCATGTCGAATATTGAGGGAGGGAAAATGAAAAGAAGAGGGAAATAAAAAAATTATTTTAGAAAAAGTATTTTTTTTCTTGTCTTAATTTAAGACAATTAAAAACTTTAAAATATATTTAAGATAAAACTAATATTTTGTCTTATATTAATTTCTTAAAAACCCCGTTTATGTAATAGTTTTAGTCATTCATTCAATACATTCCCTAGTTATGAGAGTCTCTTAGTGCAAGAGAGTGAAGATGATGATGCTAGCCTTAAACCTATACCCCTTCCAATCTCTCCTATTTGTGAGAATGATGTGATAGAAGAAGATGAAAGAATAGACAATCATGATAACCATAATTTCTTTTGTCCCACTACCTCTCTTGCTAGTGACAAAGGTATCTTGGTGAAAGAAGATGCGATCATTGAGAATCATGAAGGTCTTGTTTGTCCTTCTCCCCATCACCCTTGGGAAGATATTATAACAACATAAGATGAAATCATTTCCACCACTTTACTTAGTTTACATTCCTCTCTGAACACCTCTACTACTTATGGCAATACTTTAGAGAAAGAGAATACAATCGAGAACGACCATGAAAATCACATTTGTGAGGAAGACATGTTGGTGTTAGAAGATCCAATGATTGAAAGTTATAGCATTATTTCTATTGTTCCTAATGTCCCTAACATTTGGAAAAATCTATTTGAATGAACGGATTCAATCATGTCCATAGGCATAAGAATGATAGTTATCCTTCCCTTGATGCCTCCCCTATTGGAAATGAAGTTGATTTACAAAATATAATAATGGCATGTGATCAACCTCTTAACTCTCCTACTAGGGTAGAAGTTATGGCACAAGAGAATGAGATCCTAGAAAAAAGGAATGGAATCATGGACACTATAACAATCAAATTGGACCTTCTCCTAATATCTCTACTATTGGTGAAGGGTAGGAGCAAGAAGATGAGTCCACGAAACATGAACGTCTTTGACTTAGGAAGAAAAATGAAATTGTCTTGCAAAAAATGGGATCCCTCTTTTTAATAAACGAGATCTCGTTTAGATTTGGGATCCTGAGCCTAAAACAAAAAAAAGGGATTCCATTTTTTTTAAATTTCCATTTTTGGAATGTTTTGAAAATGGGATTTCATTTTGAAAAGTTTTTGTTTTTGGAAATTATCAAAACGGGACCCCATTTTGCAAAATAGGGTCTCGTTTCATAAAAGCATAAAAAAAATATTTTTGTATGAAACGGGATCCCATTTTAGAATGGGATCCCGTTTTTTAAAATATGAATATTTGGTCGGGTTTGTGCTTTGATTTTTGGTTCGGGAAAAGGTTTAGGGATCCGAACCTAGGCCTTAGACCCAATTTGACTTGAAAGTTGAAGGTCCTAGTAATGCCACAAGAAAATAGTGACTTTGGGCATACGTTTGAAGACATTTTTTGCAGAAATGTTTAAACCCATTATAGATGAGACAATGTAGATTCCAAATATGTAATATTTATTACAATTGGATTAATTTTTTAATTTCTAATGAAACAAGTCCATAAAATTGAATTATCAAGGGTTTTTAGTATTCTAATAACTTTTTATTAACATATTGTTTTGATGAACGGATTACATGAAAGCGTACTTCGGACAATTCTTTTCAATTTAAAAAAAATAAAAAAATGATAAGTTTAGGTCATCTTATGCGTGATGTACACAGTGATTTTTCAAAATACCAAATATGGCCAATAAAAAAATTACCAAAAAAATTATACAATAAAAAATTACAAAAAAATAGGGAAAGCGTGCTTCAATGAGTTACAAATATTTTCCCAAAAATGATTTAGAAAAATATGATTATTTAGGTCAAAATATGGATGACGTACTATAGACATGCAAAATTGGCATCATGCATTTAATTAAGTCATATTCATCCATTCATCAAATAAATCAAGTTTATTTGATTAATCTCTAAAATCCTCCATTTAAATTAAATAAACTAATCTTTGATACTAACATCATCCCCTTTAGCTAAATAAATCAAAATATTTATTTAACTATGTCTAAATCATTTTCCATCTCCTTTTGATTCATTCTAATCAATAAATCTAAATCAAATAGGTCAAATCATCTAATCCCTCATTAAATTAATCCAATCCTTATTAATTTAATATATATTCATGTCACATCCTCTAGCTTTTCCCATTGCACAAATAAATCATTTAATTGATTTATTAAATCTTCTAATTTCCCTCAACATGGCATCTTTAGGGAATATTCCTCCAATTTGAATCTCCCTCTCAAATGACTTGTCCCTTCCAAGATAGCATTAACTCCCCTCTTACATGTCTCCCACTTGGAATTTAAGACCCTTTTATTCTCCCCCCAACAAGCCAAATTTTCAAATTTGAAAAGGCCACCTAATGTCATTTATTGGCACATTCATCAAAACTTGCACATCCTTGGTCCATTCACATGGTGACAAGTGGCTTCTTCCTATTGGTTGGGTTTTTATCCCACATTCATCCCATTTTATTCTTCTCTCATCAAACTCTACTATAAATGGAGAGGCTATCCTTCATTTCAAACATCCACAACATCATGCAAATTTACTCTCTTCACATTTAGAGTTAATTTTGTCCATTGGCTTAAGCATTGTATCATCATCATTGGCTTGTCAATTTTTGGGAAAGGGATACTTTCCACACAAAGAGTAGGACCAATCCACTATGGAATAGATTTTGATATCCACACATACACATGCATGGTATAGTAAAAAAAATGACTTTTAATTAGTGGTTTTTAAAAATGGCTATTGAAAATCAATATGTATCTTCTCGATATTGAAATAAATTAAATATTTGGAAAATAGAGTCCGAGTACTACATTTTATGATTATTGAATTTTTCCAATATTCCATATTTAAGTATTTCAAATTTTAAGGTCAAATGTGTTGAATTCTGAAAATCAGGGAAAACATTTTCATTAAATGGCCAAAAAGTGGATTCAACTTGCCAACACCCTGAAAAAGAAATTTTGATAGAAGAATCTTGATAAAAACAATAAGAGCCATGAGAATTTTAGTTTCCTCTCTTCTCCTAAGGAAAACATTATCGAACAAGAGAATTCCATCAATAATAAACAAGAAAATTCAACCATTGATAACTCCCTTACTTGTGACGAAGTCATTTTAGAAGAACCAATAGGTTTGAATTTCATGAACATCTAGCTTGTGGTTCTCCTAAAAACTCTCCTCCGAGGGAGGATATCACAACACAATAAAATTAACATTGAAAATAGTGATATAGTTTCCTTAGACGTTCAAGATGATGAAGTAACATTAGACTCTCCTTCACTAAGGGACATTAATATTATTCAACCTCAACTCATCCTTTACAAACCTTCCCACAGACCTCATACTCAAAACAAGCCCAAACTTATCCTTTACCCACCTAAGAATAATGTGCTATAGAAGCCGAGTTATAATACTGTTGCTCATACATATAACTCTAGAAACAATCCACAACTAAGACAAACACCTTCAACATCCCTCCCATTGCCTAATCCTATCTTGCCTAATCCTATCTTGTCGGGTTCTCCTCGTGAAAAGGAGTATGATCTTGTCAAACAACTAAAGAATACTCCTACTAAGATACCATTATGGGACCTTATTCAAGTCTCCCCTCATTATCACAAGATGATTAAAAATGCCTTACAACAAGTTCCTATCCATTCTAATGTGTAACAAAATGACATAGCAGCCATGATTCAAGGAATAAATGTTGATATTATTTTCCATCAAAGTGAGCTCCCTCCTTTGGAAGTGCAAAAACAAAATGATGCTTTCATGATAATAGCTATACATAATCGATCGGTGATAAAAATAACCCTTGTTGACAATGGCTTTGCCCTTAATGTATATGTAGTGTATCCCTTTTGGATAACCTTGGCATGGATAAATAAAAAATTCAACTCGACTCTTTATCTATTAAGGGATTTGACAATGTAGGAAAACAATCGCTCGGTGTGATCACTTTGCCTATTACAGTTGGAAAGACCACATTAGAAACACTGATCCATATTGTGCCTTACAATCATTCATATAATCTCTTTTTAGGAAGGTCATGGATTCATGCAATGAATGGGGTGCATTCTACCCTTCATCGTAAAATGAAATACATCTACAACAAAAAAGTGTATACACTTGAAGCTAACCATCAACCAAACAGTTGTTTAAACATTGAGAAAAATAAGGAAAATCCTTTGAAAACATTGACACCAACTACACAAGTAGAACACATGCAACAAAAAGACCAATAAAAACACATTGAGGAAGTCATGAAGCTATTAGAAGATGATTGGGGTTCCTTAGACTTCAAACCAAAATTCATGGGAGAATACAAGATCATAAATTACACACTCTAAAAATGGAAACAGAAAAGTGGTAATGTCAACACAAAATTTGGAAGACCCTTCGAAAGCATCTACCTCAACCACTTTAGAAGAAAGACAACATACACAGCAAAATTTGGTGAAGTTGATTATGAATAACCACCGAATCCTAAAGAAATGAAAAATATTTATGGAAAAGGTTATGAAATTATGAAACAACTTGGATATAGTGGAAAAGGATGTGGTGCTAGAGAACAAGGTATATGTGCCCCTATAGAGCCTAACACACAAGGAAAATCTAATGGTCTTGGTTATTGTCCCTCGAACGAAACAACCAAGCATTCATGATATCAAGTAAAGCACTCAAGAGTTAAGCATCCAAGACTTTACAAGATCATCAAGATACTTTATAAGAGCATTACTTCTTTTAAAAGTGATATTAATTACTTCTAGTGTAGGCGGTTTATTTAATAAAAAATATTTTATGAATGTAATTGAATAGTTAAAGTAATTTTTAAAAATTCCTTCCTTCATAGACCAAACCTAATTCATCTCCTCTAGTATATATTTGTGTTAAATATCACATTTAGACACACATATCATATAGTAATATTCTTAGTTAGCAATAATAATCCATTAAAATTGACACTTAATTAAATCATCAATGACTAATAATATATTTCATTGGTGAAAACCACATAAGAAATAAACACAACTTGATAATCTCATATATAGCATTACTATTTAAAAGTTAACAACCAATGTCCAAATTACATCAGGACACAGCAAAGTACTAGCATAATAAAGTATGAGGATATTATATGTGGAAGATGGAAATGATAATATTTAGGAAGATTTAGAAACTTAGTACGTGCATATAATTAGAACTAGACATATTTAAAACTTTCATAGACTTATTTTAATGTTGTTGAGGGTCTGGGCCTCCAGGAATTAGCCTTTTGTAATAAAATTTTGGCTTCAACTTTCTTTTTCTTAAGGATGTGGATTTCTCATATTCTTGTCTAGCATCGTCCCCTTGTATCTGCATATAGTGGATTTCGTAGTGAGTTAGCTAATTTTTAATTTATAGAATATATTTTAATTAAATTGATATATGAATTATAAAAAAGAAAAATAAAAATAACTAGGATTTGAGCAGACCTTTGACAAAGTTTGGTATTAGTGGAGTTCACAACAATAGGATCAACAATGTCTTTGTAGTGTTTCTCCTTCAAAAGTTCCATGTTTACTTTAGCTCCTGAGAAAAAATAGAAGAAAGGAATAATTATTATATTTGTTTCATATTAAAAATCAATGGCTTAAAAATTTTCTTTCAAAATAATTATTTAAAAGAGAAAATTCTCTAAACAAAATAAAGAGATAATAACACAAGAAATTGAAATAATTTTTGAATAATAATAAATCTCACTAAAAATTGTTATTTATATTAAAGGGGTAAACACTTTTGACCTAAAGCTATAAATCAGTGAGGTCACAAATGGGAGAACAACAACACAACAACTTAACCATTGCGCTAGGCCACTATTGATGAAAAATGTGTTATATTCCTTATTTTTGCTAAGTAAGGAATAAATTTTGTTGACAATATTTTTATATATATATTATATTAGTATAATCTAGATTACTTAATTTGAATCACATTCCTTATTCCATAAATATATTTTAAGTAGAAGTGATTTATATTTATTTGTATAAATTTTTGTTACACAATAACTTGATTAATTGTTAATTTGATTATCAAACTTTAATAAATAAAATTAGTTAATTTTTTTTAAAAATCATTGAAAAGATTTGTTTAAATAAAATTAATAAACAACATTTACATAACTAAACAATTTTAAATATTATTGAAATTTTAAAAATAATATCTTCATTCAAAATTTTAATAATTATACATAAATTAAAAAAAAAAATATAATTCACAAACAAAATACAGGAAAATTGAAGTTCTATATTTAAGATTGCTGAGCACTTCTTATGCTGAAATACCACAAATAGATGGCCAAAAGTACATTGATTTCTAAACAAATTGTATATATTAGAGCAAGCTTTTGGATTCAACTGTGTATGTTTTTAGATCGACACTTGAGATCACACTTTCCTCTTCCTCCTGATGATGGATCACTGAGTGTGATCCAAAACGTCAATATAAAAACATGCACAATTGAATCCAAAAACTTGCTCTAATACTTCATAAACTGTGGAAAAATCATACCAACAAATTATATATATTTGAAATGAATTGTGCCTACTTTTTGTATCTGAGCTGCCACAGACAGCAGAGAACGTTGGCTGGAATACTGAGAGCGTAATAAGAAACAGCATTGTCAGAGCTCCAAAGGCCATTGATCTCTCACTGGAATGCAATTACAACTCTACAATCAACTTCTGGTAAGATGATTATCTGCTGGGGAGATTTTCTGAAGAACTTAGACGACTTATATAGCTGCAACTTTGAGGACACACTCCAATTTTAGCTGAAGAAAAATAGCAACACTTGACTTGTGAAAAGGAATATAATTTAAAAAACCAAGGAAATGCTCGATGAGGAGGAAAGCTCTTGACCGCCTGAAACCGCCTTCCTACCAGTGAGTATAAATTTAACATTGTTCTTCCCTATAAATATTAAATAACACAGCGCATGCTCAGTGTTTCAGACCATGCGCAGTCCATAAATATCTTCACTCAGTACTTTATGTTGTCATCATCTCATACTTTTATGCAGCCTTTTGTCGATGGAGGTCGTTGGGATATTGGAATGTGGGAAAAAAACAATAGTTTAGTGATAATCAGGTAGCGTGATACTTACAATTATGTTTAATACATGGTTTTTGGTTTGAAGATCTTCACAGTAATATTATTGAGGGTGATAACAAGAATTTTTGTGCAGCCAAGTAACTTTCAAGGACTGAAAAGATGGATTTTTTAGGAGGAGAGAAATCATTATATAAAATTAGATTACAATAAAAAAAATAAAAAAAATAAAGAGAACAAGAAACTAAAGCAGAACATATTGTATTATAACTTGCCTCCTAAGTAATTGCTTACGTATACACCTGCTGGTAGTGATATATTCCTATTATGTGCGATTACCTCATTATAGATATCCACAAACTTATATCTTCAATCAAGAGATTGAAAAAAGCTTGAGAAATATATATATTTTAAATTAGGTGGCATGCACAGTTATTCAGGTATAGATATGCCCAACCATAATGAAAAACATTGTCAATCAAGAGAATCGAACAAAGCTGGGTTAATTTAATGCTTTTACTCACATGGATGTGATTCTTACCTCTATTGTTGGTTTAGTTTTAGAAAAATGTTTTATAATAGTGTGTTTTCATTCATTTTCAGTAGATCTGTGACATCCATGGGTTATGGAACCTACCTTAAGTATGAGGACATTCTACACCCATCCAAGCAAGCATTACTCATTCAATGGGGAAATAACATTTTTTCCTCTAGCTCATCTACTTTCATAGTGTTTGAATGCATCCAAAAACATTACAAATTTTATAGGAGCTTCACCATGTCTATATATTCACTAATCTTCTCTATATTGTTGCATTAGAGTTTTAGATGAACATGAGATTGATTACTTAGTATATCAACAAAAACATTGAATAAGATCCCTTTATTCAGAATGCTCTAATTCATCCAACCAAATACATTAGTGTGAAAAATAGATAAAAATGCAATCCTTCTTATGATAGCTAAAACAAAATCAATTTTCTTAGCTACTCTCTTAAATTTTTACTTCCTATAATAAACCAGTAGATCAACTCCTAGGTTCTTCACAAGTTAAATTTTCCTTTGTGGTACCATACATTAAAGATAATTGAACATTTTTGGAAGCTTCAAACACATGATTTGTTTGTATATTACTAATTGAACATCCACTAAAGATAATAGTTATGGAATGATGCTAGATTTTCCAAATATAATGAAAGCTATAGGAAAACATAATAATTCTTAAATTAACACATGATTTCAATAATAATTTTTTTTGTAAATGAAATAGGTTGTTACATTTTATGGTAGGTTGAAACATTGTGGGAGAAACACCTTGTTGGGATCCCTGGAGTGAATGGTATTTGCATACAATAATCCAAGAGAATGTAAACTATACGTGAATTGATGGTAAATCATTTTCTAAGATTCATGGAGGAGCCAACATTTGGTGTGAATGCAAGGTTTTTTGTCATTATTATGGTTATTTTGCAAGGATTTGAAACTACACTAGAATAGTTAGTTTCTTGGGAACAGAGAATAAAGGTTTAGTGCATGCCATACCTAGATATTCATGCTAGAAATATTTATTTTCCCTCTAGTTTCAAATTTGTACTAATATATTAATGATGGATGTACATAAATCATATCAACACAAGTCAAGCTAGAAGCTTGGAACACAAATCAAATTAGAGAGTTGGAGTTCAAGTCACATATCATGTCATAGAAAGTACATGTCATGCCATATAATCAAGTCAAGTTAGAAACTTGGAGTATAAGTGAATATTAAAAACTTGGAGTACAAGTCATGTTATATTTTCATAAGTCATGAAATGTCAAGTTAGAATTGGAGTACAAGTCATGGCTAGTAAACATTAAGTAATATTTATTTATATTTCTCATAATAAATATAACTCCTTTAAATTTAATAGTTATTCTAGAAAAAATATGGAGAGAACAAGAGAAGGTGAAAAATGATAAATAGATGAAAAACCATGTGATAGTAATTGGGAAAATAAAATATTAAAAAAGAGTTTCTTCGATTCAACAAATGGAACATACTTTGTAACTTCTAGTGAAGCTCAATAACTCTCTACAAACACTCAAAATTTTTTGATACTAACTTGTAAGAAATTTTACAGTGTAAAATAAATAAATAAATAATAAGAACAAATTTAACACAGTATTGTATGTGGAAAATTTGGTAAGATCATACCAGGAAAAAACCATGGGCAAAGGTATTTTGTATTTTTATTTCTCTAGAAATTCACAATTACAACAACCTTCAAAAGTTACAAAAAGCATGACTTTGAAAGAGTATTAAAAAATTGAGTTGTAGAGTCATTATTGAACAAAACTTTCCAAAAATATAAAGTGTGACTCATGCAACTACATGTCGAACATTTTTCAAAATTACCATAAATAGGGAGTCTCATAAAATAAATTTCATCTTTTCCAGAAATGCCTTCGACATAACACCATTTGACATCTAGGGGGCTACGACATCCCTCCTAATACCCCATGTCATTTAAACCTTTAATTGAATAGTAGGCATTGGGTTGTGCCAAGTGCATACCTAAAGCACTATCTAGATATCAATGTCGACTATTCATCACTATTGGAATAAAACTAAAATTGAATTCATATTCCAACCACTCACACTAGTTGACACATCAACATACCTTTGTGATACCTATACAACTTTAGTTGACACATCTACAACTCTTTTTGACACATGTACAAATTAGTTGACACATCTATAACTCTTGCTAGCATTTATTCAACAGGTTGAAAAGTTTTATTTCATTATGTTAGCATTCCCCTTTAATGAATAACTAAATTTTATTAGGGTTCTTATGTATCACCACAATGTACAAAGTTTATCTTTCCCAGAGGATTAGTAAATATATCAACCATATTTGCACAAGTGTTACAACACAACAACCCTATCTCTTGTGATTGAATCTTTTTTTTGAGAAAATGTTGTTAGGTTTCAATCATTTTTATCTTGTATGATATATTTGATTATTTTCTAGTTTAATTGAACTTTTATTGTCACAATTGATAGGGGTTGGTCCTCCTTTCTTGTGTCTCATATCTTCAATAAAATGCCTTAGAAAAATAGTTTTATAGGTAGTACTAAAAATATATTTATACTTGATTTAGTAAAGGACAAGGAAATTGAAATCAGTTAATTATTATTTCTCCAAGACATAATGATTGATCTTATACTTATTGCATAGCTAGTCATGGATTTTGTATCATCTAGATCACCTATCCATCTATAATATAAATAAACTATCAAATTACCATTAAAATGGTAATTATATTCAAAATCAAAGTTATAAGATATATATCTTTCCTAATTTCCAATGAGTCCCAAGAGGTTTAGCCATGAATTAGACAAGTATGTAGAATAAATATGCAATATAAGTTATTTTTGTGCTTAATTAGTTCAAACTTTCCTTCAACATTCTGTACAAAGTTCCATTTACTTCTTTTGTACCATTATCAATGTAAATCTAAATATTATGCTCCAAGGGAATATATATTGACTTATATTCATGCATATTAAACCTTTGGGAAAATTTATTTGATTACTTTCTTTGAGTAATGAAATTGTTACCATCTTCCCTCCACACTTCATTTCTTAAACAATAATTACATATTTCCAAGATCCTTTTCCTATGATAGATCTCTTTTGATTTCATTAACTATAGCACACATTGTTATTATTAAATCATCAACATATAATTAAATCAAGAAAAAATTATCATGTTCATATTTCTTCATGTAGAAATTTTGATAACTCATATGCTTTTATAAGCCCTTCTTGGAAGAAGAGGTTATAAATTTTTGCATACCATGACCTTGATTCCTATTTAAGACCATATAATAAATTCTTTATCTTTTACAAAGATATTCTTCTTTCTACTTCGCAAACCCTTTAGGTTGAACAAGAGATATTTCTTCATTTAAATCACCGTTTATTTTTTTATTTTGCATTCATTTGATATATATGGACCAATTATACTTAGCAACAAGTGAAATCTTAAGTCTAATGGTGCTCAATTTAGCCACATGTGTAAATTTTTATTCATAACTTATTACTTCCTTTTGTGAATAGCCTGTTCTAACCAATCTATCTTTAAAAAAATTAATATTGTTTTAGTTGATGTTGGCTAGAAGGAGGTGTATGAGCTCTGCTAGGGTTTTCTTGAGTCTACGGTCATTCTTGGCCCCTCTTGCGTCATACTACATTCTCTATGCAGGAATTACTTCTTTTCCTGTGTGTGCGACGACATTTACTATAGTTTTTTTTGTTTTAATATGCATTCAACCAACTCTAACCCACAAGTTCATGCTGGTGTTGGCGGTTTGATGGCTATTCTCAATGGCTCCTCCACTGAACAAACGACCTCAAATATTTATTCTGAAAGTGTTCCATGAGGTAAGTCTTTTGACTCTTTCGGGCTGATGTCGTTTTTCCTTTGCCTGAATTTGATTCTACTTGTCAATGTCTTGAAAATCACACCCTTGTCGAGTATTTTTTTGGGTAGAATCCCCCTAAAAGTGTGCTCAAATAATGGGTCAGTAAGGCCTAGGTCCCTCATGGGGTCTACCTTGATATGGTCCAAAATTTAACCAAGGGTTTTTTTCTTTTTCTCTTTGCGGAGGTTAGTCATGTCCAGGAAATCCTGGAGCATGGTCCTTGGTATGTCAAGTCTTCTTTATTGGTTTTCTAGCCGTGGACCTGGGATTTCACTGTCTCAGATGACACCAAGTAGTGGGTCTCGATCTGGATTGAGTTCCTAGGTTTACCCTTTCCTTGTGTGCCATTTTTGAGTCATATTGCTTCCTCTCTAGGGTAGGTTATTTGCATTGAGCCTGATAGATTTTTCCAGGCCCGTCCCCAAAAATGAGTATGTGTTGAAGTGGACCTTTCTCAAGATTTGAAAGAGTCCATTGATATTCAAATAGGTAATTTCTGACATACCTAGAAATTTACTTACTTTAATCTATTGAACACATGCTATAGATGTGAGTCCATAGAACACAAGATCAAGGATTGCCCTTTGGCAGTGCCTCATACTCTTTCTCTACCACAGGACTCTGAGAATCCCAAAGCTGATGAAAAATGGACCATGGTTACAAACTGTAAGAACAAAGCCAATGGCTTTGGGTCAGTTTCCAAAGGCCCTAAGCCTGCTAAATATGTTTGAAACCCTTCAACAAAGGGGAAACAGGCCTCGACAAGGCCTAATAATTCGGTAGCACGACCTAGGCTGAAAGCTATGCCTCAGCCTATGTCTGTTATAGTGGCACAACTAAAAATCTCTCCTCTTGTGATAGGAGCCCAATGGTGGTCTCGCAATCCTTCACCGCCATTAGAGGAAGGAGAATATGTGCAGGAGAAAAGGAGAATTTATTCTTTGTCTATTCAAATTAGATCAATTCCACCTAATTTTTTGCAGAATCGTTTCTCCACATTGAATGAGGAGAAGCCGAACTCTGATGATATGGAAGACTTTCATCCATGAATTTCCTCTCTTGGAATGTTCAAGGTCTGAAATGCCTCTCCAGAAAGTATTTTGTTTGAGATGCTTTGCCGAAGTATAATGGTATTGAAGTGCTTTGTCTCTAAGAAGTTAAAATTGTTGGTTTTTTGCTTGCTTCAACATGTCATTCTATTTCTGCTTAGCCAAGCTGGTAAGCTTCAGCTCCTCAAAGCCACCCTTCAGAACCTCCCTATCTATGAACTGAGCCTTTTTAAGATCCCTACCAAATATGCTGATACTATTGAAAAAATTCAAAAAAGATTTCTTTGGTCGGGTGTTGAGGAAAATAAAAGAATTCCTTTAATTGATTGGAATTTGGTCTGTAGATCCAAAAATAACGGCGGACTTGGGCTAAGAAGAATTAGATCTATCAATAAAATGCTTTTGGCTAAGCGAATTTGGAGAATCTTCTCTTCCTCTGGGGAGTGGATTGATATCTTGGCTGGTAAATATTTGGATAACAATTACTCTTCGATTATTAATATGGATCCCCACCTTCTTCCAAAAGGATCCATATGTTGGAACAACTTAATTATTGGAAAAAAGATTGTGGAGGAAGGCTTTGGTTGGCATGTTAGGAATGGTAATAGTACTAGATTTTGGGAAGACAGATGGCTTTTCAAGGAACCTCTGATAAATATCAATCCCTTCAGAGATTGGGTTGTGATCTGTAAGGCTAGGTTTGGTACTTTTGTGAAAGATTACAGTGAGAATGGTATATGGGTTGACTTATGCAGGGTGAGTCAAGCTCTAGCCCCGGTCCAGATTTCCCTGCTGGCTGTTAAACTTAGTTCGGAGTAGTTGGAAGACCGTGTGATCTAGTTAGACAACCCTTCAAGTAATTTTTCGGTGTCTTCTGCCTTTGCTAAGTTCACGTCTTCTAGGGATCATCCTCCCTTTTGGTCTAAAGCCTGGTGCAATAATCCGATTCCTAAAATTAACATCTTTTTCTGGATTCTACTTCAAAATAAGGTGTTAACGACTGACAACCTGTGTAAATGGGGATTTCAAATCCCCAATAGATGCTATCTTTGTAAGATGGATGTTGAGTCAGGTAATCATTTATTCCTTCATTGCTCTTTCCCTACCTCTATTTGGGATAAGTTTAACAGTTTATGGAATCTCTCCTGGGTTTTTCCTTGGCTCATAGAAGATTTCTTCATACAATGGAAAGCGCCGACAAGGAACCCTTTACTTCATTTTTTTTGGGAGCTTTCTTTTCCTCATATTGCCTGGGGCATCTAGAAAGAATGCAATAATAGAATTTTTAGGAACAAAGAAGCCCCTGTAGATGAGATCTTTGAAAATATTGTTAGGAATCTAAAGGAAAATCTCAGTGTTGTGGCCCGAAAGGATAGAAAGATTCCAAATGCTGAGTTTTCGAACTATGATCTTGGCATTGCTAAGGATTGGAACATACTCCCCATTCTGTCTAGTTTTACAATGAAGATTAAAAAGGACAGAGTGGGAGTTTGCTGGACTTTTTCGCCCGATGGATGGATCAAAGCTAACTTTGATGGTGCGACTAAAGGTAATCCGGGGGTGGTGGGCTATGGTGGAGTTATAAGGGATACCTATGGAAATTTCATGGGTGCAATGACCTCTCCTCTTAGCTCTCAAACTAATCATTTGGCAGAGGCGGTTGGAGCCTACCATATTATAAACTTAGCCCAAAGCCTCAATATTAAAAATTTATGGTTGGAAGGTGATTCCAAAAACATAATTGACTGCCTCCGTGGAATGTCTCCTCCCTCGTGGACCATCAAATCTTGGAGAGATGAAGCTAAACTGAAATTGGACAGTTTTGAAAAAGTTAAAATAACACACACCTACAGAGAAGCCAATGTTGTTGCGGATTTTTTTGCTAATGAAGGAGTTAAGCGTGAAGATTTGTGTACTTGGCTAAATTATAGCGATCTAAATGTTGAAGTTTGTGCCCTATTAAATTATGATAGATCACATGGTAAAGTGTCGTGTTAGCCCTTCAATGAGGACAAGTCGGATATCTCACATCACAATCATTAGATTGAATGGTACCGAGCCAGGTGGAGTAAATTGTAAGTTTACCCCTCATGCTTTGTGGGTGTTTAGATTTGGTGGGGAAAAATTTAGAAAGGACTATGTTTGGCTCTTTCTCTCTGTGTCGGCCAATATGGGTGGGGACAGAAATCGATTTGAGCCAGATAACTATGATATCCACATGAAAAATGCAAAGGTATGGAACAAGATAAAAAGTGGAGGTCTGTTACCCTTTCTCGAGAAGCTTCATGGTTCTGACATGGAGGCAACGAAGCTCTTTGCCAAGAACTGGCATGATGGAAATCTGACTCTGTTCGGTAGTAATGTTGAGCTCAACGAAGACTTATTTGCCAAAGTCACTGGTTTACCTACGGATGGTAAGAAGTTTTTCAGGGACAGAGCTTATTCGGATGAAGCTGTTATCAGATTCCCAAAAAATGATAAGGAGAAGCAAAACCTGATTAAAATTGCGAACAACTATTTTGATGTTGATTCCATCAAGTCTATATGGCAGAAGGTGCTTCAGGCCATCATGGAATATATCACTGTGGATGGCCGCTTCACAAAAGTCTACGGGTACCACTTCGCCCTCCTCAACCATTTTCGCCATAAGGTTAGGGTTTCTATTCCTTACTATCTTTTTTGCTCTCTAAAGAAAAGCTTGAAGGATAACAAAAAGATTCCCAAAAGATTCCCGATCCTCCATACTGGTTTAATCAGGCTCATTGTTGATTATCTGCATGAGCATGCCCCTACTACCTCAGAAGCCAACCCTGATATTGACAGTGAGGATACTGAGCCTATTGGCTCGGATTATATGCCTAGCCCTAAAACTGGGCCTAAAGACCCTAGTCTACAAGCTGGCCCTTCCAGGAACCCAGGTAAAATCCACAGTGCACTTAAGCCCTTCCATCTTCCTCCTAAGAATAGCCCTGCAGGCAATTCCACCCAGGCTAAAAGTCTTGTTTCTTATTCTGAAGAGTCTTCTGAGCCGGAGGAAGTCGCTATCTATACTTCTGAGCGCTATGAGGGCCCTGCCCCTAACTTACAGAATGTCAATTCCCCTGTTAATGCTAGTAAAGAGCCATCCCTGGATTTCCTTCATCTGGCTAAAACCAACTCTGAAACCCACTCTAAAATCCTAGACTGGACTTTATCCGAAATTAACGAGCTTAAAATAAGAAACTAGGCCCTACAATGCAAAATTGAGGAAATAGGAGTCAATATTGCGGATTTGGGTAAGAAAGATACGGTCCATAGCTACAGGATTACAGATAATGAGATTGAGGGCTTAAGAATCAACATCAAAACTATTGTTGAACAGAACCACAAAATAGCAAGACACAATGCAATAATAATCAACGCTATGACCGAAAAACTTGATAAAGCTCAGTAGGGTTCCTTGGTGGTGGATCTTGATGATACTGAAGAAAAAAGCCAGGAAACTAATGGTGGTATATCTAGAAGAACCAGAGCTAATTTGAAGCGAAAGGCTCCCTTAACCCTGAAAATGGTGCAAAATTTCAAACAGGGGGTCATTGATATGCAGGCGTTGGAGGTAGAGACTGAGACTGTCCTTCGGTCTCTGAAATAATCCTGTGTTCTTCTGCTATCTTTTTATTTTTGACCCTCCTGGTCTTTTTTGTCCATTTGCTGCTATTTTTTGTTGGGCAACTATTTCTTTTTTTTGGTGGACCATTGGTGGTCCTTTCTCTTTCTTGTAAACTTTGTGGTTTCGGGTCCCTATAAAACCCGTTTTACCCTTTTATCAAAAACATGTCATTCTATTTGGCTAGCCAACCATTTTTTTTGTATGGCTCATGATGCTGGGCGTGGTGGAGCTATCATTCTTTTGTCTCCTAGGTGGCACTCTTGTGTTATTGATGATGGGTCTGACCCCACACATCGGCTTGTTTGGATCCTTCTTAATATTAATAATCACTCTTTTGGGATTATTAATGTTTATTCCTTTAATGATGTTGTCAAATGCTCCTTTCTTTGGCATTGGATATTGCTCATTGTCAGTGGCCACTTGGCTTCTTTGTGGGGATTTCAATATGGTTGAGATGGTGTATGATAAGGATGGTATTCTACCATTCAGATGGGTTGCTGGAAAATGAGAGGGATGGTTTTACATGCGTAATAAATTGGGGCTCTTTGATCCCAATATTGGTTGCCACCATTCTCATTCCCTTTGGCACACTTGGTGTAATTTTAGAGCTGGTCCTGATAGGATCTTTAAATGCCTTGATCGTGCAATGATTTCGTCTCAATCTTTCTTTTGGTTTGATAGCTCTTCACTTCCGATTAAACCGTTAGTGGATGTCACTCTGTTTGACCACTTCCCTATTTTTGTTCACATTGGATGGGAGATAAGACAACCTCAAGCTTGTAAAACATAGTTCTTCTTGAACACGTCTCTTCTTTCTCATTAGTCCATGTTGGCCCATATTCGTAGAGTTTGGAATTTAGAGTGTCGGCCAACTCACTCTAATGGTTGGATTAATTGGTGGAATGATGCTATCACTCGCACAACTAGGTTTCTCTGCATTTATCAGTGCCAGCTAGCCATTTTCCACCAGCGGTCATATGAGGTGACCACTACCAACCTGCACGTGGCTACCTAGGCTCTCATGGCTAACCCTTTCTCCCCACCTTTGCAAGTCAAGTTGACAGAATTAAGGCACAAAAAGCAAGTTGCAGATAATTATGTTGCCAGAGGTGCACAAATTAAAGTCAGGTTGCACTAGTTAAAATTTGGTGATCATGCCTCCAAGGAATTTTTTCTAGCCTTGCATGCTAGGAACTCCTCTCCTAGCATTAAAAAAATCAAAGATGGGCTCTAGGTACTTTTTGATCTACATGATATTCTCCAGGCCTTTGTCAGCAACTATGAGAAAGTTTTCATTGCCCAAGAGTACACGCTGGAGTTCCAACAAGCCCTATAGAGGTGCATTGTGGTGGTGCTGACTAGGCTTTCCTCTACTCAAAAATCCTTTTGTGCACAGCTGCTCACAGTTGATGACTTGAAGGACGTCATCTTTTCTATGGCGAATGACAAGTCCCTGGGGGTCGATGGCTTCCCGTGTGAATTCTACAAGTTCCTTTGGGATTGTAATGGCCATGACCTTCATAAAGTCTATCTTGAAGATTTTCATTTGAAAACTCTAGGAAATATTATAAACAAGGGAAATATCAAATTCATACCTAAGCCTAGAGATCCTGAAGATATTTGCAATTGGCGGCCTATCACGCTCCTTAATGTCTCCTACAAAATCATTGCTAAGGCTCTGGCTCTGAAAATTTTCCATCTCCTGTCTCAGATTGTGCGACTGTAACATACTAGATTTATCAAGTTGAGATTTATTCTTGATAATATCATTGTTGTTTGGGAGGGAATGGAGTGGGCTAGGCACTCAGGCCAAAAAATCCTCTTTCTCAAAATTGATTTTGCTAAAGCCAATGATCGCATAGAATGACCCTTTATTCTTTCCATCCTGAAAGCTTTTGGATTTGGCCCCAATTTTATTCAGACCATCCAGATTCTTTTGTCAGACGCTTCTTCTTGCATCACCATCAATGGCTGCCAATCCTCCTCTTTTGGGATTTTCTGTTCTATATGGCAAGGATGTCCTCTTGCCCCTTCGCTCTACGTGCTTGCTGCCGAAGGATATGGATATCTTTTGGCCAATGTTGTTTCCCAGTAGAGGTTCGAGGTATTGCCTTGCCCAACTCCTAGTCTCAACTTGTTAATGGCCATTTCGTTGATGACTCTTTCCTCACTCTCTTGGAGGAAGAAGACAATATTGTGATGGCTCTCGAGTGCCTTGAAATCTTTTGTGAGGCCTCTATTTCCACCATTCAATGGCACAAGACTCTTTGTTAAAGACAATCTTTCTTCCCCACTCCCCACTGGTTACAACATTATGGGTGGAAGTGGATTGGGCCAAGGGATGTTTTTTTATTTCTAGGCATTCCCTTTGCCTTTCAAGCTTCTCCAACTAAGTTATGGCAAGCCATTCTTTCCAGGATTGAGAAAAATTTGGCCTACTGGATAACCAAGCCTTTATCTCTGGCTAGAAAATTTCAAGTTTTTCAAGGGTTCTGGCAGCTACTCATGTGTATTATTCCTCTTGTTGGGCTCCCTTGAAAGCTGCTTATGCCAGACTTGAGAAGCTACTTCGAGACTTTTTGTGGGATTCTGCTAAGTCCCATAGAGGGTTTCACCAGGTGGCATGGGAATTCTGCTGCTTTCCAAGAGACTCTGGAGGGCTTGGTCTTCTTTCCACCCAAAGATAAGGGACTACCTTGTGTGTTAAATGGGTTATTAGAGCTCTATCTGGAGATGAAGCCTGGAAAATTCTCCTCAGACATTGTATTTAGTCAGGATTTCCTACCAACACACATTCCTGGAAGGGGATTGGATTTCAAACCCTTCCAATCATGAAGGAACCAGTTCAAATCATGGGCACTTTTGTGGCCAAGAGTATATGGAAAACCTGGGAGGTTGTTAAGCCTTGGCTCCGATGGGTTGGTTGTGGCTTTCATGATGGGCTCTCTCTCAATCAACAGAATGTGTGGTGGTCGACTCTTTTTGGAAATAATGGCTAGCCTTTGGCCAAGTCTCCCTGGCCTAAGGTGCTAAGATTCCATAAGAAAGGTATTCAAACCTTGCAACAATTGTTTCATAGACCCACAATGCGCATTATGCCTTGGGAGGACTTTCGGGTGCTTTAAAGACTTCAAAACAAGGACCATGATACTTTTGATGGTTTGGTGAATTCTATTCTTGTAGAATGTTTGCATAAGGTGGGGATCTGTGGGTCCAAGCCCTGGTGGAAGGACTTGAAGTGGTACCCAGACACCCCTTTCAGAAACTACAAGCCAAGGATTGGCTATATGTGGCTTTCGCCACATTTTTCTATGACTAGTAGTCTTAACCAGAGATGGCTTCTTCAATCCTCTTCTCATGTCTCGTGTAAAATATTCGCTGCCATTTGGTCTGCAAGTGTTGATATGAATCTCGCCCACTTTTCCTGGTGTATTATTTTCCAAGGCTTGCCTCTGGGAGCTTGACTTATGCATTTAGGGGTTCAAGACCCTTGGTGCCCTTCTTGTGGGAAAGTTGAGTCTTTTAAGCATCTCTTCTAGTTTTGCACCAGAGCTCAGCAGTTTTGGATTTGGATCCATGATATATTTTGACCTTTGAGGCCAGAACCCTTCTCCTAGCATATGGTTTTGTTGGGTTACTCGCCTAGACTGCCATCCAAGTATACCCAACTTTGGCACACTTTCAGGATGCAAATCCTCTTCAATATCTAGAAAGATAGGAACATCTGCATTTTCACTCATACTCAAATGGATAAAAATGTTTCTTTGTATTCTAAAGCTATTATTTTCTCTAATGTGCTTCTGCAGATACAAGTTCAAGCAAAAAAAGTTGCGCTCGAGGTTTCTCACCTCCAGGTGATCCTAGACCACTGGGGCAATGCCCCATGTACTATTGCCCAGATTCCTAGCTCACCCTCCTCTTCTCATGGCCGATCGCCCTTTTGGGGCCGGTAGAGGAGTGGCTATGCTCATCCCCTCTCTCAGCCTCCTTCCTGACATGGCTCCCACCCTCCTCAGTGCTCTCGTACTCCTCCCCCTCGGGCCAGCCAGGGGTGGACCTCTAGAGGTGTTGTGGGGAGCAGCGGTGGCAGCTCTGTGTGGCCCTCTAATACTACTCCTATTGGTGGCTCTGGTTGGCTGAGCTCTAAATTAATTTTTTTCGTGTTTGGCACTTGCAATCTCACCACAATGCGAGGAAGATAAAAATAAAGAAAGAGAAAATGACGATGGCTAGGGTCCCCCTGACGTCACTCTCGACCCCGTTGATGTATGGGGAGATAAGATTGGTGATAGAGATCCTCGTAGCTTTGTTGGCATTGCCCTGGCCGCTTGATGGCCTTTTATTTTCTTGTTGTTATTATGAACTTCTGGGCTAGGCCCATGTAACTCTATTTTTTTAACTTTCTGGGCTTGTCCCATGTGACTCTCGAGGTGTGCCTTCTTACCACCCGTCCTTTTTTTGTGAATATGTCTCTTATCTTTTTAAATTAATATAGATATCTACCTATTCATGAAAAAAAAAATTAATATTACTAACGACAAAAAAATACTTTAACAACCATTTAGAGCCTATAAGAATTTAATTTGTTGATAGTTTAGTTAGTTTCCAAGTACAATTTTGATAATCGAATCATATCTTCATGCAGAACAGTCATCTATTATTTATGACTCTTGGTTTATTTAAATTGTAGAGGTTCATCTACACTCATTACTTGAGAAATTAAAGTATAGTCCTTATACTTGATTGATTCTTTAATTTATCTTATCGCTCTTCTTAGTGCTCCATACTTGATAAACTAGCTCCACTTTGAACATCCTCTTGTTAATCTATAATTAATGTAATCTCAATGTCTCCTTCATGAAATTTCCACTAAGTTGGATGATCTTCCTCTTGAATATCATCTACATATTCATGATAGATAACATCTCAACTAGTAGAGATTTTATGAGTTATAGGATTTTACATTTTGTAAGCCATGAACATAATAACCAATTATATTTAATTGAATTTTTATCAAGTATCTTTCTATTCTATTTTGGAATATCAGAGAATTTATTACTTCCAAAAAATATCAAATAACTAAAAATTGGTTTATGACCAAATCAAGCCTTTTAAAGAGTTTTATTCCCTAGGAACTTTGTTAGACTTCTAAATATACAACTATACGTAAATATTTAACCTAAAAAATGTAAGGGATATTCTTTCATTTGATAATAATTGTAACACACTCAACTATAGTTCTATTTTTTTCTCTTAGCCACATGGTTCTTGTATAGACTATGAAGAAATGTGTATTGTTTAATTTAATGTTATTTTCTATATAATACTTCACAAATTTTGTTGAAGTGTATTCCCCCTTAATGAAATATAACAATCTTAACATTGTGATTGTTTTTCCTTCCACCATGTTCTAAATTCCTTGAAACTTTAAAAACGTCACTTTCATTTGTTAAGAAAAAATTCCATGTGTATCTAGTTCTATCACCAACAAATATAAGAATTTTAGAAGCTCCCCCAAGTTACCTAGTTTATATTTTAAAAAAATAAACCCTTGTGTATCTAGTTTTATATGTATTTATTCAAGGAGATTTATTTGGATTTTATTTTTTATAAGAAATTCATTCCTAAGTTGTTTTTCTAATGCACAACCATGAAAAATAAAAATTTTATTCTTAAAAAATCAAAGACATAAGATGAAATCGAGGGTTTTATGTCATAACTCATGTTCCATAGTATTCTATTGAAACATATGTTAATTTCATTGCTTGATCAATTTCTTTAATTGCATCAAGTTAGTATAACTCCCCATTCTAATTCCCTTAACTATCACTTTATAGTGATCTTGAATGAAGTCTTGATTTGTAATTACTTAAAGAAATATTAGATTCTTCTTAATTCTTATAACATACATCACATTTTTAAGTTTTCTTACATGTCCATTAGGGAGCATTACATTTATATCACCATAACCTTTTATATCATGAGATCTATCATCATCTAGATAGATTTTACTACCGTCAATTTTCTCAAGCAAGACACTAAATCAAGCTATACTACATGACATGTGAATAGTTTCCCCTAAATCTATTAACAAAGTTACCTTCAATTTGAAGTCATCATTTTAGACTCATCAATTGTTTTTTCCAACATTCTTATACAAAATGTTCAAATTTACCACAATAATTATAAATTTTCTTTTTCACATTGAAATTTAACTTAAATGATACCACATCTTTATAATTTAGCCCACATGCACAATATATGTAGCTCGCTAATAAAAATAAATTACAATGTTTGAGGCTCACTACATATGGGCTTTTAGACTAAGGTATACTACTTTAGACTAAGGTATACTACAATGTTTATAATTTATAATTTAGCCCACATGCACAATATATGTAGCTCACTAATAAAAATAAATTACAATGTTTGAGGCTCACTCCCTATGGGCTTGTAGACTAAGGTATACTACAAGGTATACCACATCTTTATAATTTATCCCACATGCACAATATATGTAGCTCACTAATAAAAACAAATTGCAATGTTTGAGGCTCACTACCTATGGGATTTTAGACTAAGGTATACTACTTTAGAGCAAGATACTTGATGGACCTGATGAGAATCATTATCTTAGAGAAGGATACATGAATTTTAGAGTAATAAAATGATTATAAACTACTTTGAAGAAGCGTCTAACACATGTTGATGATGCAGTAACTATTTTGCACAATTATACTTTTACATTGATTTCACACACTTCATCTTTTTCATTTTCCTCTTTCACTATATATTCACAAATATCATCTTCACAAATGAATTTGATATTTAGCTGATAGGATATTTGTGTGAACTTTGGTTATAATTTTCATTAGCTTTCCTAGTTTTTGAGCTTTTTGGCATTAGGAAAAAGGTGGCAGATTGTTTTTTGATTTTTAATTAAAAAGTGTTTGGTGTGTTGATAGAGAAGGCCAACGAAATGGCATCAACATTAATTTTTGTATGGTTTTCGTGTAGTGGCTATGGTTTTAAGTAACACTTGCCTTAAAAATCCTTGGAAAATAAAGCGAATGTTTGTCCAATTTTTGATAAGGCATTGTTGGGTTTTCTTCTCTAGGTTTGTCGTGTTGTTCAAGATAGTTGTGAGTGAGGAGGGAAAGCTTCTGTGAAGGTGCAAGTGTGACCATCGGTTGTCAAATTTTTGTGAAGGTGGTTGAAGGTTATTTTGTGTTTTTTGCATGGGGTGATGGTTGCAAAAGCAATACAAAAGTGTCAGTTGTGATAATTCTTTGTCCATTTTTTGCAGGCGGTGGAGAAAGAAAGGAGTAGAGAGAAGTCAAGCGGGAAGAGGTGGAGATAGAAAGAAGTAGAGAGAAGGCAAGCGGGAAGAGGTGCATTTGAAGCAATCGGGAAGAGGTGTGAGAAGAGGTGCATATTGAAAAAACTATTTCTCGAGTATTTCAAAAATAGTTTATGTTATTTTCCAAAGGGCATTGTTGATTGTTGTTATGTAGTATAGGGTATATTATTTTGTTTATCATTTCCATGTAGTCATGATGGGTGGAAGGCAACATTGTTTGTTTTTGCATTTGTTTGTTACTATGAATTCATGTGTTTTTTGTGGAATTTTTCATCTTGGTCACTACTGAAACGAATATTGTTTATGGTCTCCATGTAGTCACAGTGGGTGGAAGAAAATATTGTTTTTTTGTGCATTGGTTTGTTACTATGAATTCATGTGTTTTTTGTGGGTTTTTTCATTTGGGTCACTATTGAAACCAATATTGTTCCATTTATGGTTCGCATTTTGTGGTGTAGGTTTTGAATCAGTTTGTTACTGTGAGCTTTCAATGTTTTGTGGGTTTTTCATCCGGGTCACCGTTGAAACCAATATATTTTGGTGATGATTGCAACACAATGAAATAGTTAATGTTATACACTTTATGTTCTTTTACATAAGGAAATTTTGATTGTTGTTCTCTAGCTTAGGCTATGTTGAAGGAGACTATATAGTTTATTGAAATGAAAATTATTTGATTTATGGTTTGGCTTTTGCGGTGATGGTTTTGCATGGGTTTATTACTGTAATTTTTTTGTGTTCTGTGGGTTTTCCCATCTGGGTGAATGTTGATACCAATATTGTTTCATTTACGGCTTCCATTTTGTGTGAATGGTTGCAAAATAGTTAATCTCTTGTGTTTTTTATGAGTTTTTTCATCTGGGTTGTTGTTCAAACCAATATTGATTCATTTATGGTCCGCATTTTGTGGTGAAGGTTTTGCATCGATCTGTTGCTATGAGATTTTTGTGTTTGGTTGGTTTTTCATTTGGGTCACTGTTGAAAGCAATATTTTGTGGTGATGGTTACAACATAATGAAATAGTTAATGTTATACATTTTGCATTGTTTTTCATAAGGTAGTGTTGATTGTTATTCTCTATCTTAGGGTATATTGTTTCCTTTTCGATAAGGTTCTATTGAAAAAAGACTATATAGTTTTTTTAAACCAGTATTGTTTGATTTATGGTTCAAATTTTGTGGTGATGGTTTTGCATGGGTTTGTTACTGTGATTTAGTGTTTTGCGAGTTTTCCCATTTGGCTAACTGTTGATACCAATATTGTTTCATTTCTAGCTTTCGTTTTGTGGTGATGGTTGCAATGCAATAAAATATTTAATGTTATGCAAGTCATGTTGTTTTGCATAAGGCATTGTTGACTATTGTTGTCTACCTTAGGTTATATTGTTTCATTTATGGCTTATGTTTAGTGTGAATGGTTGTAACGCAGTAAAATAGTCAATGTTATGGAATTTATGTTGTTTTCCATAGGGCATTGTTGACCCCAATTTTTAAGCCTTCCAGCTCTCGGATTTCAGTCGGGAAAAAGATGGTAGATTGTTTTTTGATTTTTAAATTGAAAGTGTTTGGCATGCTGATAAAGAAGGTTAGCGAAATGGCATCAATATTAATTATTGTATGGTTTATGTGTAGTTTTAATGGTTGTAAGTAACAGCTACCTTTTAAAGCTTTGGAAAACATAGCGAATGTTTGCACAATTTTCGAAAGGCATTGGTTTATGGCTATATTGTTTCCTTTTTGATAAGGTCCTATTGAAAAGAAAAAAATCCCTAGGATGTTGTTGAAACCATTATTGTTTCATTTAAGGTGTCAGTGTGTATGTTTGTATATTCATTATGTGCATGCATCTTTGAGGTGATGTGTTTATCTAAACATGGATATGTCTAGTTTTTAATATCAATATAGCTATTTGCTTCTTATTTGGTTTGATTTCCACGTACTCTGATATCTGCACAATTGGTATTCACTATTCTTAATGTTTATATGTCATTGTTGAGTTTTGTTCTCTAGCTATGGCTATATCATTTCATATTCGAACCACAGTATAGTAGTATATGCCATAGAATTTACATTGTTATCCATAAGGCATTGTTGAATGTTGGTCTGTAGCTTTGGCAATATTCTTTCCTTTCCGATAAGGTTCTCTTGGGAAAAATAATTTCCTAGGTCATTGTTCAGACCATTATTGTTCTATTTATGGTGTGAGTGTGTATGTTTGCATATGCATTTTCTACATGTGTCTTTGAGGTTACACATTTATTTGTTTATAGATATGTCAAGTTTTTTATATCAATATGGTTGTTTGCTTCTTGTCTAGTTGGATTGCCACATAGTGTTATATATGCACAATTGGTGTTCACTATTTTAATGTTTATATGTATGTGTTGGCATGTATGTGTGTATATGGTCATTTTCGATAAGGTGTTGTTCAATAAAGAATTTTCTATGTTGTTGTTGAAACCATTATTGTTTCATTTAAAGCTTCCATTTTGTGGTTATGGTTGCAACACTATACAGTCTACGTTGTTATCCATAAGGAATTGTTGACCATTGTTCTCTAGATTTGGTTATATTGTTTCATGTTTTTACATGAAATTAAATAGTGCATGTTATATAGTTTATGTTGTTATCCGTAAGGCATAGTCAACTGTTGTTTTGTGGCTTTGGCTACATTGTTACAATTTTTATAAGGTGTTGTTTAAACCAATATTGTTTCATTTATGTTTTTCGTGTGGTGCTAATGGTTCCAAGGAAATTTAACAACTATAAATGTTGATACATGTATTAAATAGGGTGGCATCTATATAACCAAACCACACAAAATAAAATGAGGACCATAGAGTAAAAGCGATACAAAACTATAAGCGATATAAATGATACAAAAGAAAAGAAGTGTATCTTTTTATCTTAGACATTATAATTTGGTGTCCATTGTCTTAATATATAACTAGTTAAATGCATGTGTTTGTTGCTAAAAATCATTTTGTTAGTAAGGCCAAGTATATATGGATGTTGTCTACATGTAATTTCACATACATACATATCTACATACAGGAAAAAAAAAATGAAGCCTACAACAGATGGAAAAACCTGTAGAACATAAAAAAATTCACAGTACCAAACCTAATCAAAACCATCACCATAAAAGGTGAACTATAAATCAAACAAATTAGTCTTTTGTAGAGTACAATCAACAATGTGTATATATGTGCATCTAACTTCAAATATATATATATATATATATATATATATATATATATATATATCGGTGCAGCTATTGTTTTGCAACTGCATATTTATGTATTGCATGTGTTGGATACATATATAGGAATATGTTGCTTGGAAATATATAAACAAAAAAATTATGTGTTACTTTTGTTGCGCTTCATTTATCTTTCATTGTGTGCAGATATGTATATATTTGAAATTAGATGTAAACAATATTCATATATACTACTAGTGATGTTTATTGGTTGGGGAAACTAATGTTAAATACACCTTTTTACTTATTATTTTTTTCAGCCTAAAAAAAGGAATTAGAATGGTAGGTTGTATAGTGAGTGCAATAAGGAACATTGATTTCACCATTGGTCAAAGTGGTGGGTGATGAATGTGCTATTTTGTGACTGGCATGCATAGATTGTCCACCAATGTATTCAATGGTGATATCGATGTTTATTATTGGACTTAATATATAGGTTGTCATAGATATGAGTGTTGGCTGCATCTAATTTCACAAATATACATATCTACACATGGTGAACATTATATGGCATAATACAAAATAAGGAAAAACAACATGAATTGTATAAAATTAACTATTTTACTATGTTGTAGCCATCACCACATAGTGGATGCCATAAATAAAACAAAATTGGTTACAACAGTGGCCCAGATGGAAAAACCCACAAAACACAAAAAATTGATAGTAAAAAACCTTTATAAAAGCTCATTGTTTTGGTTTGCAGCTCTGATAGTAAGCAAAGCCACAAAAAAACACCCAACAATGCCTCATTGGAAATTGTGCAGGCTTTCGCTATGCTTCCAAGGGTTTAAAATGATAGGTGTTATTACAACCATCACCACTACACAAAAACCATACAATAATTAATGTTGATGCCACAATGGTGAGCTTCTGTGCAACTGTTGCCACTACATGGAAGCCATGCAACAATCGATGTTGATGCCACAATGGTGAGCTCCTATAAAGGTGCAAGTTTGATTAGCCATTGTTAAGCTTCTGTGAAGGTGGTTGGAGTTTATTTTGGTTTGTTTGCATGGGGTGATGGTTGCAAAGGTAATAAATGGAAGTCATAAATTAAATAATATTCGTATTAGAAAACAATACAATCTTTTGCGAACAACACCTTATTGAAAATTGAAATAATATAGCTTTCTCAAAAACACCTTATCTAAAATGAAACGATGCACCCTAAACTACAGTGCAACATTCAAGAATGCCTTGTGAAAATCAGCATAAATTGTATAGTGTTCACTATTTTTTTGTGTTGCAACCATAGTGAAAATATGAAAGCCATGAATCATAAATTCTTTCCCCCACCAACACCTTATCGATAATGAACCAATATATTAAAGGTGAGAGAATAATGAACAACAATGCCTTGTCGAAAACAAGAAAAAGTGTATAAGATTAACTATTATATTGTGTTGCACCCATCACCACAAAACAACAGATACATACATATTTGCATGTAGTGAATGATAGGCTATATTTTAGATGTTATATGGAAGAGTGATGTCACAATTGATCGCAGTGATGGACAATGCCTTGTTTTGTTGTGTTTCACTTTATTTCTCCTATGTATAGATATTTATGTATGCCATACTAGATGCAAATAATATTGATACATACTGAGACATCCTTGGAATGATAATCTATATTTTAAGTGTTGTACGGAACATTGATGCCCCCATTGATTGTAGTGATGGACAATGTATTTCCCCTATGTGCAGATATGTATATGTATGTCATAGTGGATGCAAAAAACATTGATACTTACTAATTCCTATGTTTACTTTGTTGGGAAATTCTTGGAATGATAAGGTGTATTTTAGATGTTATATTCATGAAATATTGATGCCACCACTGATTGCAGTGATGGACAATGTATGCTCTAGGTTGGTTGTTTTGAAAGAAAAAAGAATGTTTCCAAAATGATTTACAAATTTTTTTCTAAATGTACCTTTTTTATATTATTTTTTTTCAGTCATATTGTTAATGTCTCCACAGAAAATTTGAAAGATAAAAAAATTGAAATAAAAAAATTGGGAATGGAGCTCGTCAGCCTTTGTTTCTTTATTTGAATCTTTGTCCCTTGTGTTGTTGGAATAGAGCTCATGGCCAACCACTAGCATTGCCACTTTGACCTTTTTAAAGAGCAAGCTCAACAATGTCAGTGGACTCTCTCTCCCCAGGTTGTTGGACAACCCTTGGGCACTAATCCTGTAAGTTTGTTACTTTTTGACTTTTTGTTGCTGACAATTTTATTGGCTCTTTACCATGTGCATCTAGCGAACTGTGCAAATTCTTTTCTTTCATTAGCAACACTCGTAGTATATAGTCAGACTTATTTATATTTGAGGTATTTATGTGTCCTTCACCTTTTTGTTTGCTATCCATTTGGGAATAGCCTATATGTGTAGCTATTTATGTGTCTTCCATTTTATTGGAGTTGTATATAACTTCATTTTTGTTATAATATTTCCTATGTGACATTCAATGATAATTGTCATCTACGTTCTGCACAATGCTTTTGTGATTTAGCTTGAGTGTACCTGCACACATATATATCTAGATTTATACTTGTTGATAGAAATAATTGCATTCAAATTTATATATATATATATATATATTTGTACATGCATTGTGAAGTATAGGTGTGGATAACTATGTATGTTGTGCAACTCAAGCTACAACTCTGCACTCAACAATTCCTTATTCAAAATAACATAAAGTGTTGGATTACTCTGCTAAGTTTTGAATGAAACCTATTATTACAACCACCGCCAAAATATGCAATCCATAGGTGAAGCAATGTTGCATCACAAGCTATGCCAAGTGATGTTTATTTCATTTTCTTAGGAAAAAAAATATGTATCTAGATTTAAATTTATCTATATTTGTTCTTGCACCTATTGATAGGTCACTATTCAAAAAAAATTCTAGGTCTTTGTTGAAACCATCATTGTTTCATTTAAGGATTTTTTTTTGTGGTGATGGTTGCAACACTATACAGTTTACATTGTTTTCTACAAGGCATTGTTGACTGTTTTTCTCTATCTTTGGCTACAACTTGAAGCTACAAAATAGCAGTCAACGATGCCTTTTTTTAAATAACATAAACTATTTAGTTGCTTTTGTAATTTTATAATGCTAAACATTATTGTGGCCATATATGTGGACTATTTTATTGCTTGTTGTGTCTGTATATGTGGACTATTTTATTGCTTTACAACTATCGCCACTACATGAAAACCATAAATGAAATAACATGTTCAAATCTATTCAACAACAACCAAAAATGCGTACATATGTGGGTGAACCCGTAATAGTGGTTTACAATTTGATGGAGGAAAGAAAACTGAGAAAAAACGACCCCATGGCAAAAAAATGGTTTTAGGGGTTCGAATGAACCCAAAAGTTGTTCACCTGAACTAGGGTTTGAGTAAACCCATTAATTACTGGGCCCACATTTCCTGCATTAAAAAAAAAAAGGAAATTCAAATTTAAGGGTGCTTCGCTCAAACCCCTTGGGGTTCGTACGAACCCCCCTTATCCATCATTCTCCCCCTGAAACACAAAAAAAAACCTTTTTTTTCACTTCGAAGCTCAGTTTGAACATGAAAATGATGTAGACTTCACAAACCCATCTGGAATCAAGTAGTCCTCGGAATGAGCTATCCAACGAATATAATATTAATATGTTTTGGTTTTATTATGTATTTTTTTTTTTAGTTTTATTAAACATAGGTTTTTCACCGAAAATGAAGGTCTTTGTTCTGCACATGTGGAAAAATAGTAGATTATCAAATTTTTTTTTTTGAAAAATATGAGTGCATCAGATATTGAAGTCTTTGATCCAACAAAAAAATAATAATTTCAATATATACAAAAAATGTTACGGATTATACGGTCGCGCTACATCTGAATTGTAATTGGTTTGACTTTGAAACTTGATTAAAGAAAAAATATTCAATAAAAAACTATCTAACCAAGTGGAAGCACTAGATATCGGAGTTACAAATCGAAAATTAAAATAATTTGAATTTTATCCTTCATGGAAAAAAAGTTATGTATTATACGGTGTGCGTCACTTTTTAAAAATGTAGTTTTCTGAAGAAAAAAAACTAGTTTTCGAGGGAGATGGAAAAAAAATGCAATCTGATTCTAAAAAAATTGAAAAAAATATTTTTAGAATCTAGAAAGAAAATGTGATGAAACTCTAGTTTGCATCATCTTCAAATTCCTCATAGTTTAGCCGCTATAGGTGCCCGAAAGTGAGGATTTAGTTAAAAAAAATTATTTCAATGTCCAGTTTGGCCAAAAATTGTAAACCACTATTGTGGGATCACCCATGTGCATCTTGGTGGCACAAGGCTTCTACTGTTATCATTGATGGCAACCTAAGTCAATGATCTGGTGCGCGTCTCTAAATTTTTTCATACCGAGAGATAAAATGAAGAATAGGGTATTCGACTAAAGTTGAACCTGTAAGGAAACTCAGGTGCGGAAACAGCTTCCTACACTAATCTCTTAAGGAAAGTATGGTGCAAATTCGTTTTAAACCCTTAAAATTTCAGATTCATTAATCTACTTAACAAAGATATTGCAGCAATATACCATACATACAGAAAATGAAGAATGACACAATGATTTACCCTGGGGAAAACCTTTCGGTAAAAAACCCCAGCACTCCAAAACCTGCACAATGTATTATCTTCAACACAACGGTTACAACACACTTGCAATGCACGTTCTTTCAGGAGATTTTCCAACTCTTGAAGACAAAATGCGGCAGCATGAAAAAACGTTCCAACAATACACTCACATCACAAATCTTCGCAACCCTAAAAAACGCTTATATCATGCGCTTCCCTTTTAGGGCAACTTCCGAAGATAACTGTATTAGGGTTTTACCATTCTGAGAAAATAGGTACTCAAAATTTTTATCAGTTGCCACATGTCTTCACCTGTCATTGAATCTTCCAGACATAGCTCTTACGTGTCATAGGAATCCGTCATAACCGTTTCAGCCATGATCTCCTTACACACAATTCAAGATGCCGACACATTAAGTGGAGTGACACATCAACATGCAAACTAGACATGTACACTCACACTTAATTACATTATTTGCAAGAAATACATTTTACAAAACAAATAATAAGAATAGGAATTATCCAAGGTTGAGACACCTTATTCCTAACAGAACCTACTTGCATTACTAGTTTATCAGTTCACGTTGCAGATCTCAGGGAAGGTCGTTGAGAATTTGGAATATCTTACTCTCGATTTTTGTGTCATCGCATCAAGTGGTGTACGAGTTAGAAGATCCAGTTGATTAATCTTTTGTTTAACAGTGCAGAGAGCCGACTTGGTGAATATAATATGTTGCGGATATTTGAGGAGAAATTGTTTAAGTATTTTTGTGTTCTATCATGTTTATTTGGGTCATCACTATTCTATGGTTGACTTTGGATGATGCACATTAAAAATAATTTGTGGATTTAGCCGATTGTTGGAAAATACTTTATGTCTTATTGAAGCCGACAGGTAGTGATCAAATCTTTAGCTGCGGATATATAAGTGATCGATTATATCATTTTGATATATATGTGAAGTGTGTTGGTGTGTGATGCAAAATTCAAAATGATAGTCGAGCGATTTTACTTGTGCATCTAAGATTTATGATCTAAATTGTAGCAAAGTAGAGCAGAAGAGAAAAATCAGACATAAGGTCATGAAATTGACTAATGTGCTTAATCGAAACTATTCTCAGCCATTTGCAGATGCTAAATCATAGTTTACCACTTCTGTTGTCTTTTGACATTGATTGTAAGGCAGTGAGCTCTAGGTAGTGTGCCTGAATGCAAGTACATTCTCATTTTGTAAAACATATATTTGATTACTCAAATTGTGGATTGACCTCCACTGTGGTTTCTCCCCTAATAGGGTTTCCATGTAAAAATCCTTGTGTTATGGTGTTGTGGATAATTTATTCACATGTTTTCATCTTTCTTTAAGTTCAATGTTGTAAGTGGTTTAATGATCAGATCAATAAAGTTAAAATTTGCAGAACAATGATTCACCCCCCCTCTCAATGTTCCCAGATTCCAACAATTGGTATTAGAGATAGTTTCTCTAAATAAGTTTTATAGCTTGAGGTGGATCTTGTAATATAATGGACTCTGGTAGTCTTCAACAATAGCTAGTGGTGACACTTGATGATCTTGATCAGTCCAAAGAAGAAGTCTAGGAATTGAAAGCGAATATTAAGGATGCTGAGAAATTCATTCATACATTAAAGGATCAGATTGTTAAGTCCAAGGAAAAGAGAAAGGATATATGTGATCAAATTAAGGAAAAAGAGAGAAAAATCATGGATGATGTTCACCTGAATCAAACCTTGAAAGAAATAACTGAATAATGTGAAAAGCTTTCCTGAGACAATACTACCCTAAAGCATGAGATGGAATGTATGGTGATGAAGCTAACTAAGGAGATTGAAGAAAGAAATAAGAATGAGGAGAATCTTGCTTAGTACTTAAAATAAATATTTGATGAATGTAGAAGAATTAATGGAGAATTCATTTAGTTGGAGACTGACCTACAAAAATCTAGAAACAATGAAGAGGAGCTTGAAAAATAGATTGTTATTCTCAGGGATGAACTTACTACTGCAAATGAATACAAGGAGAAGTTCAAAATTTTCTCAGTTAAGCTTGATGAGTTGACTCAAGGTCAGAAGAATGGAAATGACAAATGAGGTCTTGGATATGAGGAAGGAGAAAGTTCTAGATCTGGACAAAGGAGATTTAGGCAAGGAAATTAGATGAATAAATCTGGAAGGTATCCGGTAAGATAACCTAATGCTAAAAAGTTTAATGGATATTGTTTTTCTTGCAATAAATTTGGTCATATGGCTGCTCATATTAGAGATAAGATGAAATTGAGTGATCCATCATTCTCTGGTCAGTGTTTCAATTGCAATAAGTTTGGTCATAAGTCAATCGAATTCAGAAATGTGTCTAACAACTCTATCAGTAGAAGGAATGTTAAATGTCATACTTGTGGAAGATTTGGGCATATTGCTAACCAGTGCAGATCAAGAAGAAATCAATGGAATGATTGTTCTATCCAAGGAAATGTTGTGTGTTACAACTGTAACAAAAACGGTCACATTGTAATATTCTATAGAAATAGAAATATGGATAGAAAAGGTTTGTCATAAAAAGGAAAAAATATGCAAAAAGATGACAAAGAAAAAGGGAAGGCGACTACAGATGAAATAAGAGATCAAATGGAGAAGACATGGGTAATAAAAAATAATTCAGAGGTAGGAAATGGTTTCGTACCGAAACTTGCTTTTGGTAATTCTTCTGGAAATTGATTTCAAGCCATTGGACTAGGGGGAGCTTTTCAAGAAAATCCTTTTCCCCCTTTCTATAGTTGGTACCGGTATGCGAAAAAATTTCAATAGTTGTATTAATGATTTATAGATGCATTGGAAAGCACTGATAAAGAAATTCAAGCAATTGAAGGTGCGCAAAATAATTTTTCTCTTGCTAACTGAGAAAACAGAGTATCTGGATCACCTAGGGAAAAATAATTTATTACAACAAAAGGTTAGGTGTGTGGGTAATAAAAGTCAAGTTGAAACCCTCATTTTCTACATCACATCAAGTAAAAAGAAGGAGAGCACTCTACAACAAAATTCTGAAAGCATGAAGATAATTCAGTGGTGAAACCCTAATTCATCAGTTACTTCAAAAAAATTCATTTTATTTGGTGTGTTATTGAAGAACCTCTTAAATAGGAAAAAGACATGAGTACGAAAGGTAAAATGGAACAAATAAAAGGGATAATAAACCTAGATGAGTATAACAGTGAGAAGATTAGAGCCATAAGAAACTTGTTGTCACCCGATGAATTGAAATGGATGAAAGAAGCTAAAAACAAAAGCTTGGATATTTGGAGCGAATTTACTTATTTCAAGAATACATAAATTGTTAAGTTTATTCTAAGCAGATTGAATGACGATATTTTAATTTTGGATAAACCCTACCATATCTCGAAATAAGTAGTTGAAACTATTTAACTGGATTATGCAAAGTTGGGGATGTACCGAGAAAGAAGTCAATCCAAAATAAAGAAGTCAAAACCCTAACTAGATTAATTGGAGATCAAAGGGCATTAATAATTTTGACCATTATAGATTCAGTGACAAGGTATATTGCGCATGGTGTATCCTAAAAAATCTTTTACAGAAATAAAGAAAGTGCAACTTTGGCAAGTGTTGTTTACATTTCACACAAGATGATAATGGAAGATGAGGATTTTGACCTTTGCGGATTACTGAAAGATCAACTAATGGAGAATGTTCAATTGACAAAGATGTCATATTACCCTTTCAGGTTTTGTACTTTAGTTATGTCTTGTGATGTACTTTCTAAATTGCTTATCGATGAAAAACAATGTGATATGGAAAGAGCATGAACCAGTTTGCAAAAAAATTTACATACACTCTAACAGTTTGGAAAATTATGATCAAGCATATGAAATTTTCTTCAAAGGTTTGCTAGGAAAGTTTGGCTCAATTAGTGTTTTCCTTCTGGTAAGTGCACTTGAATTTGGTTCCACCTCTAGTGAGATGAAGAAGAAAAGAGAAAAATAAATTATTGTCTATAATCCTCCAACATGCAAGACTTGAAGAATTGAAGGGAAAGGAAAATAATAGGCGAATGTAGATATATCAGATGAGGAATCTAATAAGGAAAATGAGGACACCCAAGGAAAGGAACTGGAAACAACCAAACCAGAACAAGAAAAGGCTATGATAGAAGAAAGTGAAGAAGAAGGTGACTTAACCAAAGAATAACTATTGCAGCTTATTCTTGAGGAAGATGGAATACAGAAAATTACAAACATGTGGTCTATCAGACCTTCATATGAGTAGGATATGATCTTAAACATACTAAGTTATCGTCTTGTGCACAAAAATATTAAGTTAGAGAGTTTGGAGAATACATTTCTAGAGGAGATGATTGAATGTATCAAGGAAATCATGGACTCTGAGTTTCAGAGCAAGGAAGAAGAAGAAGTAATTTTACATCTGAAGAAGCAGTATAGATTATCATTCATCAAGCTAAAAAGGCACATGAATCAACTAAGGAAATGCATAAACACAAAAAATAGCATCTACAACTGTTGTCTTCATTGGCCTCATGCAATCGATAAGTACAAAGAAAATTTGGAACAAATTAAAACTGAACTGAACAGTATTAGACAAAAATTTGATATGTTTCAGGATCAAGATGGTGCAATCAATAAAAGGATTCAAGAATTATAAACAGAGCATACAAATGTTCAAAACACTAGAAACATGATTGTTGACACCTTTTGGAAAGTAAAGTATAGAACAGAATGCAAACTAAAATAGTTGATTGAGATACTGAGGAAAGGAGAGATATTGGAAGATGCCATCACCATTGTAGAATCCCTCATCAAGATTATCATCTGGACATCTGAAAACAACAGCATGATCATAATCACTAGGATAGCAGTAGAAGCATGGAAGAAGTTTCTTCCGGAGATGAAGGAAAAATACAAAATAATATTTTAACTCAAGTAGGGGATGCATGTTTACAAATTTTGAGCCAGTTTTTAATTAAGTTTTTGGACTTACTCCAAAAAGAGATTAATGTAAGATTTTTTTTTTGGTTTTCATTAATGTCAAAGGGGGAGACAGAGCAGTGAAAAATGCCTTATCAAACTTAATGGGAGTTGTGTCTTTTTGAAGTATTGAAGGTTTGCAGTATGTTGGTTCTGACACTTAGTCATTTTTCACTAAGTGTTGCCATCAATGCCAAAGGGGGAGATTGTTGGCATAAGGCTGCTAGTGTTTTCATTGATGGAAACCTAATTCATTGATCTGGTGCATATCTTTATATTTGTTCATACCAGGAGACAAAATGAAGAACAAGGTATCCGATTGAAGCTAAACCTACTTGCACTACCTGTTTATCAGTTCACATTGTGGATATCAGGGAAGGTTGTTGAGCATCTAGAATATATCAAGTGGTGTACGAGTTAGGAGATCCGGTTGATTAATCTTCTATTTAACAGTGTAGAGAGCCGACTTGGTGAACATAATATGTTGCAGATATTTGAGGAGAAATTGTTTAAGTATTTTTGTGTTCTATCATGTTGATTTGGGTCATCACTATGTTATGGTCAACTTTGGATGATGTGCATTGAAAATAATTTGTGGATTTAGCCAACCGTTGGAAAATACTTTATGTCTTATTGAAGCTGATAGGTAGCGATCAAATCTTTAGCTACGGATATATATAAGTGATTGATTATATCATTTTGATATAGATGCAAACTATGTTGGTGTGTTATGTGAAATTCAGAAGGATAGTCAAGCGATTTCACTTACACATGTAAGATTTGTGAGGTGAATTGTAGCAGAGCAGAGCAGAAGAGCAGAATAAAACAAAAGGTCATTAAATCGACTAATGTTCTTAACTGGAACTATTCTCATGCATTTCCAGATGTTGATTCATAATTCACCACTTTTTTTGTCTTTTGACACTGATTGTAAGGTAGTGAGACTTTATGTTTTTTAGCAGTGAGCTCTAGGCAGTGTGCCTAAATGCAATTGCATTCTCATTTTATAAAACTTATATTTGAGTACTCAAATTCTAGATTAACCTCCACCATGGTTTTTCCCCTAATAGGATTTCCATGTAAAAATCCTTGGGTGATGGTGTTGTGGATAATTTCTTCATATGTTTGCATATTTCTTTCAGTTCAATGTTGTGAGTGGTTTAATGATCAGATTAATAAAGTTAAAATTTGTAGAACACTAATTCACCCCCCTCTCTGTGTTCCCAGTTTCCAGCACATCTAACATAAGATATATATATATTTGTGTACCTTTTGTTTTGGAGCTGCATATATATGTATTGTGTGTGTTGGATGCATATGTAGGAATGTGTTTCTTGGAAATATATAAACACAAAATGTGTGTTTCTTTTGTTGTGTTTCATTTCTCTTTTTCTCTGTGCAGATATGTATGTATGTGAAATTAGATGTATGCAACATTGATATATACTGCTCTCCATGTTTATTGTTTGGGGAATCTAGAATTAAATGCACCTTTTCAGTTATTATTTCTTTCAGCCTCACAAAAGGAGTTGTTAGAATGATAGGCTATATAGTAAGTGTAATAAGGCACATTGATTTCACCATTGATCAGAGTGTTGGATGATGCATGTTCTTGCTCAGGGGTTTGGTGAGAGCCGATGAGGCTCCATGACCCAATATCGTAGGGTGGAGAGAAAGCCTCATTTTGTTGTGTTTCATTTTATATTTTCTCTGTGCAGATCTATGTGTTTTTGACATTTGATGCAAACAACATTCATATGTTTGAAGTCCACCTATGGATATATATGTGTGTTGTCTACATATAACTTTAGATGCATATATATTTGTATGGATCTTCTTTTCTAAGCATATATGTAGACTCTTTTATTGATTTCCACCCATTGCCACTACATGGAAATCATAAATGAAATAATATTTTTGGAACTATTCAACAACAATGAATATTGTGTATAAATGTGTAGTTAACTTTGGAAATGTATATATCGATGTAGATTATTTTTTGCAACTTGAAATATATTTATTGCATGCATTGGATGTATATGTAGGAATCTATTGCTTTGAAATATGTATATGCAAAAAAGTATGTGTCTCTTTTGTAGTGTTTCATTCCTCTTTTCTCCTACATAGATATGTGTGTATGTGAAATTAGATGTAGACAACATTCATATATACTACTCGTCAAGTTTATTGTCTTGCAAATATAGTATGTAGACAACATTCATATATACTCTTCGCCATGTTTATTATTTTGCAAAGATAGTTGTTATTTGTTTCATCCTCAGAGAAGCATCCTTACAATAATAGGTTTTGTATTAACTGTAATTAGGAAGATTAGTTTCACTATCCATCATAGTGGTGGACAATATTTTTTCTTGCTCAGGGGATTTGGCGAGATCCTATGGGGCTCCATGACCCAATAAGACAGGGCAAAGAGTAGGCCTTCTTTTGTTCTTGCTCTTTTTACTTTGTCTATGTGCAAATATGTATGTTTGTGAAATTAGAGACAAACAACATTCATCCCTACATGAATATATATATCTATATGAAATTAGATGCAGACAACATTCATATATAGTCCTTTCTATGCTTATTCTTTTCATAAGATAATTACGATTTTTTTTAATATATGGTTTCTATCCACTAGGAATGGTTGGAATGTGATAAAATAGTTCATGTTCTTCATGCTAAGCCGTTGTTGGTTGTTTATGTATGGCTTCAAGGATAGTTTTTATTTGTCTAGGCCTCAATAATGATTTTCTCAATGTTTCATTTGACACTTAATATACATCCTTGTATTGTAACAAACCCTTATTGAGGTATAAACAGATAATAACTATACTTCAAGAAGAATATGGACTATTTTATTACTTTGCAAACATTTCCACCATAGAGGAACCATACAACAATTAATGTTGATGCCAACCAGTATTTAATTTTTTTGGCCTTCTCTATCGATGCACCAAATGCTTTTAATTTAAAATTCAAGAAACATCTGCCACCTTTTTCCTGAATGGAATGTTGACGTCAGAAGGCTCAAAAACTAGGAAGGCTAATGAAAATTCCAACCAAAGTTCACAGAATAGGGGGATACCACACATCTGGAGGTTCCCATAATTTTTCCCTTTGATGTCTATAGTTTTAATCTTCTTTTGTTGGCTAAGTGTAGAGTATATTTCTCCTACATGTGAGTTCCTAAATTTAGTTCAATGGTGGCATCAATCTTCCATATGACACTTAAAATACAACTTATCCTTCCAAGAATCTACCAATAGAATAAACATAGGGATCACTATGTATGAATTTTGTTTGCATCTACTATGACATGCATACATATCTATACGTAGGTAAAAAATATTGTCCATCACTACAATCAATGGTGGCATCAAACAAAAAAAATCATAGTAACAAACCTATGAAAAAATAGTCTTTTCTCAATAGTACCTTGTTGAAAATGAAACAACATTGCCTTCTCAACACTTTCTTATTGAAAATGAAATAGTATACACTAAGCTAGAGAAGAACAATCAACAATGCAAAAAACCCATGCAAAACCATAGCCACATAACCCATGCAGAACGATAGCCGCAAAATCCCAACCATAAATGAAACAAAATTGCTTTTAACAAATAATATAGGATTTTATCATCACCGCCTTATCAAAAATTGAAACAATATAGCCTTTTCAACAACACTCTATTGAAAATGAAATAATATACCCCAAGCTAGATAATAACAATAAAAAAAGACTACATAATGTTAACAATCTTATTCCGTTGCAAACATAGCCACAAAATGGAAGCCATAAAGAGAAACCCTTCAAAAAATTACAGTAAGGAATCCATGCAAAAATATACTCTTTTCTCAATAGAACCTTATCAAAAATTCAAACAATATAGCCTTTTCAACAACACCTTTTTGAAAATGAAACAATATAGCCCAAGTTACAAAACAATAATCAATAATGCCTAATGGAATCAAACATAAACTATATAAAATTAACTATTTTACTTCGTTGTAACCATAACCACAAAACATAAGCCATAAATCAAACAATATTGGTTTCAACAGTGATCTAGATGGAGAAACCCACAAAAAAATGGATTCACAGTAACATACCCATGCAAAACCATAGCCACAAAACATGAACCATAAATGAAATAATATTCAGTTTAAAAAAAAATATAGTCTTTTCTCAACAACACCTTATCAAAATTTGAAATAATCAACAGTGCCTTATTAGAGATCAGACAACATAGCCTACCACAAACCACACACGATAAATGAAACAATATCGCTAAGGGTTTTCCCGGTATGCACCTCTTCTCGATTCCTTCAAACACACTTCTTCCCACTAGCTTTATGCACGTTGCCTTGTTTCTCAAATCCTAGAAAAACCTACATAACATTAACAATTTTATTCTGTTGCAAACATAGCCACAAAATGGAAGTCATATAAAGAAACCCACAAAAATTCACAGTAACAAACCCATGTAGAAATATACTCTTTTCTCAATAGAACCTTCTTGAAAATTGAAAAAATATAGCCTTGTTTGCATCTAGTATGACATACATAGATATCTGTACATATGTAACATACATTGTCTATCACTCTGATCTATAGTGCCATTACCGATACTTTTGTATTTCTTTTGGAGTCATTGTCCCATGCAAAAAATAGAAAATATCCTCTAACCACCTTCACAAAAAATCCACAATAGATGGTTGGACTTGCATCTTCACATAAGCTTGCCCTCTTGGCATCAACATTAACTGTTGTATGGTATCTATGTAGTGGTGATGGTTTTGTCGAAACTTACCATTTAAAACGTGAGAAGAGGTAGCGAAAGTCTTTGCAATTTTCAATAAGGCATTGTTGGGTGTCCTTATGCGGCTTTACCTACTATTAAAGCTATGAGTAAGAATTGCAAGCTTGTTTGAAGGTTGAAGTTTGACCACCCTTTCCAACACATGTATCAGTATGTATCTATATATATAAGTTTTCATTCATCTATATATGTATATTATCTACATCTAATGCCATGCACATTCATTTATACATGTATTTTTTTAGTCTATATATTTCCAAATAGAAAATTATTACATATGCATCCAACGCATGATGTTGGATTGTATTTGTTGGCATATTTGTTTAAGTGTACCTTTTTAGTTATTATTTCTTTCAGCCTCAAAAATGAGTTGTTGGAATGGTAGGCTATATATTAAGTGCGATAAGAAAGATTGGTTTCACCATTGATCAAAGTGGTGGACAATGTATGTTCTTGCTCGAGGGTTTGGTGAGAGCCCATGGGGATCCATGACCTAATATGGTAGGGTGGAGAGAAGGCCTTGTTTTGTTTTGTTTCATTTCATATTTTGTCTTTGTTGTTTACCTGCACTGTGGGTCTTTACGTTGGTGTTTGCAAGCACTTTATTCTCTTCATCGTAATACATGGATATATATATGTATTTGTAAATGCATGTGTAATAAAAAAAGTGTATAACCAGTTAAACCAATAACAAAGCAACAACAACAAAAGGAAAGGTATATTGATGTGACAAACACTCCAAAGAAAGAAAAGCAAACAAATGTCCAGTCAATATAAATTATACCTTTTTAAGTGTACCTTTTTAGTTATTATTTCTTTCAGCCTCAAAAAAGGAGTTGTTGGAATAAAAGGATATATATTAAGTGTGAAAAGAAAGATTGGTTTTACCATTGATCAAATTGGTGGACAATGTATGTTCTTGCTCGGGGGTTTGGTGAGAGCCTACGAGGCTGCATGACCCAATATGGTAGGGTGGAGAGTAGACCACTTTTTGTTGTGTTTCATTTCATATTTTCTATTTTTTGTTTAGCTACACTGTGGTTCTTTATGTTGGTTTTTGCAAGCACTTTATTGTCTTCATCACAATAAATGCATATGCAATCAAAAAAGTGTAGTTTTTTTAGATGGAGGCTACAATGAAGGAAAGCATGATGCATAACCATAAGCAGCAATAGCATTACACTCTCCTTTAAAGAGTGAATTGTACCTTTCATTCATTGCAATCTCCATTGAAAATGCATTGCATATGCATAGATACATTTACATATACATATGCATATATGTATGCTTTGGTTATTATCCATAAGGAATTGTTGAAAAAAGAATTGGTGTGTGTGTAGGTTTTTTATTTTTTATTTTTTTCCCACATGGTTTTATATTTCCAAGTAGCAAATCCCTACATATGCATCCAATGCATAATGTCGGTTGTGACAACCTAGCTATTATTCCTTTCAACCTTAGAAAAGGAACTGTTAGAATGATAGGTTCTATATTGAATGTGATAAGAAACATTGGTTTCGCCATTGATCATAGTGGTGGAATATGTGTGTTAGATTGCTTGGGGATTTGGTGAGAGCCCATGGGGCTCCATGACCCAATATGGTAGGGTGGAGAGCATCTCTTGTTTTGTTCTGTTTCATTTTATATTTTCTATTTGTTGTTTAGCTGCATCGTGAGTCTTTAATTTGATTTTTACGAGCACATTTTTGTCTTCATCATAATATATGTATATGTATATATGCATGTGCAATAAAAAATGTGAAGTTTTTTTAGATGGAGGCTCGAATGAAGGAAGGCACGATGCAAAACCATAGGAAGCAACAACATTACACTCTTCTTTAAAGAGTGCATCGTACCTTCCATTCATTATAGTTTCCATTGAAAATAAATTGCATATGCATAGATACATTTGAAAATACATTTGAATATATGTATACTTTGGTTGTTGTCGATAAGTCACTATTGGAAAAAGTATTTGTTTACATGTAGTTTATTTATTTATTTATTTATTTTTTTTGGACCATGGTTTTATATTTCCAAGCAACAAATCCCTACATATGCATCTAATGCATGATGATGATTGTGACGTCTTGGCTATTATTCCTTCCAAAATCAAAAAATAACTATTAGAATGAAAGTTTCTATATTGGGCGTAATAAGCAACATTGATTTCACCATTGATCATATAGGTGGACAATGTATGTTCTTGCTCGGGGGTTTGGTGAGAGCTGATGTGGCTCCATGAACCAATATGGTAGGGTGGAGGGCAAGTGTTCTTTTCTTCTATTTCATTTTATATTACCTATCTTTTCATTGGTTGCATTATTCCTTTTTAAGTTGGAGTTTGCAAGCACTTTTTCATCTTTGTTGTGATGTATGTATATGTATTGTTTTCCATAGGGCATTGTTGAGTCTTGCTATCTACCTTTGGCATTATGATTGTAGGGTCCTCAGCCTTGTTCAAGTTCCAACCCTGTAGCAAGTGTGGACCGTAAAAAGGTAGCAAAATGACAAAGAAACTAACTTTATTATGTGTGCCATAGAGACCAATTTTTTGCAAGTCATCGAGCCAAATTCTTGTAGCAAAGAGGAACTGTATAACGGCCTAACTTGGCCCCACATTTCAAGATAGGCGTACCACAATTGCAGCCAGGTTCACTGAAAAAACTTGCTTCCTATTGTAGCCCTGCACCCCCCATCCCTTGCCAAATTTTACACAAGCATCGTAGTGAAGGGGCCTCCATAATAGGTGGTTGTAGACCTCAACAAACTCTTGCCGAGCATGCCTTGCCATCTACATAATTAGCTTCCCACCACTCAAGCAACATGTTTGGTGATTCTTTTTGTACTACAATGCAATCCTTTCATCGGTGCATTGATGCTTTGCCTAATTTGAAAATTTGTAGTGTTTGCAAGGAAATCTATGTCTACATGAGAGTGCGAGCATCAAGTGCAAGTGTCATGTTTTTGAAATTTTCTTCTAAAACGGGTGTCCATATATTTAGTTTAGTGAACAAGATGGATCTAGGCCCACAACCTCTCATCCTTGCAAAGCTTACTCAAGTTGAAGAAATGCTTATAGCTAGAGTTGCTCCAGTTTGTCAAGTGACCCATGCTAGAGGAGGCCAATAAAAATATAGTGGTCATACTATAAGCTTCCCTCAAGACATCACGACCATTGAAACTTTGTTACCGCATCGTCTACATGATCTTGAAGTGGTGATTGTGTGAAGAACTAGCATTCAGGGGATGAACTATGATTGATATTTTTCCAAACATAATGTCATGGCTGCATTAATCTACAAAATTGAGAATGAACCATATTATAGTGATGTTGCAATAGATTGTGATGCTTTAAATTTTTTTCCTACTATAAGTACTGGCATCTCTGATCTTATGTACATAATGAAAGAACTAGTACATAACACAGCTGAACTAATGGCAACTCTAGAAAGTGTTGTTGATGAGGAAGCTAAGCTTGATGACTCATTATCACTTATTCCATTGATTCCAACCCCTCCTCGAGAATTGCAAGCAATTAGAGATGCCTTATAGATTAAAGGCATTAGTGAAAATACTTTTCCTCGGCCTGAGATAAATTCTAGCCCTATCAATGAATATAATACATAAGGGTTATTAAGCATGGCTTTTCCAATCTTGTTCCCCACTAGCACAACAATGCCCCTACAATCAATGTGTACAAATTCACTTATATGAAGATGCATTTCACTTGATGAGATACTATGATAATAGATTTGGGAGGCATGTCAAATTTAGATATTACCTTTATAATTTGATAATAAGACATTGAAGCCAACAGTCAACTTCAGTTTTTATGAAAACAAACTTGGAAGAAAGGATCCGAGAGTCTATTGTTGGTTTGTGAAAATTGCTTCAAGATGCATCAGACACTGAAATAGTGAACCAACTTGTTTGCTTTGCTGCATCTTTGTGAGGAACATGATCGTATTGGGGCAAGTGCCATTAAGAGCTTGCGGCAATGATCCACCAACTTGGTACATAGACCCTCTTCTTTACTTTGAGCTCTGTAGACACAAAATGGCATGATTTCTACAGGGTAATTGATCCTCATGCCCAGCCACATATGCCATACTCTTGAAGACGCTTCACAGACAATGTTGTACAAAACTCCCACATAACAGCCTTGTACATGCACTTGCGGATCATGATTTTCTGTGAAGAGGTTATTGAGAGGATTTTCCACACAAAGGACTACTGGTATAGGTATGAGTGGCAACACCATGGATCATCACATGTCCACGGTTTCTTGGCTTCCAAGTGCCCCGAATATGGACATGCTTGATTGATTCAACCCACATGAGCTTCAATAGGAAAAAAACTTATTTGACCTCTATGTTTCAGCATGGAACCCTAGATCAACTAATATCAAGGGTCCACCACTCATCTTTGGAGGACCCGTGCTTGCTTAAAAGTACAAAAATATTTTTCATGGATCCAATGATGGATTATGAACAACTGTTGAACACGGTGCAAAGGCATACCAAGTGTACTCAATACACTTTCCTTAGGAAACAAGGCCACCAAATACAATGTCGCTATGAAGCTTCGTGGAATACACAACCATCATCGACATTGGTGATTGATAGTGAATTGAACAAATCCTATAAGCTAGAAATAAATGATGAATCCACAACCCTGAGATGATTGCAATTTGGTGAGAAAACGTTGATTGCCATCCAGTCTTGTCTAGATAAATTGTCCTGATCTACATTTCCAAATATGCATAAAAGTCTGAAAAAAATCTGAAAGCTATATTGATATCTTGCAGAGGCTTGAAAATATAATTCCTCTGGGGATAAAGCGTTGCTTTCCTATCAAAAATTCATGATGAACTTGGTTGCATATCACGACATTGGTGCACAAGAAACATTCCATATGCTGCAAAATTTTCCCCTTTTCATCTCAAGCCAACATTTCCTATCTTTGAATGTCAGCAAGTAGACATTCCACCATTTGAAAATAGTTGATAGTGGTGATGAGCTTGCAAGTGGTTACATTCATTGTTACATGCAAAGACCAGCTGAAATGGAGACAGTATCCCTTATTCAATCTACACAACTGTATACATATTGAAAAAACCACAAAGGTGTGGGTTGGCGTCCCCAACCACAACTTGCTATCATCATTGTTTACCCGCTATTCAAGACTGCCCCCTAGAGCAAAGTGATACCTTTGAAGCATTTTTTTTGGTTGGAATTGCTACTATACAAGGCTTTCGAAAATGTCAAGGCAGACATAAGCCTCATGAGAGAAAGCATAATATAGAGCAGGAGGCTATTTTATGTTGTTAGCTATGACCCTTGGCATTTCAATAGAGTTATTGCTCACCTACCAATGAAGAGGAAGGTGATAGTGATACTGATAGTGCGCAATCTCTACCTCCCATAGATGAATACGAATGAGAGTTGCTTTCTCGGCTTGGCTCTACAAATAATGTTTGCTTTGACCAACTGCAACTATTGGGTAGACGAGACTTTGATCTACATCACAAGTGGGACGCACATCATGTTCAAGAGAATCTATGTAGCATTGCTGAATAGTTCATTTCAACAAGTAAATTGTATACAACTCAAGACACTCTTTACTCATTGGTAGCACCTACACTTTGTCATCAACTATCTCCTAAGCAAAAGCTTGCTCTAAATATCATTGAACAACACCATCTTGGACCATCTTCATCGTCACCATTGCATATGATCATCCAAGTATTTGCTAGTACAGGTAAATTGTTCCTTTTAGACAAGATCCGAAGAGCACTAAATACATCACCAAACCAGAGAATGAGTCCTTTGCTTTCTTTGGCACCAACGAGGGTGGCTACTTACAATATTTGTGCCTCCATAGTGCCTATAGCTCTCCGAACACCAATTAGAGATATGAATCCGTTAAAAGGACATCCATTGACCATATTTTAAGAGGACTTCAAACATATTAAGTACATCTTAATTGATGAAATGAGCTTCCTAGGGCCCAAGTTGTTGCTTAAAATAGATAGTCAATTAGGGCAAGCATTCCATGCTAGACATATGCAACCATTTGGTGGTGTCTCTATTATACTCATGGGTGACTTGGCACAACTACCTCCTATTTCAGATAGGCCTATCTACGCTTCTCACTCCACAATGTTGGCTCTTTGGAATACTTTTAATATTGTTGTCATGCTTGACACTATCTTCCACTAGCATGGATAATTTGATACACAACAACAATTTTGTACACTTCTTTTGAATATTTGAAATTTGCAGGCATCCCAGTTTGACTAGCAAACTCTTGTGATTAGAAAAAATGCCATGCTTTCAACTAAGAAAAATCAAGAGTTTGATGAAGCTATCCACTTATTCCCAACAAATAATTTGGTTGCCTTGCAAAATAGAAAAATTCTTTAGAAGTTAAATGTTCCCATTGCAATTAGTGTTGCTAAAAGTTCTTAGCAAATCACACTTGATTATGGTGATGATGAACAAATTCAAGAAGAGCTCTTGCAATTGGCCAGCGAGTAATGTTGACAACAAATCTTTGGGTGGTAGCTGGCTTGGTTAATGGATCATTGGGTTTAGTGAAGGTTGTCATATATGCTAGGGGTGCTAAACCACCTCAACTGCCTGGATATGTTTTTGTCCACTTCCCAAACTACATTGGCCTAGAATGGGATAAGGACAATCCAAGAGCCATCCTCATTCCCCTGATCACACGAGACAACCGAAGGCAGCTCCCCTAGACAATGGCTTGGGCCATAACAATACATAAATCTCAAGGCTTGACACTGGAGAGAGCTACAATAGATATTGGAACTAAAGAAAGGAAAGGAATATCGTTCACAACTCTCTCTTGTGTTAAATCAATAATAGGAATATGCATAGATCCACATTTCTCTTTTGACAGATACTCTAGGCTGAAATTCAACAAATACAATGCACTTCGAATCAAGGAAGAGGCTCACCTCCAGAAATTGTCTGCATTCCCATCATGATGAAATGTTTATGTTCTTGACGGTAACTATACCATATCTCCTTTTCCTTTTCATTTCAATGCATTTAGAAATCCCACCATTCATATTTTTTTCTTCCTTCTTGTTCCCTCCATAATGTAATTGCAATCACTTCTGCCAAGATAGCCAAGGTCTTACTTCTTTAGTGATTTCTAAGAGAAGTTTCTCTTCAATTCTTTCCCTACATTTCCCCTTGCCTCCAACAACAAACGTGGATTCCTTTATGTTCCTTGCTTCACCAAATATTATTTATATTTAATTTTTCTCTCAAAAACTTCCTCTCCTTTCTTCAATGATGTCGCTTCCAAATACATCACCTTGGAACCATTTTTGTCTAACTATATCAGATTCTAACAAATTTAGATTGAAAACGTTTTCAATTGTAACTACAAATATTGACAATTCTTAATAGCTTCGTGCTCACAAGTTTTCCATGCTGTCCAAGTTGCAACTACATTCCATTCATATATATGGTAAGGCTATATCTCCTTTATTCCATATCTTCTTTCACAACTATATATGAAATTATTTATCACAAATTCTATAACTGTATATATTTTTAAAAATGGATAACATTTATTTCAGCTTAACAAAATTGCTAGGTGCTAGAAGAGAATTATATGGAAGTTATAATTGTACACATATCGTCTCTTTCTCTCTGCAGAAGGTATGCATGCATCTTTTTTATATGACCTCTTCTATTGCAAATACATTAAATATTATTTGTTATGAACTACAGAGCTATCTATATTTCCTAATTTAGATATTTTCTACCAATGACACATGTTTTCTGCATTGAACTTCAAATTTTCCTTATGTCTAACTATATTTGATTGAAACCATTTTAGATTACAAACATTTTGAACTATACATACACATCTCCATAATACTAAATAGCTTTGCAATCACATGTTTGGCATGGTGTACAAGTTGCGACTACATTCTATTTACATAGAAGGTAAGTCTATATCTCCTTTATTCCATCTTTTATTTCATAACTACATCTCAAATTGTTTGTCATAAACAATACAACTATATATATTTTTCAAAATGCAAAAGACTATTGCAAAAAAAAAAAAATTCAAGGTTAATGCTAATGATATTTCGACAATCCATAATGCTTAAGATTTTTTGTTACTAGATATTTTTTTTTTTTTGTTTGTGGATGGACAAACTCACACACAATCAAATATCCAAAAATAACATATATTAAGAAAAAATTATCAAGTTCTGAAACATTGGTTTCACCATTGATCATAGTGGTGGGAAATGTATGTTCTTGCTTGAGGTTTTGGTGACAGCCCATGCAGCTGCATGACCCAATATGGTAGGGTGGAGAGCAGGCCTTCTTTTCTTTTGTTCATGCTACATCCTGTTGCAGCCACAAGGTATGCCTACATCTTATTTTTTTAATGCCTTTTATTGCACATCCATATCATATTATTTGTTAGAAATTATAGAATTCTTTATTTTTCCTACTTTACATATTGTCTACCAATGACACATATTCATTACACTAAACTTCACATTTCCTTTTGTTTTTTGGATACCATACTGAAAACAAACAAATTATGTTTCACATAAGATAGTAATGTCTTAGTGAATAATATTTTATCTCAACTTATATTCGTCAGTACTATGGATCTTTTCATAGAATTATAAATTCTATTAGGTCAAACTCGCAACAAGTTCAGTTTTCAAAATGCACTGTGGCATTTTGAAGAAGTAATGTCTTATAAATGACCTTTGACAATGATTAGAAATAAAATAAAATAAATATAGTTTCAAATTTTTGTATCAATCTTCAACAAAAATTTTTTGATGCAATTATCTATTTATTCTTAAGGTTTTTGCATGGCTTTGTTGCTATGAATTTTTCTCAATTGTGGGTTTTTCCATCTCACTCACTATTGAAATGAATATTGTTTGATTTGTGGCTTTTGTTTTGTGGTTGTGGTTGCAATGCAGTAAAATAGTTAATGTTATATAGTTTATGTTAGTATATTGTTGCATTTTCAATCTAGTGTTATTGAACAATCTATATTTTTCCATAGGTTTGTTATTGTGAATTTTGTTGTTCTGTGAATATTGTTACTAAAAATAGTATTCTTTCATTTATGACTTCTATTTTCTGGCTCTTCTTGCAATGCAATAAAATACTTAGTGTTATAATGTTTATGTTTCTTTCTATAAGGAATTTTTGATTATCGTTCTCTACCTTAGGCTATGTTGTTTCATTTTTGAAAACATGTTGTTCAAAGGGTTGTATTGTTTCAATCTTCTATAAGGTGTTTGATAGGGTAGGGTTGGATGGAAACACTCACTGTTCCATGCTCTGGGTCCTTGTTCTCAAGAACTCCTAGGTGACTCTCCCACCTTAACCTTTAGGTCCTATCTCATGTATAGGTACCCCTGGTTCTACTGGCCAACCATACTATCATCAAACTCTCAATCTACCAAGCCAATCTTGGTGCCTTGCCACTAACTCTCCCTTAGCCCTTAATCTTCCCTAAAGGCTAATTACTCCCATCTCTCAATTTTTTCTTTGCAGGGGTGTAGAGATGTTTCTACAAGCTTCACACCATCCTCCTAGGGTTCTTGTAAGTTCACCAAACTCCATTCTTCCATCGCTTTCACCAAACCCTCACCTAGGGTTTTAGTTCCCTAATTCTAGGCTTCCCAATTAGGTCTTTCCTCTGAGAGAATGAAGTAACTCTCCTAAATTCTCTAAAGAACCCCAAATATTTCTTGTGGATTCTTGACACCTATACCCTTCTCTCAAAGAATCCTGGAACCTTGTGTCTCCACTGTCCGTACAGTGCTTCACACTAGATCTGTGCTTAAACCTAGGTCTTTTTGGGTCTTTTCCCTGTCTTCTTGCAAACTGTAAAGGTTTCCTCTCATAAAATGAATTGATGGAGTCTCCTCAATGTACCCATATCTTGGTGACCATCACTCCATTCCATTCCAATAGGAAACTTGCTTTGAATGGGCAACCCTGCATTTCATAGTGCCTTGCACTTATTGTCTCTCCTAGCCGGGCACTGTCAAGCTTTCCTAGGAGGAGACTTTCTTCATGCCTCCTGGACTTCTATATACTCCTAGACCTACTATAATTACAAACATGGAGTCTAGCCTCATTCCCCAAAAGCCCGTACACCAGGTATAGTGGGAAAGAGAGCTAAATCTCCATTCTTGACAGGTTACCAGTCAGATCAGCAACTAAAACAACAACAAATTAACTACCAAACACACTTGCAAATTGAAAACTCACCCTAAAGACTACCACACAAGCTTAGAACATAACAAATACTACAAAATAAAACAAACTACAGAGCCATGTTCGCTCCTAATCACACAAACTCAAAGCAAACACAGAATTTCACACATTCTTCTCACTGTCCACACTTAGCATTCATGAATTTTCAAAAATTACAAAAGCTTCCAATGCCTTCCAACCTTGCTCATAGGTCGAAGCTTTACCTATATAGGTCAAAGAAGGTAGTTATCCTCCCCTTGGTCAGACATTACATTTGTCTTTGTAGCAAAGGTGCAAAATGGGCCATTTTTCCACTTTTGCCAATTTTCTATAGAACTAGGAAAAGTGAGTTTCTGACCTCATAAACCTTTCCACTCCTGATCACTCCTGATCAAGAAATTTTATTAAGCCTCTAATTCTAACTCAATGGTCAACATGACCTTCTTGGAAATACAATAAACAAAAATTCATCCTAGACTTCTTAATGCCTAGTGTTTCCTAGGTGCTCCTGCCCATTCTCCCCCTCTGCACAAGCTCTAAGGGATGTGAGGAGAGAGTAGAGAAGCATCTATGCCCTAATTCTTGCACTGAACTTCATCCATCCATGTGGCCTCAAATTATGGCTTGTCCTTCCACTTGATGAGGTGCTCCATGTACACTCTCGTCCTTGTAGATTTTTGCACTCTTGACTCCAAGATGCTCTCTGCTTGTAGTTTGTCTTTAGTAGGTAAGTCTATGTTGCTAAATTCCTTGAAGACCTCCCTACTAGTCTGAGCTATATCATTGACTGATCCCTTGTACTTGATCAAATCTGCTACATTGAAGACTGGTGAAATTCCCAAATCAACAAGTAACTCCACCTTGTATGCATTCTTCCCATACTTGGCTAATATCTTGCATGGTCCCACCCTTTTCATCTGTAGTTTGGTTGATATACCCTTCTGCTACCTTGATTTCTTAAGATGAACCATGATATAATCTCCTACTGCAAATTGCAAATTCTTTTTTTGTCATATCTACCTTGTCTTTCAACTTTTGTGTAGCCTCGGTGACTGTCCTATTTACCTGCTCCTGAATCTCTTTCATGGTTTGAGTGAAGTCTTCGGCATGTCCACTCCTATATTCCATAGCTCCTAGATCCCTGAGCTCACATACACCTCTTGGGTGCATTCCATACACAATCTCAAAAGGACTCTTCCCTGTGGTCCGGTTTACACTATCATTATAGGCATACTTAGCCTGTGAGATTACCATATCCCAAGTCTATCCATATTCCTTAGTTAGGAACCTTATAAGGTTACCTAGCACCCTGTTAACCACCTCTATTTGACCATCAGTCTGAGGATGGTAAGCTGATCCAAAAGACAGGTTGGTACCTAATCTGCTCCATAGAGTCTTCCAAAAGTGACTCATGAATTTCAAATCCCTATCTGAAACAATACTTAAAGGTAATCCATGGATCCTAACAATCTCCTTGAATAAAAGGTGAGCAATATAGCTAGCATCATGAGTGGTTTTGCAAGGAATAAAGTGACTCATCTTGCTGAATTTGTCCACCACTACATACACACTATCAGAACCAGTCTTGGTCTTAGGGATTCCTACCACAAAATCCATGCTCACACACTCCCATGGTCTGTTAGGAATGGGTAGGGGTTGATATAGGATAGCATTGCTAGCTCCTCCCTTAGCTTTCATACACACAACACATTTCTCTACATATCTCCTGACATCTCTTGATAACTTAGGCCAATAGTAGAACCTTTGCACTAGTTCTAATGTCTTGTTGATGCGAAAGTGTCCACTAAGACTACCATTATGCTTTTCCTAAATGAGGTTTTCTCTCATTGACCCTCTTGGAACACATAATTGATTCCCTTTAAACAACAATCCACTTTGCAAAGTATACTCTAATTATTGGCTATGAAAATGATTCTCAAAGTTAGAACATACCTTGTAGGCCTCTGAGAAATCTTCATCCTTCCCATAGAGATCCTTGAAGCTCTCTATTCCAATGCTCTTGATCTGTATTTCTTGGACTGTCAGCAATCTTCTACTCAATGCATCTGCTACCTTGTTCATTTGTCCCTTCTTGTGCTTGATGGTGAAATTAAAAGCTTGGATGTAATCCATCCACTTAAAGTGTCTATTTCTCAACTTCTCTTGGGTGTTGATATAACTAAGTGCTTGATTGTTTGTAAAGACCACAAACTCCTTGGGTAGAAGGTACTGCCTCCACTTCCTAAGTGACTGAACCAAAGCATAAAGTTATAGATCATAGGTAGAGTACTTCTTCTTGGCTTCATTAAGCTTTTCATTGAAGAAAGCTATGGGATTTCCTTCTTGACTACTACTACAAATCCACTAGCATCACACTCCACAGTAAACAACTTGTCAAAGCTTGGTAATAAGAGAATAGGTTGAGTTGCCACTTCTTGTTTCAGTTTCTCAAAACCTTTCTCAGCTTCTTGATTCCACACAAACTTAGTTTTCAAACCACCCTTGATTGTCTCTAGGACTAGTGCACATATGCCACTAAAGTTTCTTATGAATTTCCTATAAAATTGAGCCAATCCATGGAAACTTCTTACCTCTGTCCCTGTGGTTGGTGTAGGCCAATTTAGGATAGCTTCCACCTTGCTTGGATCCATTTTTAGTGATCCTTGAGACACTACAAAACCCAAATATACAAGCTCTTGTTTGAAAAACTCACACTTCTCTAGGTTGATGGCTAAATTCTCTTGTAATCTTCTAAGAATCAAATCCACATGCTTTAGGTGTTCTTCTGCTATCTTGCTGAAGATGAGTATATCATGAAGATATACAACCACAAATATCCCTGTAAATTCTTTGAGTACTTCATTCATGAGCCTCATGAATGTGCTAGGGGCATTAGAGAGTCCAAATGGCATTAATCTCCACTCATATAACCCATCTGTTGTCTTAAATGTTGTCTTCCACTCATCTCCATCCTTGATTCTGATCTGATGGTATCCACTCTTGAGATCCAACTTGGTGAAGTATTGAGCTCCTCCAAGACAATCCATCAAGTCTTCAATTCTAGGAATAGGGAACCTATACCTTATTGTGATTCTATTTATTGCTCTAGATTCAGTGCACAATCTCCATTTTCCTCCCTTCTTGGTTGGTAAGATCACTGGTACTGTAGATGGGTTGATGCTCTTCCTAATCAATCCTTGATCCAATAACTCTTGCACTTGTCTAGCTACCTCTAGATTCTGATCCAGTGTAATCTTACAAGCTTATTTGTTAGGCAATGATGCTCAAGGTATGAAGTAAATCTAATGAATAATGGCCCTTTTAGGAGGTAAAGTTGCAGGTGCACCATCACTTACTATGTCCTTATACTTCTCAAGAAAATTTTGGACTGCTCCAGGTATGACTATTTTTCCAGTCTTATCTTCTTCTTTGGACTACAACAAGACTACATAACCTTCACCCCCTTGATGTAGGTTGTTAAGGAACTCCTTGCCACTACTTAAAAAGACACTTGGTGTCTTTGATTGTCCTTCATCCTCCTCTGACAGTGGCTGCAGCTTAAAAGTCTTCCCATCCTTCTTAAATGAAATGGTATTCTCCTTTCCATCATAGATGGCACTTCTATCATACTGCCATGGTATTCCCAATAGTAGATGGCATGCATCCATGGGTAATCCATCACAAATTAGCTTATCTTTGTACCCTCCAATAGAAAACTCCACCATTACTTGCTCATTGACAATAACACTCTGCCCTTTGTTTAACCATGTCACCTTGTAGGGGTTAGTGTGGGGTACCTTCTCCAATTTGAGCTTCTTTACTACCTCTTCTGAGATAATATTATCTATTGAACCTGAATCTACAATGACCTTGCATACTTTTCCAAGTATCTTGCATCTCACTCTAAATAGAGCTATTCTTTTATTTGTTTCTTCCTTGACCGGTTGCCTAATCAACACTCTCCTAAACATCAGATTCTCCCCCATTTCAGATTCAATATGACTGATCTCAGGTGATTTGATGCTTATGGTGTCCTCTTGTGCATATGCCACTCTCTTCTCAACATTTGATGATGATGCTTTCTCCGGGCACCTATAAGCTGGATGGCCTACTTGACCACAATGGTAACACTTCATATTAGAAAAGTATGAATTGCTCTTGCCTACTCCTCTTCCTCTATTTGATCCACCTTGAGAACCTCTACCTCTTCCATAACCTCCTCTAGAAGATGTTTCACCTCCATGCTCTGTGATTTTAGATTCACCTTGGTTTCTTTGTTCATTTCCTCTACCTTGGTAGCCACCTCTATGTCCTCTTTGATCTCTTTGATCTTTGCCTTTGCCTCTACTCTTAGAATCCTGATCATGTTTCCTCTTGCTTCTTTCCTCAATCTTGATAGCTAATTGATAGCATTGATGTACTATCTTAGGACTTAGAAGAGTCATCTCTTCTTGGATGTTCCACTTCAAGTCATTTAGATATCTAGCCACTTTGTGACTTTCATCTTCTAAAACATTGGACCTCATACAAAGTTTTTGAAACTCCTCAGTGTAAGTGTTCACATTTTGGTCTCTTTTCCTCAATCTTTGCCTCTTCTTGTGTAACTAAATCTCATAATCATCTGGTATGTATGCTTATCTCACTTTTGCCACCATACCTTTCCAAGTTGAAATAGGCTTCTTGCCTTCCTTTTCCCTCTTTGTCTGAATAAATTTCCACCATGTCAAGGCAGATCCTCTCAATCTAGACTTGGCCACCTTCACCTTTTGTGCTTCAGTGACTCCATCACATTCAAAATGGTTCTCCATGCCTTCTATCCAATCTAGGACTAGGTCAGCTTCCAATTTTCCACTAAACAGTGGTATACCTTCAAGTGCTTTCCCACTCAAAGCTTTCAATGCCTTCAAGAAAGGCTCCTCTTGTAGAACAAGGTCAGGTTCAGGGGTCTTTTTTTCCTCTGCAACCTCTTCACTCTTTGGTTCCCTACCCTCCAATCTATCACTAACCTCATCAGCCTTGATTTGCACATTGTTCAATGCTTCCTCAAGTTGAGCTAGTATTTATCTCAACCTCCTATTATCTTCCTCCTGATATTCAACCTTATTTTACAACTCAATTTTTGTCACCATGGTTATGGAACCACTAGATTCAAGGTTTGACATACAAGTTATAACCCAAATATTTAACTTGCTCTGATACCAATATGATAGGGTAGGGTTGGATGGAAACACTCACTGTTCCATGCTCTGGTTCCTTGTTCTCAAGAACTCCTAGGTGAATCTCCCACCTTAACCTTTAGGTCCTATCTCATGTATAGGTACCCCTGGTTCTACTGGCCAACCATACTATCATCAAACTCTCAATCTACCAAGCCAATCTTGGTGCCTTGCCACTAACTCTCCCTTAGTCCTTAATCTTCCCTAAAGGCTAACTACTCCCATCTCTCAATTTGTTCTTTGTAGGGGTGTAGAGATGTTTCTACAAGCTTCACACCATCCTCCTAGGGTTCTTGTAAGTTCACCAAACTCCATTCTTCCATCGCTTTCACCAAACCCTCACCTAGGGTTTTAGTTCCCTAATTCTAGGCTTCCCAATTAGGTCTTTCCTCTGAGAGAATGAAGTAACTCTCCTAAATTCTCCAAAGAACCCCAAATCTTTCTCATGGATCTTGACACCTATACCCTTCTCTCAAAGAATCCTAGAACCTTGGGTCTCCACTGTCCGTACAGTGCTTCAAACTGGATATGTGCTTAAACCTAGGTCCTTTTGGGTCTTTTCCTTGTCTTCTTGCAAATTTTCAAGGTTTTCTCTCATCAAATGAATTGATGGAGTCTCTGCAACGTACCCACAGCTTGGTGACCCTCACTCCATTCCTTTCCAATAGGAAACTTGCTTTGAACGGGCACCCCTACATTTCATAGTGCCTTGCACTTATTGTCTCTCCTAGCCGGGCATTGTCAAGCTCGCCTAGGAGGAGACTTTCTTCATGCCTTTTGGAATCCTATCTATTCCTAGACCTACTATAATTACAAACATGGAGTCTAGCCTCATTCCCCAAAAGGCCATACACCAGGTACAGTGGGAAAGAGAGCTAAATCTCCATTCTTGATAGGTTACCAGTCAGATCAGCAACTAAAACAACAACAAATTAACTACCAAACACACCTACAAATTGAACACTCACCCTAAAGATTAGAACATAACAAATACTACAAAATACAACAAACTACAGAGCCATGTTCGCTCCTAATCACACAAACTAAAAGCAAACACAAAATTTCACACATTCTTCTCACTGTCCACACTTAGCATTCATGAATTTTCAAAAATTACAAAAGCTTCCAATGCCTTCGAACCTTGCTCATAGGTCGAAGCATCCCCTATATAGGTCAAAGAAGGTAGTTATCCTCCCCTTGGTCAGACATTACATTTTTCTTTGTAGCAAAGGTGCAAAATGGGCCATTTTGCAACTTTTGCCAATTTTCTAGAGAACTAGGGAAAGTGAGTTTCTGACCTCATAAACCTTTCCACTCCTGATCACTCCTGATCAAGAAATGTTATTAAGCCTCTAATTCTAACTCAATGGTAAACATGACCTTCTTGGAAATACAATAAACAAAAATTCATCCTAGACTTCTTAATGCCTAGTGTTTCCTAGGTGCTCCTACACCAGTGTTGTCCACAAAATACTGTATTTTTTCTTACAACTAGTACTACTACATTTATGCTTTGTGTTTTGTGGAATGATCCAGACAAAAAGTACGTAACACTATGTATCAATAGTGTTTGTATCTACAATGACATACACACATATCTGCACATAGGGGAAATACATTATCCACCACTACGTACAATGTGTTAATATGTAACTATGTTTTTTGAATTTTCTACATATGACATATATCCAACTTTACACATGCCTTTGTTAGTTACTTCTCTAAATGGTGACATTGATGTTCTATTCTTGATACATCCTCAATGTGTACAGGTCGCTTCCAGTTGGTGTTCCCCTTCAGCTATTGACTCATCGTTTCATGTCACTACATGAAACTACTAGTATATGTTTATCCTTCAAAATCACAAAACTCCAATTAAGTCAGCTCCAAGATGATTTTTGGATGAAACAATCGATATTGCATGGTTAGTTCAAAAACACATCCAAAATAAAAGAGATTTAGTTATGGAACATAATACACTAGGTTAGGTTCCAAATACATCACAACACATTCTTCAAGATAATATTAATTTATCGTGATCAATTGCAAAGAATGAAACAAGTAATGTCAGCCCAAGTAGTATCAATACCATAAACACTATCACTGTTTGACTTCACATAGACAACGAGATACCAAAATCATTATATAGATCGATATGTAGGCATTGTAGGTCTTGCACAATATTTATTCCACCTTTTCTTAAAGTATATGATCATAATACACTAGCACAAGAGGGTAAACCCACTAAATATGCAAAAACAGAGAAGTTTGGATAAACTATAGCACATTGTAGAAGGTGAGATTTTCTTGTAAACTTCTCTGAGTTACGCCAAGGTTGCATCCCAGTATTATTTTGGGGTATGTGCAGGATCATGATGGTTCAAAAAATGGCGATATCTAAGTGATATGATGACCCATGTGGCTGACAACTTTTTTTTACCCAAAATGGATGAAACAAAAAGGGTTTTTAAAGGAGTTTCTCAGTTTTCCACCAATATAAATTATGCTTTACTTTGAATTTAATAAATAATTATTATTCATTTTCTATTTGAATTATGACTAAAGTCCTGATTGATAGGCTGATTGAAAAAAATCTATATCTTTCAAACGGTATCACATTTTTTGAATCCAAAACATGCATCACATTCTATGCTTCACATACTATAGGATTAAAAAAAAATAATAATAATTTCATGAAGTTTTGACCAAGTTAAGGTGGTCAGCCATACGAGTTTTTATATTTTTTAAAAATTGTAATAAATAATTCATAATTAATTATTTACTTGGAAAAAAATTACAAAAAAATATTCATCACATCGATACATGAGTCCCCTACTTATTTCTAAAGTCTTATAAAAAAATATTATCATTTTATTGTGGTTAGGCTAGTTAGGCAGACACCTACTTCTTATTTTTTCCCTGAAATTTAAGTACTACTACATTGAAATTTGAAATTTTCACCAAATAGATATTTTTTAAAAATAAACCTACTAGTTTAAAAACTACATTCAATTTTCTACAGATTCGATACTTACATATTTTTGAAATAATATAGATAACTTATTCAAATTTTTACATCAAGTTGCCTAACTCTGATTTTCTGAATTTTATTGCCACTTAAGGGCCTATTTTTTCCATGATGATCCTGCACATACCCTTTGTTGAAGAAATAATATTATTTTTATATTCACACTACATGTACAAATCCTCATATTCCTCCATTTTACATGGAGTCTTCATTTTCTTATCAACACTTTCTACATTCAAAAGTAGTCCGAATAGAGAAAAACAATTTAGGTTGACTGCTTCCCTCAATTGACTAAACTATTTCGTTAAATTCTCTCTTTGGTCTCGAAGTAATGTTAGCTACAAATAAAAAAATTTTAACCTCTTATTGATCCATTCATATCTCTTCATAAATCATATAATTCAGCCAATTTAGTAATTTGTGACTCAATGGAGTTAATTTAATCTTTGTTATTTTTGGTGGAGCTTGGCCACCTTAAGCAAAACTAATACAAAGAAGTAACTTCATTTATACATTCTTCAAACATGTTCAATTTTTCTTGTAATTTATTATGTGCACTAGCACACTAGTCAGATGTTTTTTCCATTATTTTATCACACAATCTTCTTATGGCCTCTTGTTCTACCTTTTTCCCTAGGTGAAGGAATGATCCTTAAAGGAATCCATCAAAAGCTTTAGTTTCTATTTTAGAGGTAGGGAAACATCAATTTTTACTTATATTAATCCCTCCTAAATGATCTTTACAACATCATCAATCAATTCACTTTTCTTTATATGTCCTTGTAGGATTTCCTTCCTTATGGAAGTATGTAGAATATCACCAAGTTGTAATTTGTGAAGGGAATACATATTAGATAGATCTACCTAGCCTTCACGAGTGGGGATATTCAGAAGTTGAGGGGTTATTACCTATTGTAACTGCATCTACAAAGACAAGAGATCTTTGAGCAAAAATAAAGATGAGGAGCTTTTATCTTGCAGAAGAATCTTTCTTCTTTGTAACCTTACTCTTTGTGTCTTGAATAATCTTAGGATTATCTTCATTCATCTATTCATTACTTTCAGAGTTCTCCAAAGGAGTAGCATTTTTTTCTGGAGGAGGGACAACAAATTTACTTTGTTCAATTCCTTTTGCACCAATTCTCACTAGAGGAGCAGACTCCTCATTCTTCTTTTCATCACCAATAGCCATATTACCTTCAAAAATTAATATATCAATGTCTTGATTTGACACATTATCAATATCATGCAAGATAGTATCATCTGGAGAATCATTATCCATGCTCATCTTCATCTCCCCAAATATCTTGGTTACCTTCTCTTCGGAGCCTTTTTCTTCTTTGTTTTCTATCTCCATTCTAGAGATAATTCTCACTTTTTGTATGTCTAACATGCCTTCTTCTTTATGTTGTCTTAAGGGTCATTGCATATATTTATGATCAGATGTATCTTCTATATTTGTATTTTTTGGAGGATCTTGTGATACACCATAAACACTACCTTGCATCTCATCAATTCTTTTATTTGTAGTGACTTCAATTTCATTTTGAATTTTCTTTTGTATATCCTCATCCAATATCATTAAAGGATCTATTCTTCTCTTGGCCTTGAGCCCTTTTTTTTTCGTCTTATGACAATCATTTTCTTCTCTTCCTAGGAGATAGAGATCCCAAACTTATCAATTGCCTATTGTTTAATTTCTTCATTAGCCTTGATGGCTTCATCTCTTCTCTACCTTAGTGCCTCAATAAGGCTATCTAGATCTTTGTCGACAATTTCATTGAAAGAAAATATTTGCATCATCATATACTCAATGACAACTTTTTCAATTATCCTTTTGTCTCCCATAGGAACATCTAGATGTAGATTCATTTTTTTATTTAGTAAATTATTCTCCATAATTCTATTTAGTATTGCACTAAAGTCAAGGGGATCATGTGTGGCCATTTTATTGGTGAAAAATAGGGTAGACCCAAATGCATGAACAAGAGGATCTACCACTAATTTTTCTAAAGCCCTTAACACTCAAATTATGTAAAATAAGATGTCAATAACAATAAAAAATGCTACCTAACTATTATAGAAACTATGAGGGATTTTTTTAGAGCATAAAAATTTGTGTATCTGGCTAGAAATTTGTTGCTTTTGAGCTACAAAGGACTCATTCGCCTTCAGTGGTGAATGGGTCCTTTTAGGCTTTTGGAAAACTAATTTCAAGATCCCGTTCCTTGATTTTTGCACCCTTGAATTCCCTGTTATCAGCTTCTGGAAGTTTTTATGCAATTATGTAGAGCTCTTTCCATGATCTTGCACTTTCAACAACAACTTTAGCAACTTTGACAATTTTTCTCCAAATCTCACTCAACTTGATCTTCAACCTATAAATCTGCAATCACACATTCAAGGGAAAAAAAAATTATTGTTTGTTAGTGAATGGGGGTTTACCTAAGTCAAACCCCTTGTAGGTAATCAAACGAAGTGATGAAATGAAGCATGAAATATGAAGTATGAAGTATGTAAATGATGTCACCTTGGATGATGTCTTGTGCAACAAACCTGCAAACTAGCATGTAGTGGCCATGAAGAATGTAGATCTTGGATGTGAAATGAAGCTTGTCAATGGATCCTCAATTCAACATTGACTTCTTATCTCAACACAAATGCATGCATTAAACCCTTGAAATTATTATATGACTTTGAATTGCTACAATAAACACTTGAAATCTGCCTTGAAATTCCTTATGAATGCTCTTGAAATGCTCTATAATGCTTGATCTCTTGAATTATTGAATACTTGGATGTCTTGCTAGATATTGTTAGGAGAAACAATGTGAATTAACCCCTTATTTATACTAAATTAGGAGATTAACCCCGAAATTCAGAGAATTAAGGCCGACACTAGATCTAGGAAGAAACATTATTAAATTTTTGCCAAAATGAAATTCAAAAAGGGGGGTCTCATTAAGTGAGGAACCATTTTCCACCTTGGGAAAATGGGTTCTGACTTAGTTTACCAGGACCTAACCCTACGGGATTGAAAGAGGGCAAAAAAACCATTCCAGATCAACCGAGAAAGGGGGGTCCTATTAAGAGAGGACCCATTCGCCATCAAGGATGAATGGGTCCTCACTCAACTTACCAAGACCAAAATTTTCCCAATGAAATATTTTATTAATTAAGTTATGATTGTCATGATATATCTTTGGGAGGTGTCAAAATTAAGGCTTAAAAGGGGGTTCATTACTCTAATTACCCTCAATTAATTAAGACCTCTTAGATAAGTGTGAAAGTTCTCTTTAACACTTTATAACACTTAAACAAGGTACACATTATGTATATTTTATTAGAAAAGGGCCCATTATGCTTAACTAAGAAAATACATCCTAGAAAAGTGTGAAAGTGTGTTACAACACTTTACAACACCTTTGCAAAGGATCAATTAAGGCATGTTTTAGTCAAATAAAGGTCCTAGAATAGTGTGAATTTACTCAACACATTACAACACCACTCCAAGACATCATTAGTTTAGATTTAACGTCAATTACCAAACCAAGTAAGGGAAAAGGCTACTTTTTCCATTACTACAAACCATAGGAGCCTTCTCATTATTTTCTTTAAAGCAATTCCTTTTGATTTTTTTTCTGTAGGGGGGTCTCTTCTTCTTTTCTTTTACTTGCATCTTTCTCTATTTTCTCTAAGACAAAATATTTTACTTCTTCAATTTCCTCAATATCATCCGAATCTTCCTCATTTTATTTTTCTCTTTTTTCCTTTGTTTTAGGATTCACATGTCGAGTCTTAGTGGCCCTTTTCCACGGAGTAATTTGATATGTGGCTTTTCTTTTAGTTATATTTTTTTGAGTGGATTTAGAAGGTAGTGGAGAAAATGTAACAAAAGTAGAGGTTCTATGTAATCTCCTTGGATGAAGACCATCTTCCAGAAGAGAAATTTTGACTTCGGAAGCCACCATAGGAGCATCAGATGTACCCAAATATCTTTTAAATTTCCTCTTTTATTTTAATTTTTGAGTAACGTGGGGCACCCATTTCCTTCAACACTTTGTCAACTTTCTTTTTACTAATTTCTTCTCTCTTTTTGGTAAATTTCATCCATGATATCTCTATAAGTTCCAAATCTTTTGATTTTAGGATCTTTAGTTTTTGACAACAGAATATCTATGTAACTTTTCATAGATCTATCCTCAACCTCATAAGGTACTTTAGATATACATATAGTTCTAGGCTCTACTACTTCCATAAAACAATGATCCTTGTTTACCATAAAAATTATTTCATTTTCATATCTCTGGACCAAACCAAATGATATCCTATACTTCCCCTCCAATAATTTTTATAAAATCTTAAAGAATCCCCAATAAATTTTAGTATATGATTGTTCATCTAGAAAACCATCTGTATGCTTCTTGATTTGAGTAGCTACCAGAGTGAATTTATCCCACATTTTACCTTTGAAGCCAAGTAATTAATTTAGAAAGAAAACGGTAAGACATATGATCAAAGAACCAAACTTGAAGTTTTACTTGGTCTCCTGTGTGTTCAAGTGTAGGATTTTCCTTAGTTGTTAATTTTTGTTACAGACCCCATGTGTTCAAATGCAAGATCTACCTTAGTTGTTAAGCTTCTCAAGGCACTTAGGTCTGATAGAAATTATTGAACACAAAGATGTGCTGAGAGGGGGGGTGAATCAACATATATTAGAACTTAACTAATTTCATTTGTAGATTAACAATGAAAAATATTAACTGAAAGGAAAAAAAGATAACACATGCATCACATAGAGACGCCAATATTTTATGTGGAAAATCCAATGAGGAAAAATCCATGGTTAGGAATAACTCACAATATATGTAACTCACTACTAATAATAAATTATAATGTTTGAGGTTCACTACCTATGGACTTCAAGACTAAGGTATACTACCTTAGAAAAGATACAATGGACCTGATGAGACTCACTATCTTAGAGTAGGATTCATGAATTTTAGAGTAAGAAAATGATTATGAACTACTTTGAAGGAGCATCTAACACATGATGATGATGCAATCACTATTTTGCACAATTAGCCCTCTAAATTGATTTTAGACAGTTCATATTTTTTCATTTTTCTCTTTCACTATACATTCAAAAGCATCACCTTCATAAATTAATTTGATCTTCTATATATATCCTTTAGAATCACAAAACTCCAATGAATTCAGCTCCAAGATGACAATTGGATGAAATAATTAATATTGCATGGGTTCATTCCAAAACACATCCAAAACAAAAGAGATTTAGTTATGGATCATCATACACTATGTCAAGGCCCAAATGCATCACAAAAAATTCTTCAAGACAATATTAATTGATCATGATCAACCACAAAGAATGAAATAAGTCATGTCGGCCCATGTAGTATCAATACCATCAACCCTGCCACTATTTGACTTCACATGGCCCGTGAGATACCAAAATTGTTATGTAGACAAAGATGTAGGAATTTTTGATCATGGACAATATTCATTCAAAATTTTCTTGAAGTATCTGATGATAATGTACTAGCGCAAGAGGAGAAACCCACTGAATATGCAAAAATAGAGCAATCTAGATAAGTTGTAACACATGCTATTATTCAAAAAGTAATCTTACGAACCAATACAACACATGAAACGAAGAAGTATAATTGTATGAACAAAAATGGACATATTCATAGAACCCCAAGATCATTCCATTACTTTTGAAAGAATACAGAGAATTCTATCAATCTTTCACCATTTCTTTCCTCTGTCAGGGTTCATACTAGAACATTGTTACATACAACATTTACTATCGGAAGTGTGATGACATGATTTATTGGATGTGTCACATTTACAAGATAATCATCCTTCCTGTTGGCAACAGAAGGGAAGACAACTGAGAGGGGGGTGAATCAGTTGTCAAAAAATTTCAAACTTATTAAAATTATTAGCCTTTATTCTCATATCTGATTAGTAACAGTGAAAGAATGAATCAACAACACATCAGAAACACACATAACACCAATATTTTTGTGTGGAAACCTTGTTAGGAGAAAAACCACTATGGAAGTTAATCCACAAGCTATACCCTGTTAAAAGTATAAGAATAATATATGAGGAATGCACATGCATTCAGGCACACTACTCAAAGGAAGACTCGCTATCTTACAAAAAAAATTCAGATCAAATACATCAGAAGAATTTGAACTGAGAAAGTAGCATCTACTAATGCCTGAGTACAGTTTTGATTAAGCACATGAACACTTCTTCACACTTTTCTCTTCCTTCGAATGATATGAACCTTTTTCACACATAACACTCAAACACTTTTCATTTCACATGCTTCTCAAATGAAGAAACAATCACTTATATATATCCGCAACAAGAAATTACATTGCTTCATGTTGGCTTCAAACACAATAATAGAATGAATGCAAAATTTGGCCAAAAATAATAAATATTACCAATGCGCATCAACCAAGGTCGGCCACAACATAGTAGAGATCGAAAATAATGTTCTCGAGCACAAAACACTTTCAAAGATTCTTTCTCAAAGATCCACAACGCGCTTCAAACACCTTGTCAGCCATGAACATGAAAAACATGAACATGCAAGAGAAAATCTCGGATCGTGAGCACAATGATTAATGCAGGCGTGCAAAATAGATAGAACATGATCTAGAAATATCCATGAACACCATAGTAACATATGCAACAACTCATATTATCAGATACATGCTATCTTTTTCCATGAAGACCATTTGCAGTAACATAATAGCTTTCATAACACATAAACTTATAACTTGCTCAAATCTTCATGCTCACCTCTGAAACTTTTAGAGTAGAAACTAGATAGGCTTGAAAATAAACCATTTAATCTGCAACATCTCACTATCAACATACTAAAATTTCTACCATATTGATCTTCACTGCTTCACAGACAACCTATAACATATTTTATTACAATTTTCTCAATATCCTCGACATATACAGTCTTAAAGACATTAATGCTAATAGTGCTGACATCAATGAAAACCACATATCAGCAACCTGACCACAACATCCAAAAGTCTCCCCCTTTGGCATTGATGGTAACACATGATGTGAAAAACACACCATCAATGCAACTGACTCTTCTTCCAACAATCTCTCCTTTACACATTTATCTTCTCTCCCTTAGTTCTCCAAGAGTTTTTCACATTACTCTTCTCCCCCTTTGAAATCAATGGAAAAGGTACATAAGCTCTGAACCCCATATCTAAATCTTCTGACTACTCCCCCTAAGTAGCAACCACCACAACATCAATCTGAATCAAGATATGATTGTGAATGCATAGACTGATGCAAAGACTGTGCGTCTTAGTGCTGCTTAGGAGGGGTAATCACCCCTAACTTCCCTCTGAGATACTCAAAATTATCCTTGGGAAAAGGCTTAGTAAATATGTCTACAATATGTTCCTTAGTAGGAACATACTCCAGTCTAACTTTCTTATCACTCAGCTTATCTCTCAAAAAGTGGTACTTGATAGATATATGCTTGGTCTTTGAATGCAGCACTAGATTCTTAGAAATATTTATAGAACTTGAGTTATCATAGAATATGGAAATAGGTTCATCATATACAACTCTGATATCTTTCAACATCTATTTGATCCACAATACATGAGTTCAATTGTTAGAAACAATAATAAATTTTGCCTCTGCAGTAGACAAAGAAATGACATTTTGCATTTTGTTGAACCATGAAATCAGTTTCTTTCCCAAGAAAAATGTGCCACCACTAGTACTTTTCCTATCATTCACATCTCCTACCCAATCAGCATTAGTAAAGGCACTTAAAGTAAGATCGTCATCTTTAGGATACCACAAGACAAAATCAACTGTTCCCTTCAAGTATCTAAAAATTCTCTTCACAACAATCACATGAGATTCCTTAGGATAGGCTTGATATCTAGTAACAATGCATACAACATTCATGATATTAGGTCTATTTTGAGTCAATTAAAGCAATCCACCAATCATTGATCTGTATCTAGTCTAATTTTCCTTCAAAGAATCATCATCTTGTGTCAACTTACATATGGTCACCATGGGTGTACCGACTGCTTTTGAATCTTCCATACCAAACTTCTTTAGCAATTCTCTCACATACCTGTACTGCAATATAAATATCCCTTTATCTACCTATGTAATTTTTAATACCAAAAATAATTTCAACTCTCCAATCATGGACATCTCAAACTCATTATGCATCTCATTAGAAAACTTCATGCACAAACCATCATCTCCTCCAAAAATGATATCATCAACAAAGACTTCCACAAAAAAATCTTTATCATCATCAATCTTGAAATATAAATTACTATTAGTAGTACCTTTTTTAAATCCAAGCTTCAACAAATACTTATCCAATCTGGCATACCAAGCTCTAGGGGCTTGTTTGAGTCCATATAATTCTTTCTTCAACCAACAAACCATATATCCTTGATCATTCAATTGAAATCCATCAGGTTGCTTAATATACACCTCTTCCTCTAATTCACCATTTCGAAATGCTGACTTGAAATCCATCTGATAAACTTTGTTGTTTTTGTAAGTAGCATAAGCAAGAAATAGTCTCACAACTTCAATTCTAGCAACAGGAGCAAAATTTTCTTCAAATTCAATTCCTTCCATCTGAGAGTATCCTTTGCATACCATTCATTTTTTTTTTTTGATAACTTCAACCTTGTTCATTTAGTTTGTTTCTAAAGACCCATTTAGTTCCAATTACATTTTCATCTTTAGGTCTAGGAACAAGAATCCATGTATTACTTTTCTCATTTTTTTGTAGTTCTTCTTTCATTGCTTCAATCCAATGTTCATCTTTGCATGATTCATTGACATTACATGGCTCGGCCTTTGAAATTAAACAATATTATTCTTCAATTTTTCTCCTAGTCTGGACACCTTTATTCTTATCTCCTATAATCTATTTTTCTGAATGATTTAATCTCACATACCTTGGAGTCTTAGAGTGTTCTTGAATTTCAAGCTCTTGTGATCTATCTTATGTACTTTCACTAGTCTCTCCTCCTTCTTGATCTTCTTGATTCACCAGAACAATCTGAACTTGATTTGAAGTCTGAATCTTGTTTGTACTATCATTCTAATCATTACAATCATATCCATAGGTAATGGATGGTCTAACAATGTCTTCATCAACCTTAACATTTTCACTTTCAACCATTTTCTTCAATCTCTTGTTGTAGCACCGGTAGGCCTTACTCTTAGTAGAATAACCAAGAAAGATTCCTTCATCACTTCTAGCATCAAACTTTCCTATATCTTCATCTCTCCTGATATAGCATTTACTCCCAAAGATTTTGAAATGTCTAATAGTAGGCTTATGACCAAACCATAGCTCAAAAGGAGTCTTACCAGTATTACCTTTGATTTGTACCCAGTTAAGGATATAAACAACAGTACTCACAACTTCTCTCAATAGATATGAGGGCAATTTCCTTCCAACATCATAGTTCTAGCGGCATCTTGAACTATCCTATTCTTTCTTTCCACAACTCCATTTTGTTGAGGGGTCTTTAGTGCAGATAATTGTTTTTTTATCCCATGTTCTTCACAAAAATAATTAAACTCATTGAAAGTAAATTCACCACCTCTATCTAATCTCATACACTTAATCATTAGCCTATCTCTGTCTCAACCATAGCCTTGAATATCTTGAACTTTTCTAGAGCTTTAGATTTCTCCCTTAAGAAATTAACCCACATCATCCTAGAGTAATCATCGATAAGCAACATGAATTACCTATAACCTTGTAGACTTCTGATTCTAACAGGATCACACAAGTCAGTATGCACAAGCTCCAACAATTCATTTGAACAATTTTTTTTGCTCCGAAATGAAATTCTAGTTTGTTTTCATAACTAACATTCCTTTCATATGGTATTAGTAGGCTTCACCAACTTGGGAATATCTCTCACATCTTGTGAGGAACTTATCTTGATAATATTGTCAAATTTTACATGACACATTCTTCTATGCCACAACTAGCTTTCATCAACCTGAGCAATCAAACAACTTTTACTAGAATCATTCAGATGAAACATGTTACCTTTTGTTTTAGTACCTGAAGAAACCACATTTCTAGAACTTCCCAGTATGCTACATTTTCCATCTTTGAATTGAAGATTGTATCCCTTATCAACCATTTTTCCAACATTCAGAAGATTATGCTTCCCTCTTGCCAATAAGTACTTCAAGCTCATTTAGTTCTCTTTCTTCTTCTTCAATATGTCTCATTTATTCATCATATTTGAATACCTTTCTAGAAGAAATTTCACTCGGATCATATATCTGCTTGTCTCTCCCAGAAGTAGTAGCTTTAAATGTAGATTATTTCTTCGGAGGGGCATCACCGAATTCACTCAACACAAAAGCAATAAGTTTACCAATCAACATATCTCTGGTTATATTTGTCACAGTTCAGAGCTCCTCAATGGCTACAACTTTAATTTTGTATGCATCATGAAATGATCTAAGCACTTTAGCAACAATCTCTAATTCATCCACCTGCCCACTAGCACATTTGATACCACACACAAGTTCATTCACTATTTGCATGAAAGTAGTAACTGTAGACATGTAAAATGTACAATTTTGTTTTGGCACACTTGGTCCTGTTTACTAACAACTTTTATTCCCGAATCATACTCTCAACATTTCATCATAATATGTCTCTTAATGTAATGAATCATTATTCATTAAAGTAAGTCTTCCTCCTCCAGTGATTAAATTAATCAATTAATTTAATTAACCTTATATTTTTGTTTAATTAAATAAGTCATTTTATTTAATTAAATTCTCTAAAGTCCTCATATTAAATTAAATAAATAAAAACTTATTTGATTTAATCTAGCATATTCCCCTTTAGTTAAATAAATCAAAATCATTTATTTAATTAATCATTTCCTCTCAATTTTGATTCATCTATTTGAGTCAAAATTGTCAAATCATCTAATTCTTCATTAAATTAATCAAAACCTTGATTTAGTTAATCCCTCTCACTACACTCCTCTAGAGAATGCAACTTGCACAATAAATCAATTACTTTGATCTATTTAATTCTCTATTTTTCCTCACATGACATCAAAAGGGAATATTCCCTCATTTGAATTCAAAAAGGCCAAGTGGATTTGGTCCTTCCAACAAGGCATTTAAACCCTCTTACAAGTCCTTTGCTTTGAGCCAAGCGACATTAACTTCATTTACATTCCCCCTTCAACAAGTCATTTCACAAATTCAAATTCAAATTAATTGCATTTATTGGCACTTTGGCCAAAATGTGGACAACCATCAACCATTCACATAGTGACATGTGGCATTCAACCATTAGATTGAAAGTTAGTCCCACATTGCTCAAATCTTGCTTTCTCTTCCAAATTGAAATATATAAATTGGAGGCTTCTCTCCTCATTATTCATCCACAATCTCATGCAAAGTTACTCTCTTCACATTGAGAGCTAATTTTGTCCATTTCCACTCAACCTTTCATCATTTTTACAATTTGTAGCAAGGTTATGCTCAAATCTCTTTGGGAGATTTGACCATTTCACAATCACTCACATTTGCAACTTAGGAGTTGGGAAAGGGCCAATTTCAACATTCAATTGGCACCAATTCCCCCATGGGATCACTATTTTACTTGCTTAATTAGGATTATCTCTCATTTATTTAAGTTTTTTTCTTCGTTTCTTCCTAGTTTAAGTTTAGTAGATGGATTTCATGGGGAATATCTCATGCTTGCTTGCATTTGATCCAATAATTTGACTTGTTTTTGGTTCTTGTACATTAGCAGGTTTAGGGGTTCACAGTAACATTCTCATCATTACCCATTTTCAATAGTTCATATTTTCCTTTCAGACTCTATAGCTTATCCATTTTGACATTAGCATCACCTCCATATAAATTTTCCAAATTTTTCCAGATCTCATAAGCAGTTCTTGGCTCCATAACATTCGTCATCTCAGAATCACTCAAAGCACTCAACAATGCTTCCTTAGCCCTGATGATATATTCAACATCCCTAATCTCGGCAGTAGTGGTAGGACCATTCTGAGGAATAACATACCTATTTCTTGTAATTTTCTAGTAGGATTCACCAATGCATCTCAAATGACACTCCATTCAAGTCTTCCACAGAGAATAATTTGTTCCATCAAATCTCAGACTATCCTTCTTGCATGTCACCATCTCGGATCACCTCAAGCAGTTAAAATTCTTCTAAGGAACCTACTCTGATACCAATTGTTGGTAATACAAGGGCAGAAAATTGAGAGGGGTGGGGTTAATTAGTTGTCACAAAATTTCAAACTTATTAACCTTTATTCTCAGATTTGATTAATAACAGTGAAATCATGAATCAACAAAAAATTAGAAACACACATAGCACCAAGATTTT
>CM021109.1:43484968-43563045 GCA_007115665.2 Sequoiadendron giganteum
AGATGGAATACAGAAAATTACAAACATGTGGTCTATCAGACCTTCATATGAGTAGGATATGATCTTAAACATACTAAGTTATCGTCTTGTGCACAAAAATATTAAGTTAGAGAGTTTGGAGAATACATTTCTAGAGGAGATGATTGAATGTATCAAGGAAATCATGGACTCTGAGTTTCAGAGCAAGGAAGAAGAAGAAGTAATTTTACATCTGAAGAAGCAGTATAGATTATCATTCATCAAGCTAAAAAGGCACATGAATCAACTAAGGAAATGCATAAACACAAAAAATAGCATCTACAACTGTTGTCTTCATTGGCCTCATGCAATCGATAAGTACAAAGAAAATTTGGAACAAATTAAAACTGAACTGAACAGTATTAGACAAAAATTTGATATGTTTCAGGATCAAGATGGTGCAATCAATAAAAGGATTCAAGAATTATAAACAGAGCATACAAATGTTCAAAACACTAGAAACATGATTGTTGACACCTTTTGGAAAGTAAAGTATAGAACAGAATGCAAACTAAAATAGTTGATTGAGATACTGAGGAAAGGAGAGATATTGGAAGATGCCATCACCATTGTAGAATCCCTCATCAAGATTATCATCTGGACATCTGAAAACAACAGCATGATCATAATCACTAGGATAGCAGTAGAAGCATGGAAGAAGTTTCTTCCGGAGATGAAGGAAAAATACAAAATAATATTTTAACTCAAGTAGGGGATGCATGTTTACAAATTTTGAGCCAGTTTTTAATTAAGTTTTTGGACTTACTCCAAAAAGAGATTAATGTAAGATTTTTTTTTTGGTTTTCATTAATGTCAAAGGGGGAGACAGAGCAGTGAAAAATGCCTTATCAAACTTAATGGGAGTTGTGTCTTTTTGAAGTATTGAAGGTTTGCAGTATGTTGGTTCTGACACTTAGTCATTTTTCACTAAGTGTTGCCATCAATGCCAAAGGGGGAGATTGTTGGCATAAGGCTGCTAGTGTTTTCATTGATGGAAACCTAATTCATTGATCTGGTGCATATCTTTATATTTGTTCATACCAGGAGACAAAATGAAGAACAAGGTATCCGATTGAAGCTAAACCTACTTGCACTACCTGTTTATCAGTTCACATTGTGGATATCAGGGAAGGTTGTTGAGCATCTAGAATATATCAAGTGGTGTACGAGTTAGGAGATCCGGTTGATTAATCTTCTATTTAACAGTGTAGAGAGCCGACTTGGTGAACATAATATGTTGCAGATATTTGAGGAGAAATTGTTTAAGTATTTTTGTGTTCTATCATGTTGATTTGGGTCATCACTATGTTATGGTCAACTTTGGATGATGTGCATTGAAAATAATTTGTGGATTTAGCCAACCGTTGGAAAATACTTTATGTCTTATTGAAGCTGATAGGTAGCGATCAAATCTTTAGCTACGGATATATATAAGTGATTGATTATATCATTTTGATATAGATGCAAACTATGTTGGTGTGTTATGTGAAATTCAGAAGGATAGTCAAGCGATTTCACTTACACATGTAAGATTTGTGAGGTGAATTGTAGCAGAGCAGAGCAGAAGAGCAGAATAAAACAAAAGGTCATTAAATCGACTAATGTTCTTAACTGGAACTATTCTCATGCATTTCCAGATGTTGATTCATAATTCACCACTTTTTTTGTCTTTTGACACTGATTGTAAGGTAGTGAGACTTTATGTTTTTTAGCAGTGAGCTCTAGGCAGTGTGCCTAAATGCAATTGCATTCTCATTTTATAAAACTTATATTTGAGTACTCAAATTCTAGATTAACCTCCACCATGGTTTTTCCCCTAATAGGATTTCCATGTAAAAATCCTTGGGTGATGGTGTTGTGGATAATTTCTTCATATGTTTGCATATTTCTTTCAGTTCAATGTTGTGAGTGGTTTAATGATCAGATTAATAAAGTTAAAATTTGTAGAACACTAATTCACCCCCCTCTCTGTGTTCCCAGTTTCCAGCACATCTAACATAAGATATATATATATTTGTGTACCTTTTGTTTTGGAGCTGCATATATATGTATTGTGTGTGTTGGATGCATATGTAGGAATGTGTTTCTTGGAAATATATAAACACAAAATGTGTGTTTCTTTTGTTGTGTTTCATTTCTCTTTTTCTCTGTGCAGATATGTATGTATGTGAAATTAGATGTATGCAACATTGATATATACTGCTCTCCATGTTTATTGTTTGGGGAATCTAGAATTAAATGCACCTTTTCAGTTATTATTTCTTTCAGCCTCACAAAAGGAGTTGTTAGAATGATAGGCTATATAGTAAGTGTAATAAGGCACATTGATTTCACCATTGATCAGAGTGTTGGATGATGCATGTTCTTGCTCAGGGGTTTGGTGAGAGCCGATGAGGCTCCATGACCCAATATCGTAGGGTGGAGAGAAAGCCTCATTTTGTTGTGTTTCATTTTATATTTTCTCTGTGCAGATCTATGTGTTTTTGACATTTGATGCAAACAACATTCATATGTTTGAAGTCCACCTATGGATATATATGTGTGTTGTCTACATATAACTTTAGATGCATATATATTTGTATGGATCTTCTTTTCTAAGCATATATGTAGACTCTTTTATTGATTTCCACCCATTGCCACTACATGGAAATCATAAATGAAATAATATTTTTGGAACTATTCAACAACAATGAATATTGTGTATAAATGTGTAGTTAACTTTGGAAATGTATATATCGATGTAGATTATTTTTTGCAACTTGAAATATATTTATTGCATGCATTGGATGTATATGTAGGAATCTATTGCTTTGAAATATGTATATGCAAAAAAGTATGTGTCTCTTTTGTAGTGTTTCATTCCTCTTTTCTCCTACATAGATATGTGTGTATGTGAAATTAGATGTAGACAACATTCATATATACTACTCGTCAAGTTTATTGTCTTGCAAATATAGTATGTAGACAACATTCATATATACTCTTCGCCATGTTTATTATTTTGCAAAGATAGTTGTTATTTGTTTCATCCTCAGAGAAGCATCCTTACAATAATAGGTTTTGTATTAACTGTAATTAGGAAGATTAGTTTCACTATCCATCATAGTGGTGGACAATATTTTTTCTTGCTCAGGGGATTTGGCGAGATCCTATGGGGCTCCATGACCCAATAAGACAGGGCAAAGAGTAGGCCTTCTTTTGTTCTTGCTCTTTTTACTTTGTCTATGTGCAAATATGTATGTTTGTGAAATTAGAGACAAACAACATTCATCCCTACATGAATATATATATCTATATGAAATTAGATGCAGACAACATTCATATATAGTCCTTTCTATGCTTATTCTTTTCATAAGATAATTACGATTTTTTTTAATATATGGTTTCTATCCACTAGGAATGGTTGGAATGTGATAAAATAGTTCATGTTCTTCATGCTAAGCCGTTGTTGGTTGTTTATGTATGGCTTCAAGGATAGTTTTTATTTGTCTAGGCCTCAATAATGATTTTCTCAATGTTTCATTTGACACTTAATATACATCCTTGTATTGTAACAAACCCTTATTGAGGTATAAACAGATAATAACTATACTTCAAGAAGAATATGGACTATTTTATTACTTTGCAAACATTTCCACCATAGAGGAACCATACAACAATTAATGTTGATGCCAACCAGTATTTAATTTTTTTGGCCTTCTCTATCGATGCACCAAATGCTTTTAATTTAAAATTCAAGAAACATCTGCCACCTTTTTCCTGAATGGAATGTTGACGTCAGAAGGCTCAAAAACTAGGAAGGCTAATGAAAATTCCAACCAAAGTTCACAGAATAGGGGGATACCACACATCTGGAGGTTCCCATAATTTTTCCCTTTGATGTCTATAGTTTTAATCTTCTTTTGTTGGCTAAGTGTAGAGTATATTTCTCCTACATGTGAGTTCCTAAATTTAGTTCAATGGTGGCATCAATCTTCCATATGACACTTAAAATACAACTTATCCTTCCAAGAATCTACCAATAGAATAAACATAGGGATCACTATGTATGAATTTTGTTTGCATCTACTATGACATGCATACATATCTATACGTAGGTAAAAAATATTGTCCATCACTACAATCAATGGTGGCATCAAACAAAAAAAATCATAGTAACAAACCTATGAAAAAATAGTCTTTTCTCAATAGTACCTTGTTGAAAATGAAACAACATTGCCTTCTCAACACTTTCTTATTGAAAATGAAATAGTATACACTAAGCTAGAGAAGAACAATCAACAATGCAAAAAACCCATGCAAAACCATAGCCACATAACCCATGCAGAACGATAGCCGCAAAATCCCAACCATAAATGAAACAAAATTGCTTTTAACAAATAATATAGGATTTTATCATCACCGCCTTATCAAAAATTGAAACAATATAGCCTTTTCAACAACACTCTATTGAAAATGAAATAATATACCCCAAGCTAGATAATAACAATAAAAAAAGACTACATAATGTTAACAATCTTATTCCGTTGCAAACATAGCCACAAAATGGAAGCCATAAAGAGAAACCCTTCAAAAAATTACAGTAAGGAATCCATGCAAAAATATACTCTTTTCTCAATAGAACCTTATCAAAAATTCAAACAATATAGCCTTTTCAACAACACCTTTTTGAAAATGAAACAATATAGCCCAAGTTACAAAACAATAATCAATAATGCCTAATGGAATCAAACATAAACTATATAAAATTAACTATTTTACTTCGTTGTAACCATAACCACAAAACATAAGCCATAAATCAAACAATATTGGTTTCAACAGTGATCTAGATGGAGAAACCCACAAAAAAATGGATTCACAGTAACATACCCATGCAAAACCATAGCCACAAAACATGAACCATAAATGAAATAATATTCAGTTTAAAAAAAAATATAGTCTTTTCTCAACAACACCTTATCAAAATTTGAAATAATCAACAGTGCCTTATTAGAGATCAGACAACATAGCCTACCACAAACCACACACGATAAATGAAACAATATCGCTAAGGGTTTTCCCGGTATGCACCTCTTCTCGATTCCTTCAAACACACTTCTTCCCACTAGCTTTATGCACGTTGCCTTGTTTCTCAAATCCTAGAAAAACCTACATAACATTAACAATTTTATTCTGTTGCAAACATAGCCACAAAATGGAAGTCATATAAAGAAACCCACAAAAATTCACAGTAACAAACCCATGTAGAAATATACTCTTTTCTCAATAGAACCTTCTTGAAAATTGAAAAAATATAGCCTTGTTTGCATCTAGTATGACATACATAGATATCTGTACATATGTAACATACATTGTCTATCACTCTGATCTATAGTGCCATTACCGATACTTTTGTATTTCTTTTGGAGTCATTGTCCCATGCAAAAAATAGAAAATATCCTCTAACCACCTTCACAAAAAATCCACAATAGATGGTTGGACTTGCATCTTCACATAAGCTTGCCCTCTTGGCATCAACATTAACTGTTGTATGGTATCTATGTAGTGGTGATGGTTTTGTCGAAACTTACCATTTAAAACGTGAGAAGAGGTAGCGAAAGTCTTTGCAATTTTCAATAAGGCATTGTTGGGTGTCCTTATGCGGCTTTACCTACTATTAAAGCTATGAGTAAGAATTGCAAGCTTGTTTGAAGGTTGAAGTTTGACCACCCTTTCCAACACATGTATCAGTATGTATCTATATATATAAGTTTTCATTCATCTATATATGTATATTATCTACATCTAATGCCATGCACATTCATTTATACATGTATTTTTTTAGTCTATATATTTCCAAATAGAAAATTATTACATATGCATCCAACGCATGATGTTGGATTGTATTTGTTGGCATATTTGTTTAAGTGTACCTTTTTAGTTATTATTTCTTTCAGCCTCAAAAATGAGTTGTTGGAATGGTAGGCTATATATTAAGTGCGATAAGAAAGATTGGTTTCACCATTGATCAAAGTGGTGGACAATGTATGTTCTTGCTCGAGGGTTTGGTGAGAGCCCATGGGGATCCATGACCTAATATGGTAGGGTGGAGAGAAGGCCTTGTTTTGTTTTGTTTCATTTCATATTTTGTCTTTGTTGTTTACCTGCACTGTGGGTCTTTACGTTGGTGTTTGCAAGCACTTTATTCTCTTCATCGTAATACATGGATATATATATGTATTTGTAAATGCATGTGTAATAAAAAAAGTGTATAACCAGTTAAACCAATAACAAAGCAACAACAACAAAAGGAAAGGTATATTGATGTGACAAACACTCCAAAGAAAGAAAAGCAAACAAATGTCCAGTCAATATAAATTATACCTTTTTAAGTGTACCTTTTTAGTTATTATTTCTTTCAGCCTCAAAAAAGGAGTTGTTGGAATAAAAGGATATATATTAAGTGTGAAAAGAAAGATTGGTTTTACCATTGATCAAATTGGTGGACAATGTATGTTCTTGCTCGGGGGTTTGGTGAGAGCCTACGAGGCTGCATGACCCAATATGGTAGGGTGGAGAGTAGACCACTTTTTGTTGTGTTTCATTTCATATTTTCTATTTTTTGTTTAGCTACACTGTGGTTCTTTATGTTGGTTTTTGCAAGCACTTTATTGTCTTCATCACAATAAATGCATATGCAATCAAAAAAGTGTAGTTTTTTTAGATGGAGGCTACAATGAAGGAAAGCATGATGCATAACCATAAGCAGCAATAGCATTACACTCTCCTTTAAAGAGTGAATTGTACCTTTCATTCATTGCAATCTCCATTGAAAATGCATTGCATATGCATAGATACATTTACATATACATATGCATATATGTATGCTTTGGTTATTATCCATAAGGAATTGTTGAAAAAAGAATTGGTGTGTGTGTAGGTTTTTTATTTTTTATTTTTTTCCCACATGGTTTTATATTTCCAAGTAGCAAATCCCTACATATGCATCCAATGCATAATGTCGGTTGTGACAACCTAGCTATTATTCCTTTCAACCTTAGAAAAGGAACTGTTAGAATGATAGGTTCTATATTGAATGTGATAAGAAACATTGGTTTCGCCATTGATCATAGTGGTGGAATATGTGTGTTAGATTGCTTGGGGATTTGGTGAGAGCCCATGGGGCTCCATGACCCAATATGGTAGGGTGGAGAGCATCTCTTGTTTTGTTCTGTTTCATTTTATATTTTCTATTTGTTGTTTAGCTGCATCGTGAGTCTTTAATTTGATTTTTACGAGCACATTTTTGTCTTCATCATAATATATGTATATGTATATATGCATGTGCAATAAAAAATGTGAAGTTTTTTTAGATGGAGGCTCGAATGAAGGAAGGCACGATGCAAAACCATAGGAAGCAACAACATTACACTCTTCTTTAAAGAGTGCATCGTACCTTCCATTCATTATAGTTTCCATTGAAAATAAATTGCATATGCATAGATACATTTGAAAATACATTTGAATATATGTATACTTTGGTTGTTGTCGATAAGTCACTATTGGAAAAAGTATTTGTTTACATGTAGTTTATTTATTTATTTATTTATTTTTTTTGGACCATGGTTTTATATTTCCAAGCAACAAATCCCTACATATGCATCTAATGCATGATGATGATTGTGACGTCTTGGCTATTATTCCTTCCAAAATCAAAAAATAACTATTAGAATGAAAGTTTCTATATTGGGCGTAATAAGCAACATTGATTTCACCATTGATCATATAGGTGGACAATGTATGTTCTTGCTCGGGGGTTTGGTGAGAGCTGATGTGGCTCCATGAACCAATATGGTAGGGTGGAGGGCAAGTGTTCTTTTCTTCTATTTCATTTTATATTACCTATCTTTTCATTGGTTGCATTATTCCTTTTTAAGTTGGAGTTTGCAAGCACTTTTTCATCTTTGTTGTGATGTATGTATATGTATTGTTTTCCATAGGGCATTGTTGAGTCTTGCTATCTACCTTTGGCATTATGATTGTAGGGTCCTCAGCCTTGTTCAAGTTCCAACCCTGTAGCAAGTGTGGACCGTAAAAAGGTAGCAAAATGACAAAGAAACTAACTTTATTATGTGTGCCATAGAGACCAATTTTTTGCAAGTCATCGAGCCAAATTCTTGTAGCAAAGAGGAACTGTATAACGGCCTAACTTGGCCCCACATTTCAAGATAGGCGTACCACAATTGCAGCCAGGTTCACTGAAAAAACTTGCTTCCTATTGTAGCCCTGCACCCCCCATCCCTTGCCAAATTTTACACAAGCATCGTAGTGAAGGGGCCTCCATAATAGGTGGTTGTAGACCTCAACAAACTCTTGCCGAGCATGCCTTGCCATCTACATAATTAGCTTCCCACCACTCAAGCAACATGTTTGGTGATTCTTTTTGTACTACAATGCAATCCTTTCATCGGTGCATTGATGCTTTGCCTAATTTGAAAATTTGTAGTGTTTGCAAGGAAATCTATGTCTACATGAGAGTGCGAGCATCAAGTGCAAGTGTCATGTTTTTGAAATTTTCTTCTAAAACGGGTGTCCATATATTTAGTTTAGTGAACAAGATGGATCTAGGCCCACAACCTCTCATCCTTGCAAAGCTTACTCAAGTTGAAGAAATGCTTATAGCTAGAGTTGCTCCAGTTTGTCAAGTGACCCATGCTAGAGGAGGCCAATAAAAATATAGTGGTCATACTATAAGCTTCCCTCAAGACATCACGACCATTGAAACTTTGTTACCGCATCGTCTACATGATCTTGAAGTGGTGATTGTGTGAAGAACTAGCATTCAGGGGATGAACTATGATTGATATTTTTCCAAACATAATGTCATGGCTGCATTAATCTACAAAATTGAGAATGAACCATATTATAGTGATGTTGCAATAGATTGTGATGCTTTAAATTTTTTTCCTACTATAAGTACTGGCATCTCTGATCTTATGTACATAATGAAAGAACTAGTACATAACACAGCTGAACTAATGGCAACTCTAGAAAGTGTTGTTGATGAGGAAGCTAAGCTTGATGACTCATTATCACTTATTCCATTGATTCCAACCCCTCCTCGAGAATTGCAAGCAATTAGAGATGCCTTATAGATTAAAGGCATTAGTGAAAATACTTTTCCTCGGCCTGAGATAAATTCTAGCCCTATCAATGAATATAATACATAAGGGTTATTAAGCATGGCTTTTCCAATCTTGTTCCCCACTAGCACAACAATGCCCCTACAATCAATGTGTACAAATTCACTTATATGAAGATGCATTTCACTTGATGAGATACTATGATAATAGATTTGGGAGGCATGTCAAATTTAGATATTACCTTTATAATTTGATAATAAGACATTGAAGCCAACAGTCAACTTCAGTTTTTATGAAAACAAACTTGGAAGAAAGGATCCGAGAGTCTATTGTTGGTTTGTGAAAATTGCTTCAAGATGCATCAGACACTGAAATAGTGAACCAACTTGTTTGCTTTGCTGCATCTTTGTGAGGAACATGATCGTATTGGGGCAAGTGCCATTAAGAGCTTGCGGCAATGATCCACCAACTTGGTACATAGACCCTCTTCTTTACTTTGAGCTCTGTAGACACAAAATGGCATGATTTCTACAGGGTAATTGATCCTCATGCCCAGCCACATATGCCATACTCTTGAAGACGCTTCACAGACAATGTTGTACAAAACTCCCACATAACAGCCTTGTACATGCACTTGCGGATCATGATTTTCTGTGAAGAGGTTATTGAGAGGATTTTCCACACAAAGGACTACTGGTATAGGTATGAGTGGCAACACCATGGATCATCACATGTCCACGGTTTCTTGGCTTCCAAGTGCCCCGAATATGGACATGCTTGATTGATTCAACCCACATGAGCTTCAATAGGAAAAAAACTTATTTGACCTCTATGTTTCAGCATGGAACCCTAGATCAACTAATATCAAGGGTCCACCACTCATCTTTGGAGGACCCGTGCTTGCTTAAAAGTACAAAAATATTTTTCATGGATCCAATGATGGATTATGAACAACTGTTGAACACGGTGCAAAGGCATACCAAGTGTACTCAATACACTTTCCTTAGGAAACAAGGCCACCAAATACAATGTCGCTATGAAGCTTCGTGGAATACACAACCATCATCGACATTGGTGATTGATAGTGAATTGAACAAATCCTATAAGCTAGAAATAAATGATGAATCCACAACCCTGAGATGATTGCAATTTGGTGAGAAAACGTTGATTGCCATCCAGTCTTGTCTAGATAAATTGTCCTGATCTACATTTCCAAATATGCATAAAAGTCTGAAAAAAATCTGAAAGCTATATTGATATCTTGCAGAGGCTTGAAAATATAATTCCTCTGGGGATAAAGCGTTGCTTTCCTATCAAAAATTCATGATGAACTTGGTTGCATATCACGACATTGGTGCACAAGAAACATTCCATATGCTGCAAAATTTTCCCCTTTTCATCTCAAGCCAACATTTCCTATCTTTGAATGTCAGCAAGTAGACATTCCACCATTTGAAAATAGTTGATAGTGGTGATGAGCTTGCAAGTGGTTACATTCATTGTTACATGCAAAGACCAGCTGAAATGGAGACAGTATCCCTTATTCAATCTACACAACTGTATACATATTGAAAAAACCACAAAGGTGTGGGTTGGCGTCCCCAACCACAACTTGCTATCATCATTGTTTACCCGCTATTCAAGACTGCCCCCTAGAGCAAAGTGATACCTTTGAAGCATTTTTTTTGGTTGGAATTGCTACTATACAAGGCTTTCGAAAATGTCAAGGCAGACATAAGCCTCATGAGAGAAAGCATAATATAGAGCAGGAGGCTATTTTATGTTGTTAGCTATGACCCTTGGCATTTCAATAGAGTTATTGCTCACCTACCAATGAAGAGGAAGGTGATAGTGATACTGATAGTGCGCAATCTCTACCTCCCATAGATGAATACGAATGAGAGTTGCTTTCTCGGCTTGGCTCTACAAATAATGTTTGCTTTGACCAACTGCAACTATTGGGTAGACGAGACTTTGATCTACATCACAAGTGGGACGCACATCATGTTCAAGAGAATCTATGTAGCATTGCTGAATAGTTCATTTCAACAAGTAAATTGTATACAACTCAAGACACTCTTTACTCATTGGTAGCACCTACACTTTGTCATCAACTATCTCCTAAGCAAAAGCTTGCTCTAAATATCATTGAACAACACCATCTTGGACCATCTTCATCGTCACCATTGCATATGATCATCCAAGTATTTGCTAGTACAGGTAAATTGTTCCTTTTAGACAAGATCCGAAGAGCACTAAATACATCACCAAACCAGAGAATGAGTCCTTTGCTTTCTTTGGCACCAACGAGGGTGGCTACTTACAATATTTGTGCCTCCATAGTGCCTATAGCTCTCCGAACACCAATTAGAGATATGAATCCGTTAAAAGGACATCCATTGACCATATTTTAAGAGGACTTCAAACATATTAAGTACATCTTAATTGATGAAATGAGCTTCCTAGGGCCCAAGTTGTTGCTTAAAATAGATAGTCAATTAGGGCAAGCATTCCATGCTAGACATATGCAACCATTTGGTGGTGTCTCTATTATACTCATGGGTGACTTGGCACAACTACCTCCTATTTCAGATAGGCCTATCTACGCTTCTCACTCCACAATGTTGGCTCTTTGGAATACTTTTAATATTGTTGTCATGCTTGACACTATCTTCCACTAGCATGGATAATTTGATACACAACAACAATTTTGTACACTTCTTTTGAATATTTGAAATTTGCAGGCATCCCAGTTTGACTAGCAAACTCTTGTGATTAGAAAAAATGCCATGCTTTCAACTAAGAAAAATCAAGAGTTTGATGAAGCTATCCACTTATTCCCAACAAATAATTTGGTTGCCTTGCAAAATAGAAAAATTCTTTAGAAGTTAAATGTTCCCATTGCAATTAGTGTTGCTAAAAGTTCTTAGCAAATCACACTTGATTATGGTGATGATGAACAAATTCAAGAAGAGCTCTTGCAATTGGCCAGCGAGTAATGTTGACAACAAATCTTTGGGTGGTAGCTGGCTTGGTTAATGGATCATTGGGTTTAGTGAAGGTTGTCATATATGCTAGGGGTGCTAAACCACCTCAACTGCCTGGATATGTTTTTGTCCACTTCCCAAACTACATTGGCCTAGAATGGGATAAGGACAATCCAAGAGCCATCCTCATTCCCCTGATCACACGAGACAACCGAAGGCAGCTCCCCTAGACAATGGCTTGGGCCATAACAATACATAAATCTCAAGGCTTGACACTGGAGAGAGCTACAATAGATATTGGAACTAAAGAAAGGAAAGGAATATCGTTCACAACTCTCTCTTGTGTTAAATCAATAATAGGAATATGCATAGATCCACATTTCTCTTTTGACAGATACTCTAGGCTGAAATTCAACAAATACAATGCACTTCGAATCAAGGAAGAGGCTCACCTCCAGAAATTGTCTGCATTCCCATCATGATGAAATGTTTATGTTCTTGACGGTAACTATACCATATCTCCTTTTCCTTTTCATTTCAATGCATTTAGAAATCCCACCATTCATATTTTTTTCTTCCTTCTTGTTCCCTCCATAATGTAATTGCAATCACTTCTGCCAAGATAGCCAAGGTCTTACTTCTTTAGTGATTTCTAAGAGAAGTTTCTCTTCAATTCTTTCCCTACATTTCCCCTTGCCTCCAACAACAAACGTGGATTCCTTTATGTTCCTTGCTTCACCAAATATTATTTATATTTAATTTTTCTCTCAAAAACTTCCTCTCCTTTCTTCAATGATGTCGCTTCCAAATACATCACCTTGGAACCATTTTTGTCTAACTATATCAGATTCTAACAAATTTAGATTGAAAACGTTTTCAATTGTAACTACAAATATTGACAATTCTTAATAGCTTCGTGCTCACAAGTTTTCCATGCTGTCCAAGTTGCAACTACATTCCATTCATATATATGGTAAGGCTATATCTCCTTTATTCCATATCTTCTTTCACAACTATATATGAAATTATTTATCACAAATTCTATAACTGTATATATTTTTAAAAATGGATAACATTTATTTCAGCTTAACAAAATTGCTAGGTGCTAGAAGAGAATTATATGGAAGTTATAATTGTACACATATCGTCTCTTTCTCTCTGCAGAAGGTATGCATGCATCTTTTTTATATGACCTCTTCTATTGCAAATACATTAAATATTATTTGTTATGAACTACAGAGCTATCTATATTTCCTAATTTAGATATTTTCTACCAATGACACATGTTTTCTGCATTGAACTTCAAATTTTCCTTATGTCTAACTATATTTGATTGAAACCATTTTAGATTACAAACATTTTGAACTATACATACACATCTCCATAATACTAAATAGCTTTGCAATCACATGTTTGGCATGGTGTACAAGTTGCGACTACATTCTATTTACATAGAAGGTAAGTCTATATCTCCTTTATTCCATCTTTTATTTCATAACTACATCTCAAATTGTTTGTCATAAACAATACAACTATATATATTTTTCAAAATGCAAAAGACTATTGCAAAAAAAAAAAAATTCAAGGTTAATGCTAATGATATTTCGACAATCCATAATGCTTAAGATTTTTTGTTACTAGATATTTTTTTTTTTTTGTTTGTGGATGGACAAACTCACACACAATCAAATATCCAAAAATAACATATATTAAGAAAAAATTATCAAGTTCTGAAACATTGGTTTCACCATTGATCATAGTGGTGGGAAATGTATGTTCTTGCTTGAGGTTTTGGTGACAGCCCATGCAGCTGCATGACCCAATATGGTAGGGTGGAGAGCAGGCCTTCTTTTCTTTTGTTCATGCTACATCCTGTTGCAGCCACAAGGTATGCCTACATCTTATTTTTTTAATGCCTTTTATTGCACATCCATATCATATTATTTGTTAGAAATTATAGAATTCTTTATTTTTCCTACTTTACATATTGTCTACCAATGACACATATTCATTACACTAAACTTCACATTTCCTTTTGTTTTTTGGATACCATACTGAAAACAAACAAATTATGTTTCACATAAGATAGTAATGTCTTAGTGAATAATATTTTATCTCAACTTATATTCGTCAGTACTATGGATCTTTTCATAGAATTATAAATTCTATTAGGTCAAACTCGCAACAAGTTCAGTTTTCAAAATGCACTGTGGCATTTTGAAGAAGTAATGTCTTATAAATGACCTTTGACAATGATTAGAAATAAAATAAAATAAATATAGTTTCAAATTTTTGTATCAATCTTCAACAAAAATTTTTTGATGCAATTATCTATTTATTCTTAAGGTTTTTGCATGGCTTTGTTGCTATGAATTTTTCTCAATTGTGGGTTTTTCCATCTCACTCACTATTGAAATGAATATTGTTTGATTTGTGGCTTTTGTTTTGTGGTTGTGGTTGCAATGCAGTAAAATAGTTAATGTTATATAGTTTATGTTAGTATATTGTTGCATTTTCAATCTAGTGTTATTGAACAATCTATATTTTTCCATAGGTTTGTTATTGTGAATTTTGTTGTTCTGTGAATATTGTTACTAAAAATAGTATTCTTTCATTTATGACTTCTATTTTCTGGCTCTTCTTGCAATGCAATAAAATACTTAGTGTTATAATGTTTATGTTTCTTTCTATAAGGAATTTTTGATTATCGTTCTCTACCTTAGGCTATGTTGTTTCATTTTTGAAAACATGTTGTTCAAAGGGTTGTATTGTTTCAATCTTCTATAAGGTGTTTGATAGGGTAGGGTTGGATGGAAACACTCACTGTTCCATGCTCTGGGTCCTTGTTCTCAAGAACTCCTAGGTGACTCTCCCACCTTAACCTTTAGGTCCTATCTCATGTATAGGTACCCCTGGTTCTACTGGCCAACCATACTATCATCAAACTCTCAATCTACCAAGCCAATCTTGGTGCCTTGCCACTAACTCTCCCTTAGCCCTTAATCTTCCCTAAAGGCTAATTACTCCCATCTCTCAATTTTTTCTTTGCAGGGGTGTAGAGATGTTTCTACAAGCTTCACACCATCCTCCTAGGGTTCTTGTAAGTTCACCAAACTCCATTCTTCCATCGCTTTCACCAAACCCTCACCTAGGGTTTTAGTTCCCTAATTCTAGGCTTCCCAATTAGGTCTTTCCTCTGAGAGAATGAAGTAACTCTCCTAAATTCTCCAAAGAACCCCAAATCTTTCTCATGGATCTTGACACCTATACCCTTCTCTCAAAGAATCCTAGAACCTTGGGTCTCCACTGTCCGTACAGTGCTTCAAACTGGATATGTGCTTAAACCTAGGTCCTTTTGGGTCTTTTCCTTGTCTTCTTGCAAATTTTCAAGGTTTTCTCTCATCAAATGAATTGATGGAGTCTCTGCAACGTACCCACAGCTTGGTGACCCTCACTCCATTCCTTTCCAATAGGAAACTTGCTTTGAACGGGCACCCCTACATTTCATAGTGCCTTGCACTTATTGTCTCTCCTAGCCGGGCATTGTCAAGCTCGCCTAGGAGGAGACTTTCTTCATGCCTTTTGGAATCCTATCTATTCCTAGACCTACTATAATTACAAACATGGAGTCTAGCCTCATTCCCCAAAAGGCCATACACCAGGTACAGTGGGAAAGAGAGCTAAATCTCCATTCTTGATAGGTTACCAGTCAGATCAGCAACTAAAACAACAACAAATTAACTACCAAACACACCTACAAATTGAACACTCACCCTAAAGATTAGAACATAACAAATACTACAAAATACAACAAACTACAGAGCCATGTTCGCTCCTAATCACACAAACTAAAAGCAAACACAAAATTTCACACATTCTTCTCACTGTCCACACTTAGCATTCATGAATTTTCAAAAATTACAAAAGCTTCCAATGCCTTCGAACCTTGCTCATAGGTCGAAGCATCCCCTATATAGGTCAAAGAAGGTAGTTATCCTCCCCTTGGTCAGACATTACATTTTTCTTTGTAGCAAAGGTGCAAAATGGGCCATTTTGCAACTTTTGCCAATTTTCTAGAGAACTAGGGAAAGTGAGTTTCTGACCTCATAAACCTTTCCACTCCTGATCACTCCTGATCAAGAAATGTTATTAAGCCTCTAATTCTAACTCAATGGTAAACATGACCTTCTTGGAAATACAATAAACAAAAATTCATCCTAGACTTCTTAATGCCTAGTGTTTCCTAGGTGCTCCTACACCAGTGTTGTCCACAAAATACTGTATTTTTTCTTACAACTAGTACTACTACATTTATGCTTTGTGTTTTGTGGAATGATCCAGACAAAAAGTACGTAACACTATGTATCAATAGTGTTTGTATCTACAATGACATACACACATATCTGCACATAGGGGAAATACATTATCCACCACTACGTACAATGTGTTAATATGTAACTATGTTTTTTGAATTTTCTACATATGACATATATCCAACTTTACACATGCCTTTGTTAGTTACTTCTCTAAATGGTGACATTGATGTTCTATTCTTGATACATCCTCAATGTGTACAGGTCGCTTCCAGTTGGTGTTCCCCTTCAGCTATTGACTCATCGTTTCATGTCACTACATGAAACTACTAGTATATGTTTATCCTTCAAAATCACAAAACTCCAATTAAGTCAGCTCCAAGATGATTTTTGGATGAAACAATCGATATTGCATGGTTAGTTCAAAAACACATCCAAAATAAAAGAGATTTAGTTATGGAACATAATACACTAGGTTAGGTTCCAAATACATCACAACACATTCTTCAAGATAATATTAATTTATCGTGATCAATTGCAAAGAATGAAACAAGTAATGTCAGCCCAAGTAGTATCAATACCATAAACACTATCACTGTTTGACTTCACATAGACAACGAGATACCAAAATCATTATATAGATCGATATGTAGGCATTGTAGGTCTTGCACAATATTTATTCCACCTTTTCTTAAAGTATATGATCATAATACACTAGCACAAGAGGGTAAACCCACTAAATATGCAAAAACAGAGAAGTTTGGATAAACTATAGCACATTGTAGAAGGTGAGATTTTCTTGTAAACTTCTCTGAGTTACGCCAAGGTTGCATCCCAGTATTATTTTGGGGTATGTGCAGGATCATGATGGTTCAAAAAATGGCGATATCTAAGTGATATGATGACCCATGTGGCTGACAACTTTTTTTTACCCAAAATGGATGAAACAAAAAGGGTTTTTAAAGGAGTTTCTCAGTTTTCCACCAATATAAATTATGCTTTACTTTGAATTTAATAAATAATTATTATTCATTTTCTATTTGAATTATGACTAAAGTCCTGATTGATAGGCTGATTGAAAAAAATCTATATCTTTCAAACGGTATCACATTTTTTGAATCCAAAACATGCATCACATTCTATGCTTCACATACTATAGGATTAAAAAAAAATAATAATAATTTCATGAAGTTTTGACCAAGTTAAGGTGGTCAGCCATACGAGTTTTTATATTTTTTAAAAATTGTAATAAATAATTCATAATTAATTATTTACTTGGAAAAAAATTACAAAAAAATATTCATCACATCGATACATGAGTCCCCTACTTATTTCTAAAGTCTTATAAAAAAATATTATCATTTTATTGTGGTTAGGCTAGTTAGGCAGACACCTACTTCTTATTTTTTCCCTGAAATTTAAGTACTACTACATTGAAATTTGAAATTTTCACCAAATAGATATTTTTTAAAAATAAACCTACTAGTTTAAAAACTACATTCAATTTTCTACAGATTCGATACTTACATATTTTTGAAATAATATAGATAACTTATTCAAATTTTTACATCAAGTTGCCTAACTCTGATTTTCTGAATTTTATTGCCACTTAAGGGCCTATTTTTTCCATGATGATCCTGCACATACCCTTTGTTGAAGAAATAATATTATTTTTATATTCACACTACATGTACAAATCCTCATATTCCTCCATTTTACATGGAGTCTTCATTTTCTTATCAACACTTTCTACATTCAAAAGTAGTCCGAATAGAGAAAAACAATTTAGGTTGACTGCTTCCCTCAATTGACTAAACTATTTCGTTAAATTCTCTCTTTGGTCTCGAAGTAATGTTAGCTACAAATAAAAAAATTTTAACCTCTTATTGATCCATTCATATCTCTTCATAAATCATATAATTCAGCCAATTTAGTAATTTGTGACTCAATGGAGTTAATTTAATCTTTGTTATTTTTGGTGGAGCTTGGCCACCTTAAGCAAAACTAATACAAAGAAGTAACTTCATTTATACATTCTTCAAACATGTTCAATTTTTCTTGTAATTTATTATGTGCACTAGCACACTAGTCAGATGTTTTTTCCATTATTTTATCACACAATCTTCTTATGGCCTCTTGTTCTACCTTTTTCCCTAGGTGAAGGAATGATCCTTAAAGGAATCCATCAAAAGCTTTAGTTTCTATTTTAGAGGTAGGGAAACATCAATTTTTACTTATATTAATCCCTCCTAAATGATCTTTACAACATCATCAATCAATTCACTTTTCTTTATATGTCCTTGTAGGATTTCCTTCCTTATGGAAGTATGTAGAATATCACCAAGTTGTAATTTGTGAAGGGAATACATATTAGATAGATCTACCTAGCCTTCACGAGTGGGGATATTCAGAAGTTGAGGGGTTATTACCTATTGTAACTGCATCTACAAAGACAAGAGATCTTTGAGCAAAAATAAAGATGAGGAGCTTTTATCTTGCAGAAGAATCTTTCTTCTTTGTAACCTTACTCTTTGTGTCTTGAATAATCTTAGGATTATCTTCATTCATCTATTCATTACTTTCAGAGTTCTCCAAAGGAGTAGCATTTTTTTCTGGAGGAGGGACAACAAATTTACTTTGTTCAATTCCTTTTGCACCAATTCTCACTAGAGGAGCAGACTCCTCATTCTTCTTTTCATCACCAATAGCCATATTACCTTCAAAAATTAATATATCAATGTCTTGATTTGACACATTATCAATATCATGCAAGATAGTATCATCTGGAGAATCATTATCCATGCTCATCTTCATCTCCCCAAATATCTTGGTTACCTTCTCTTCGGAGCCTTTTTCTTCTTTGTTTTCTATCTCCATTCTAGAGATAATTCTCACTTTTTGTATGTCTAACATGCCTTCTTCTTTATGTTGTCTTAAGGGTCATTGCATATATTTATGATCAGATGTATCTTCTATATTTGTATTTTTTGGAGGATCTTGTGATACACCATAAACACTACCTTGCATCTCATCAATTCTTTTATTTGTAGTGACTTCAATTTCATTTTGAATTTTCTTTTGTATATCCTCATCCAATATCATTAAAGGATCTATTCTTCTCTTGGCCTTGAGCCCTTTTTTTTTCGTCTTATGACAATCATTTTCTTCTCTTCCTAGGAGATAGAGATCCCAAACTTATCAATTGCCTATTGTTTAATTTCTTCATTAGCCTTGATGGCTTCATCTCTTCTCTACCTTAGTGCCTCAATAAGGCTATCTAGATCTTTGTCGACAATTTCATTGAAAGAAAATATTTGCATCATCATATACTCAATGACAACTTTTTCAATTATCCTTTTGTCTCCCATAGGAACATCTAGATGTAGATTCATTTTTTTATTTAGTAAATTATTCTCCATAATTCTATTTAGTATTGCACTAAAGTCAAGGGGATCATGTGTGGCCATTTTATTGGTGAAAAATAGGGTAGACCCAAATGCATGAACAAGAGGATCTACCACTAATTTTTCTAAAGCCCTTAACACTCAAATTATGTAAAATAAGATGTCAATAACAATAAAAAATGCTACCTAACTATTATAGAAACTATGAGGGATTTTTTTAGAGCATAAAAATTTGTGTATCTGGCTAGAAATTTGTTGCTTTTGAGCTACAAAGGACTCATTCGCCTTCAGTGGTGAATGGGTCCTTTTAGGCTTTTGGAAAACTAATTTCAAGATCCCGTTCCTTGATTTTTGCACCCTTGAATTCCCTGTTATCAGCTTCTGGAAGTTTTTATGCAATTATGTAGAGCTCTTTCCATGATCTTGCACTTTCAACAACAACTTTAGCAACTTTGACAATTTTTCTCCAAATCTCACTCAACTTGATCTTCAACCTATAAATCTGCAATCACACATTCAAGGGAAAAAAAAATTATTGTTTGTTAGTGAATGGGGGTTTACCTAAGTCAAACCCCTTGTAGGTAATCAAACGAAGTGATGAAATGAAGCATGAAATATGAAGTATGAAGTATGTAAATGATGTCACCTTGGATGATGTCTTGTGCAACAAACCTGCAAACTAGCATGTAGTGGCCATGAAGAATGTAGATCTTGGATGTGAAATGAAGCTTGTCAATGGATCCTCAATTCAACATTGACTTCTTATCTCAACACAAATGCATGCATTAAACCCTTGAAATTATTATATGACTTTGAATTGCTACAATAAACACTTGAAATCTGCCTTGAAATTCCTTATGAATGCTCTTGAAATGCTCTATAATGCTTGATCTCTTGAATTATTGAATACTTGGATGTCTTGCTAGATATTGTTAGGAGAAACAATGTGAATTAACCCCTTATTTATACTAAATTAGGAGATTAACCCCGAAATTCAGAGAATTAAGGCCGACACTAGATCTAGGAAGAAACATTATTAAATTTTTGCCAAAATGAAATTCAAAAAGGGGGGTCTCATTAAGTGAGGAACCATTTTCCACCTTGGGAAAATGGGTTCTGACTTAGTTTACCAGGACCTAACCCTACGGGATTGAAAGAGGGCAAAAAAACCATTCCAGATCAACCGAGAAAGGGGGGTCCTATTAAGAGAGGACCCATTCGCCATCAAGGATGAATGGGTCCTCACTCAACTTACCAAGACCAAAATTTTCCCAATGAAATATTTTATTAATTAAGTTATGATTGTCATGATATATCTTTGGGAGGTGTCAAAATTAAGGCTTAAAAGGGGGTTCATTACTCTAATTACCCTCAATTAATTAAGACCTCTTAGATAAGTGTGAAAGTTCTCTTTAACACTTTATAACACTTAAACAAGGTACACATTATGTATATTTTATTAGAAAAGGGCCCATTATGCTTAACTAAGAAAATACATCCTAGAAAAGTGTGAAAGTGTGTTACAACACTTTACAACACCTTTGCAAAGGATCAATTAAGGCATGTTTTAGTCAAATAAAGGTCCTAGAATAGTGTGAATTTACTCAACACATTACAACACCACTCCAAGACATCATTAGTTTAGATTTAACGTCAATTACCAAACCAAGTAAGGGAAAAGGCTACTTTTTCCATTACTACAAACCATAGGAGCCTTCTCATTATTTTCTTTAAAGCAATTCCTTTTGATTTTTTTTCTGTAGGGGGGTCTCTTCTTCTTTTCTTTTACTTGCATCTTTCTCTATTTTCTCTAAGACAAAATATTTTACTTCTTCAATTTCCTCAATATCATCCGAATCTTCCTCATTTTATTTTTCTCTTTTTTCCTTTGTTTTAGGATTCACATGTCGAGTCTTAGTGGCCCTTTTCCACGGAGTAATTTGATATGTGGCTTTTCTTTTAGTTATATTTTTTTGAGTGGATTTAGAAGGTAGTGGAGAAAATGTAACAAAAGTAGAGGTTCTATGTAATCTCCTTGGATGAAGACCATCTTCCAGAAGAGAAATTTTGACTTCGGAAGCCACCATAGGAGCATCAGATGTACCCAAATATCTTTTAAATTTCCTCTTTTATTTTAATTTTTGAGTAACGTGGGGCACCCATTTCCTTCAACACTTTGTCAACTTTCTTTTTACTAATTTCTTCTCTCTTTTTGGTAAATTTCATCCATGATATCTCTATAAGTTCCAAATCTTTTGATTTTAGGATCTTTAGTTTTTGACAACAGAATATCTATGTAACTTTTCATAGATCTATCCTCAACCTCATAAGGTACTTTAGATATACATATAGTTCTAGGCTCTACTACTTCCATAAAACAATGATCCTTGTTTACCATAAAAATTATTTCATTTTCATATCTCTGGACCAAACCAAATGATATCCTATACTTCCCCTCCAATAATTTTTATAAAATCTTAAAGAATCCCCAATAAATTTTAGTATATGATTGTTCATCTAGAAAACCATCTGTATGCTTCTTGATTTGAGTAGCTACCAGAGTGAATTTATCCCACATTTTACCTTTGAAGCCAAGTAATTAATTTAGAAAGAAAACGGTAAGACATATGATCAAAGAACCAAACTTGAAGTTTTACTTGGTCTCCTGTGTGTTCAAGTGTAGGATTTTCCTTAGTTGTTAATTTTTGTTACAGACCCCATGTGTTCAAATGCAAGATCTACCTTAGTTGTTAAGCTTCTCAAGGCACTTAGGTCTGATAGAAATTATTGAACACAAAGATGTGCTGAGAGGGGGGGTGAATCAACATATATTAGAACTTAACTAATTTCATTTGTAGATTAACAATGAAAAATATTAACTGAAAGGAAAAAAAGATAACACATGCATCACATAGAGACGCCAATATTTTATGTGGAAAATCCAATGAGGAAAAATCCATGGTTAGGAATAACTCACAATATATGTAACTCACTACTAATAATAAATTATAATGTTTGAGGTTCACTACCTATGGACTTCAAGACTAAGGTATACTACCTTAGAAAAGATACAATGGACCTGATGAGACTCACTATCTTAGAGTAGGATTCATGAATTTTAGAGTAAGAAAATGATTATGAACTACTTTGAAGGAGCATCTAACACATGATGATGATGCAATCACTATTTTGCACAATTAGCCCTCTAAATTGATTTTAGACAGTTCATATTTTTTCATTTTTCTCTTTCACTATACATTCAAAAGCATCACCTTCATAAATTAATTTGATCTTCTATATATATCCTTTAGAATCACAAAACTCCAATGAATTCAGCTCCAAGATGACAATTGGATGAAATAATTAATATTGCATGGGTTCATTCCAAAACACATCCAAAACAAAAGAGATTTAGTTATGGATCATCATACACTATGTCAAGGCCCAAATGCATCACAAAAAATTCTTCAAGACAATATTAATTGATCATGATCAACCACAAAGAATGAAATAAGTCATGTCGGCCCATGTAGTATCAATACCATCAACCCTGCCACTATTTGACTTCACATGGCCCGTGAGATACCAAAATTGTTATGTAGACAAAGATGTAGGAATTTTTGATCATGGACAATATTCATTCAAAATTTTCTTGAAGTATCTGATGATAATGTACTAGCGCAAGAGGAGAAACCCACTGAATATGCAAAAATAGAGCAATCTAGATAAGTTGTAACACATGCTATTATTCAAAAAGTAATCTTACGAACCAATACAACACATGAAACGAAGAAGTATAATTGTATGAACAAAAATGGACATATTCATAGAACCCCAAGATCATTCCATTACTTTTGAAAGAATACAGAGAATTCTATCAATCTTTCACCATTTCTTTCCTCTGTCAGGGTTCATACTAGAACATTGTTACATACAACATTTACTATCGGAAGTGTGATGACATGATTTATTGGATGTGTCACATTTACAAGATAATCATCCTTCCTGTTGGCAACAGAAGGGAAGACAACTGAGAGGGGGGTGAATCAGTTGTCAAAAAATTTCAAACTTATTAAAATTATTAGCCTTTATTCTCATATCTGATTAGTAACAGTGAAAGAATGAATCAACAACACATCAGAAACACACATAACACCAATATTTTTGTGTGGAAACCTTGTTAGGAGAAAAACCACTATGGAAGTTAATCCACAAGCTATACCCTGTTAAAAGTATAAGAATAATATATGAGGAATGCACATGCATTCAGGCACACTACTCAAAGGAAGACTCGCTATCTTACAAAAAAAATTCAGATCAAATACATCAGAAGAATTTGAACTGAGAAAGTAGCATCTACTAATGCCTGAGTACAGTTTTGATTAAGCACATGAACACTTCTTCACACTTTTCTCTTCCTTCGAATGATATGAACCTTTTTCACACATAACACTCAAACACTTTTCATTTCACATGCTTCTCAAATGAAGAAACAATCACTTATATATATCCGCAACAAGAAATTACATTGCTTCATGTTGGCTTCAAACACAATAATAGAATGAATGCAAAATTTGGCCAAAAATAATAAATATTACCAATGCGCATCAACCAAGGTCGGCCACAACATAGTAGAGATCGAAAATAATGTTCTCGAGCACAAAACACTTTCAAAGATTCTTTCTCAAAGATCCACAACGCGCTTCAAACACCTTGTCAGCCATGAACATGAAAAACATGAACATGCAAGAGAAAATCTCGGATCGTGAGCACAATGATTAATGCAGGCGTGCAAAATAGATAGAACATGATCTAGAAATATCCATGAACACCATAGTAACATATGCAACAACTCATATTATCAGATACATGCTATCTTTTTCCATGAAGACCATTTGCAGTAACATAATAGCTTTCATAACACATAAACTTATAACTTGCTCAAATCTTCATGCTCACCTCTGAAACTTTTAGAGTAGAAACTAGATAGGCTTGAAAATAAACCATTTAATCTGCAACATCTCACTATCAACATACTAAAATTTCTACCATATTGATCTTCACTGCTTCACAGACAACCTATAACATATTTTATTACAATTTTCTCAATATCCTCGACATATACAGTCTTAAAGACATTAATGCTAATAGTGCTGACATCAATGAAAACCACATATCAGCAACCTGACCACAACATCCAAAAGTCTCCCCCTTTGGCATTGATGGTAACACATGATGTGAAAAACACACCATCAATGCAACTGACTCTTCTTCCAACAATCTCTCCTTTACACATTTATCTTCTCTCCCTTAGTTCTCCAAGAGTTTTTCACATTACTCTTCTCCCCCTTTGAAATCAATGGAAAAGGTACATAAGCTCTGAACCCCATATCTAAATCTTCTGACTACTCCCCCTAAGTAGCAACCACCACAACATCAATCTGAATCAAGATATGATTGTGAATGCATAGACTGATGCAAAGACTGTGCGTCTTAGTGCTGCTTAGGAGGGGTAATCACCCCTAACTTCCCTCTGAGATACTCAAAATTATCCTTGGGAAAAGGCTTAGTAAATATGTCTACAATATGTTCCTTAGTAGGAACATACTCCAGTCTAACTTTCTTATCACTCAGCTTATCTCTCAAAAAGTGGTACTTGATAGATATATGCTTGGTCTTTGAATGCAGCACTAGATTCTTAGAAATATTTATAGAACTTGAGTTATCATAGAATATGGAAATAGGTTCATCATATACAACTCTGATATCTTTCAACATCTATTTGATCCACAATACATGAGTTCAATTGTTAGAAACAATAATAAATTTTGCCTCTGCAGTAGACAAAGAAATGACATTTTGCATTTTGTTGAACCATGAAATCAGTTTCTTTCCCAAGAAAAATGTGCCACCACTAGTACTTTTCCTATCATTCACATCTCCTACCCAATCAGCATTAGTAAAGGCACTTAAAGTAAGATCGTCATCTTTAGGATACCACAAGACAAAATCAACTGTTCCCTTCAAGTATCTAAAAATTCTCTTCACAACAATCACATGAGATTCCTTAGGATAGGCTTGATATCTAGTAACAATGCATACAACATTCATGATATTAGGTCTATTTTGAGTCAATTAAAGCAATCCACCAATCATTGATCTGTATCTAGTCTAATTTTCCTTCAAAGAATCATCATCTTGTGTCAACTTACATATGGTCACCATGGGTGTACCGACTGCTTTTGAATCTTCCATACCAAACTTCTTTAGCAATTCTCTCACATACCTGTACTGCAATATAAATATCCCTTTATCTACCTATGTAATTTTTAATACCAAAAATAATTTCAACTCTCCAATCATGGACATCTCAAACTCATTATGCATCTCATTAGAAAACTTCATGCACAAACCATCATCTCCTCCAAAAATGATATCATCAACAAAGACTTCCACAAAAAAATCTTTATCATCATCAATCTTGAAATATAAATTACTATTAGTAGTACCTTTTTTAAATCCAAGCTTCAACAAATACTTATCCAATCTGGCATACCAAGCTCTAGGGGCTTGTTTGAGTCCATATAATTCTTTCTTCAACCAACAAACCATATATCCTTGATCATTCAATTGAAATCCATCAGGTTGCTTAATATACACCTCTTCCTCTAATTCACCATTTCGAAATGCTGACTTGAAATCCATCTGATAAACTTTGTTGTTTTTGTAAGTAGCATAAGCAAGAAATAGTCTCACAACTTCAATTCTAGCAACAGGAGCAAAATTTTCTTCAAATTCAATTCCTTCCATCTGAGAGTATCCTTTGCATACCATTCATTTTTTTTTTTTGATAACTTCAACCTTGTTCATTTAGTTTGTTTCTAAAGACCCATTTAGTTCCAATTACATTTTCATCTTTAGGTCTAGGAACAAGAATCCATGTATTACTTTTCTCATTTTTTTGTAGTTCTTCTTTCATTGCTTCAATCCAATGTTCATCTTTGCATGATTCATTGACATTACATGGCTCGGCCTTTGAAATTAAACAATATTATTCTTCAATTTTTCTCCTAGTCTGGACACCTTTATTCTTATCTCCTATAATCTATTTTTCTGAATGATTTAATCTCACATACCTTGGAGTCTTAGAGTGTTCTTGAATTTCAAGCTCTTGTGATCTATCTTATGTACTTTCACTAGTCTCTCCTCCTTCTTGATCTTCTTGATTCACCAGAACAATCTGAACTTGATTTGAAGTCTGAATCTTGTTTGTACTATCATTCTAATCATTACAATCATATCCATAGGTAATGGATGGTCTAACAATGTCTTCATCAACCTTAACATTTTCACTTTCAACCATTTTCTTCAATCTCTTGTTGTAGCACCGGTAGGCCTTACTCTTAGTAGAATAACCAAGAAAGATTCCTTCATCACTTCTAGCATCAAACTTTCCTATATCTTCATCTCTCCTGATATAGCATTTACTCCCAAAGATTTTGAAATGTCTAATAGTAGGCTTATGACCAAACCATAGCTCAAAAGGAGTCTTACCAGTATTACCTTTGATTTGTACCCAGTTAAGGATATAAACAACAGTACTCACAACTTCTCTCAATAGATATGAGGGCAATTTCCTTCCAACATCATAGTTCTAGCGGCATCTTGAACTATCCTATTCTTTCTTTCCACAACTCCATTTTGTTGAGGGGTCTTTAGTGCAGATAATTGTTTTTTTATCCCATGTTCTTCACAAAAATAATTAAACTCATTGAAAGTAAATTCACCACCTCTATCTAATCTCATACACTTAATCATTAGCCTATCTCTGTCTCAACCATAGCCTTGAATATCTTGAACTTTTCTAGAGCTTTAGATTTCTCCCTTAAGAAATTAACCCACATCATCCTAGAGTAATCATCGATAAGCAACATGAATTACCTATAACCTTGTAGACTTCTGATTCTAACAGGATCACACAAGTCAGTATGCACAAGCTCCAACAATTCATTTGAACAATTTTTTTTGCTCCGAAATGAAATTCTAGTTTGTTTTCATAACTAACATTCCTTTCATATGGTATTAGTAGGCTTCACCAACTTGGGAATATCTCTCACATCTTGTGAGGAACTTATCTTGATAATATTGTCAAATTTTACATGACACATTCTTCTATGCCACAACTAGCTTTCATCAACCTGAGCAATCAAACAACTTTTACTAGAATCATTCAGATGAAACATGTTACCTTTTGTTTTAGTACCTGAAGAAACCACATTTCTAGAACTTCCCAGTATGCTACATTTTCCATCTTTGAATTGAAGATTGTATCCCTTATCAACCATTTTTCCAACATTCAGAAGATTATGCTTCCCTCTTGCCAATAAGTACTTCAAGCTCATTTAGTTCTCTTTCTTCTTCTTCAATATGTCTCATTTATTCATCATATTTGAATACCTTTCTAGAAGAAATTTCACTCGGATCATATATCTGCTTGTCTCTCCCAGAAGTAGTAGCTTTAAATGTAGATTATTTCTTCGGAGGGGCATCACCGAATTCACTCAACACAAAAGCAATAAGTTTACCAATCAACATATCTCTGGTTATATTTGTCACAGTTCAGAGCTCCTCAATGGCTACAACTTTAATTTTGTATGCATCATGAAATGATCTAAGCACTTTAGCAACAATCTCTAATTCATCCACCTGCCCACTAGCACATTTGATACCACACACAAGTTCATTCACTATTTGCATGAAAGTAGTAACTGTAGACATGTAAAATGTACAATTTTGTTTTGGCACACTTGGTCCTGTTTACTAACAACTTTTATTCCCGAATCATACTCTCAACATTTCATCATAATATGTCTCTTAATGTAATGAATCATTATTCATTAAAGTAAGTCTTCCTCCTCCAGTGATTAAATTAATCAATTAATTTAATTAACCTTATATTTTTGTTTAATTAAATAAGTCATTTTATTTAATTAAATTCTCTAAAGTCCTCATATTAAATTAAATAAATAAAAACTTATTTGATTTAATCTAGCATATTCCCCTTTAGTTAAATAAATCAAAATCATTTATTTAATTAATCATTTCCTCTCAATTTTGATTCATCTATTTGAGTCAAAATTGTCAAATCATCTAATTCTTCATTAAATTAATCAAAACCTTGATTTAGTTAATCCCTCTCACTACACTCCTCTAGAGAATGCAACTTGCACAATAAATCAATTACTTTGATCTATTTAATTCTCTATTTTTCCTCACATGACATCAAAAGGGAATATTCCCTCATTTGAATTCAAAAAGGCCAAGTGGATTTGGTCCTTCCAACAAGGCATTTAAACCCTCTTACAAGTCCTTTGCTTTGAGCCAAGCGACATTAACTTCATTTACATTCCCCCTTCAACAAGTCATTTCACAAATTCAAATTCAAATTAATTGCATTTATTGGCACTTTGGCCAAAATGTGGACAACCATCAACCATTCACATAGTGACATGTGGCATTCAACCATTAGATTGAAAGTTAGTCCCACATTGCTCAAATCTTGCTTTCTCTTCCAAATTGAAATATATAAATTGGAGGCTTCTCTCCTCATTATTCATCCACAATCTCATGCAAAGTTACTCTCTTCACATTGAGAGCTAATTTTGTCCATTTCCACTCAACCTTTCATCATTTTTACAATTTGTAGCAAGGTTATGCTCAAATCTCTTTGGGAGATTTGACCATTTCACAATCACTCACATTTGCAACTTAGGAGTTGGGAAAGGGCCAATTTCAACATTCAATTGGCACCAATTCCCCCATGGGATCACTATTTTACTTGCTTAATTAGGATTATCTCTCATTTATTTAAGTTTTTTTCTTCGTTTCTTCCTAGTTTAAGTTTAGTAGATGGATTTCATGGGGAATATCTCATGCTTGCTTGCATTTGATCCAATAATTTGACTTGTTTTTGGTTCTTGTACATTAGCAGGTTTAGGGGTTCACAGTAACATTCTCATCATTACCCATTTTCAATAGTTCATATTTTCCTTTCAGACTCTATAGCTTATCCATTTTGACATTAGCATCACCTCCATATAAATTTTCCAAATTTTTCCAGATCTCATAAGCAGTTCTTGGCTCCATAACATTCGTCATCTCAGAATCACTCAAAGCACTCAACAATGCTTCCTTAGCCCTGATGATATATTCAACATCCCTAATCTCGGCAGTAGTGGTAGGACCATTCTGAGGAATAACATACCTATTTCTTGTAATTTTCTAGTAGGATTCACCAATGCATCTCAAATGACACTCCATTCAAGTCTTCCACAGAGAATAATTTGTTCCATCAAATCTCAGACTATCCTTCTTGCATGTCACCATCTCGGATCACCTCAAGCAGTTAAAATTCTTCTAAGGAACCTACTCTGATACCAATTGTTGGTAATACAAGGGCAGAAAATTGAGAGGGGTGGGGTTAATTAGTTGTCACAAAATTTCAAACTTATTAACCTTTATTCTCAGATTTGATTAATAACAGTGAAATCATGAATCAACAAAAAATTAGAAACACACATAGCACCAAGATTTTTGTGCAGAAACCCTGTTAGGGGAAAAACCATGGTGGAGGTTAATCCACAAGTTATACCCTATTAAAAGTATAAGAAGAATATATGAGGAATGCACATGCATTCAGGCACACTACCTAGAGCTCACTACTCAAAGGAAGAATCGATGTCTTACAAAAAATACTCAGATTAAATCCATCTCAAGAATTTGAACTGAGAAAGTAGCATCTGCTAATGCTTGAGTACTGTTCCGGTTAAGCACATGAACACTTCTTCACTATCTTTCACTCTTCTTCACACTCTGCTCTGCCTTTGAATGATCTGAACCTTTTTTGCACATAGCACTCACATACTTCGCATTTCACATGCTTCTCAAATGAAGAAACAATCACTTATATATATCCACAACAAGAAATTACATTGCTTCATGTCGGCTTCAACACAATAATAGAATGAATGCAAACTGTCGGCCCAAAACAATAAATATTATCATTCTGCATCAACCAAGGTCTACCACAACATAGTAGAGATCCAAAATAATGTTCTCAAACACAAAACATTTTCAAAGATTCTTTCTCGAAGATCTAAAACACACTTCAAACACCTTGTCGGCCATGAACATGCAAGAGAAAATATTGGATCACAAGCACAATGATCAATACAGACATGCAACATAGATAAAACATGATCTATAAATATCCATGAACACCACAGTAACATACACAACAACTCATATTATCAGATACACATTATCTTCTTCCATGAACCCCATTTGCAGTAATAGAATAGCTGTTAGAACGCAAAAAACTTATAACTTGCTCAAATCTTCATGCGCGCCTCTGAAACTTTCAGAGTAGAAACTAGATAGGATTGAAAACAAAAACTTTAATCCACAACATCTCACTATCAACATACTGAACTTTCTACCATACCGATCTTCAGTGCTTCACAAACAACCTGTAACATATTTTATTACAATTTTCTCAATATCATCGACATATACAGTCTTAAAGAAATTATTGCTAATAGTGTTGACATAAATGACAACCACATATTATAAAATAAATGACAACATCCAACACTTCCTCCATAACATAAAAAGAAACCTTCTTTGTGAAAGAATGTTGATCGCCATATATCATGACTGTACCATAGAGTCTACCTTGTGAGTACTTTAGCACAACTTCTGCAACATATCTTTGTGTGTGGTACATCAACCTATGATTATATCAATGTAGATATATTATGGACACATTAAAGCATGAGTATCATCCTCCAAAATATACTTAGTTAACATACTAATAATTATTCTTCCTTGTGCAGCTCTGCATACTTGCTCCAACTGATATCACAACATGGCAACTATCATCGAAGAGTGTACATACATCAACATCACATTTGACATCAATGAAAACCTATATTGGGTTGACATCAATGATAAAACCTATTACCCAGATATTTTTCTTCAACAATGCATACTCTTATTGTATGCACACAAATCAATTTTTTTTTGTTAAAAAAAGATCAATTTACCTAGTGCATTAAAAAAATTAAATTTTTTTATTGCCTATTTTACTATTTTTCCATGGGTTTGGAATAGAGACCTTAATGATTTCTAAACAATCTATGTTCACTAGAAAATAGATAATAAATATAATAAAAAAACTAAATATATTCAAAATTATACCCATTGGAAACATCATTTTGATTGCTCTGATCCTGAAACTCATCTCGTCATATTCATTCCATTTTCTAGTTCAACCAAAGATTGAAAATATAAAATTTTGATGAAAATCTAAGGCCTAAGGTGGAAAGGTCATCTTTAGTGCCTTCATTCAAATGACCTTTGAATGAAGGTACCTTCATTTAAAGGTATTAGAGTACCTTCATTCAAAGGTACACCATTTCCATGATTTTTTTTTGAAAAAAGGTTCAAACGAAGTCAATTTCCAAAAATGGAAAAAAAGGAGTTTCATTTTAAGGTCCCATTTTTCCTTTTATGGAAATTTCCATAAATGGAATAGAAAGGGACCTTTGTTTGAAGGTCCTTTCTTATTTTTTTTATGGTAATTTCTATAAAAGGAATATAAATGGACCTTTAAATGAAGGCACCTTTTTTCTATTTTTGAAATTACCTTCGTTCAAAGGATTTACACCTTTGAACAAAAGTCAACCTTCAAGAAAAGGTACTTTTTGACTCATCTTCGAATGAAGGAACATTCATTTGAACAAATACCTTCAAACGAAGGTCTTTTTCACTTTTTACCTTCATGTGACTTAAAAATGTGATGTCACAATTTTGGGACTCACTATGGGTTTAGCCTATTTTAAATATTCATGAAATAAGTTAGTAATTATTACATGGAAACAATTATATTCTAATTATATTCCATTTTAATCAAATATAAGTATGAATGTGGTATAAATAACTGAATCTTGTATGTACCCTCTTATGATAGTTGTGTGAGTTAAAATATGGAGTTGTTGTCTTGTATTGTCTAGGATGTGTCATGACACACCATTGGTTTTTTTAGCATATTACAATTGATTATAATAACTTGCATAAACTACCAGAAGCTAGAACTTGAGATCACCTTTGGAATTTTGAGTTGAGAATTTGATTGGTAAAATTTATCATTAACACATGATATAGAGTTGGAATCATTGATATTTTAAAAATTGGATATGTGAATAGTACTAAGATGGTAATGTAAGTTGACAACTTAAAAAACTTGATAGTATGGAAAGATGAGTGTAGGATCACCTCACAATACTATGACCACTTATTTGGCCAAAATGGGACATTAAAATCAACATTTTTAATCATATTCTAACTTTCTATCACTCATAGAAACTAAACTATTAATAATTTGAAGATGATGTAAAGTAATAGTTTTTGAGGTTTTTTTATCTAGATTGTACATTTAAAGAAAAATAAAATTAAGAGATGATTTAAGAATTTTTTATGTTAATCTTGAGTTCCTATCTCAAGAGTGGAATGTGATGGAACCCCTCAAATAATTTTTATATGGTTCCATTTAAGTCTTGCAATATTTGACTTTGACCCTTGTTCTTTTGGCTTAAGGTTATGCTCCTCACTAGTGCTTAGAGTTTGTGTTGTTAAAACCCTTTCAAATCAATCTTTAAGTCTAAGGGTCTTGGTTGGAATTCTATTTTGTCACTGACCTTCTAGTGTAGGTTCTCGGTTGTCTAAGTTATGACTCATGCCATCAAACTCATTCAATTACTGGCCCCTTGGTCCTAGTGTTACCTGTCGATTCTCATAATCATTTTAAAACATTGCCTTTTTTTTGTGAGGTCAGTGTCCTTAAAAAATATTTTACCTAAGTCTATGGTCGAGTTATAATATTTACCTTGGGAGCTAATCCATATATGCATGTCTCTGAATGTCATCTTTCTAATGATGGCCCTCTTTTAAAAATTAACATTTGTGGCATGTGCATATTTTTGCTATATAATGACCATTCAATCATCACAAGCAAATCTCGGCTGTTCCCCGCATGCACTCTCTATTTTATTCACCATTAAAATATTTAAGCAGGATGGCAGGTGATTGCCATGCGTCATGATAGGCGATGGGACCATTTCTTCCAAAGGGTCAGTATGTGGACTTTTGAGAAAGATCGATGACCGATTTCACAACAAGTGTCTTCATTTGGACCATTCCCTACACGCCCATGGGTATGTGCAGTATCATGATGGGCCAAAAAGTGGTGATATCTAATTGATATGATGGCCCATGTGGCTAACGGCTTTTTTTTTACCCAAAATTGATGAAACAAAAAGGGTTTTTAAAGGAGATTATCAGCTTTCCACCAATATAAATTATGCTTTACTTTGAATTTAATAAATAATTATTATTCATTTTCTATTTGAATTATGACTAAAGTCCTGATTGATAGGCTGATTGAAAAAATCTATATCTTTCAAACGGTATCACATTTTTTGAATCCAAAACATGCGTCACATTCTATGCTTCATATACTATAGGATTAAAAAAAAATAATAATAATTTCATGAAGTTTTGACCAAGATAAGGTGGTCAGCCATACAAGTTTTTATATTTTTTAAAAATTGTAATAAATAATTCATAATTAATTATTTACTTGGAAAAAAATTACAAAAAAATATTCATCACATCGAGACATGAGTCCCCTACTTATTTCTAAAATCTTATAAAAAAATATTATCATTTTATTGTGGTTAGGCTAGTTAGGCAGACACCTACTTCTTATTTTTTCCCTGAAATTTAAGTACTACTGCATTGAAATTTCAAATTTTCACCAAATAGATTTAAAAAAAACAAAAATAAACCTAGTAGTTTAGAAACTAAATTCAATTTTCTATAGATTCTATTCTTACATATTTTTGAAATAATATAGATCACTTATTCAAATTTTTATGTGAAGTTTCCTAACTCTAATTTTCTGAATTTTATTGCCACTTAAGGGCCTGTTTTTTCCATGATGATCCTGCACATACCCCCATCCATTCTGGGTATTTAGGTGAAGTAGTCATATGGGTTGGAAGGCATTGGACATGTATTACCTTTATGTGGTGGGCTCGATATATTTTTGTGATCGGCTAGAGGTATCAAAGGGAAATCTATAATGGTGTTGGGTGACATGGTCAAATTTTGAGCGCTCCCCACCACCCCGTTGGACTTTATTTGATATTTATAAAATGCCACGGGCTAGTGAGAAAGGTGAAACCTATCGCTTCATGGAGGGTTCTACCAATATATCGAGGCAATGTATGTTTAATAAGGAAAGAGATCGATGGTTGATGACGGGTGACATGGGTCAATCTTGACCGCTCCCTACCATCCTATGGGTAGCCCACTTGTATCTTTTGTTTCTCAACGGGTGAGCAGGCGACTACGACATGGAACATTTAAAAGGATCTAATGGACTTTAGTGGAGATAGTGTACTACAAAAATTTGGCCGAGACTTCCCTAAGATTAAAACGACACCAAATAAGAACTAATTCTTGGGCATGCATTTGAGACTTGGGAGTTAATTTTGATTGCGATCGTCAATTCTGTTAGGTGTTGGTACACGTGGGAAGGTGAAATTGAAGAAATAAAGAGTACTGGCTGATATTTTTTAGGTTAAATCATGAGCATTCCCCATTGTCTTGTTGTGATGAATTACAAGTGAATTAATTCCCATGGGTGAGCGGCTAAATATGACACGACAAGTTTTATCAAGTGCTAAGTTTATGATTTATTATGCAGATAGAGTGGGTGTTTATCCACTTGATTTTTATAATTAGGGAAAGGCATCGAGCACATGCAAATTAACATTTTCATAATTTATCATCCTGATTGATCATCTGTTGATTTTCCTCAATGTGTGATTGATGGCTGAGGTTCAAAATCAAAGTAGTTGATTGCCAAATCTCTCACACAAGCTTTCTTGGAGCATTAATGCAGACACTCTTTGATTGCTCTATTTAATTAATATTTAGTTCTTAGTATTCTCACCATTTGATTTCTTCGAGAGTTGGGAATCTAAGTAGGAGAGTGTGAAGTTTTTCTTAGTGATTGTAGAATTTGAGCTAGCTATTTTTACGTTGAGGGTGGTGTATTTGTCCTAAGGAAATTTGGTGAGTTACTCTATCAAGAATGGGTAAGGTAAGTGTGTCTGTTAGCCCAGTCCAAAGGTCTAGGAGACTCAATCTCCTTGAGTCTCAAGGTGACCCTCCCAAGAATGAATAGGATATGCCTGAGGTCCCTGTGACTCTAAAGAAGAAAGCAAGAGATGATAGGAAGTTTGCACACGGTGTTCTCAAGCACACTTATCATTTGGGGAGCAGAATTGTCTCAAAGGAATTGGTCAAGGATAAGGAGAAGAAAATTTATAGGCCTGAGAGGGAAGCTACGAGAAAGAATAAGTATCATCAGGCTTACATGGGATGCCATCATTCACCCATTGAAGTCTCAGATGATCCCTCTAATAGTTGAACTAAAATTTATTCAAGCTATCGCTAGTATCTCATGGCCATGACTAATTTGGTTGATTCTGAGGATGAGGTGGTGATGGCTACTCCACAGTTGATAAGGACACCAAGTGGGCATGCTTACTCTACTGCTAACAAGGTAGAGTAGTACCTCATTTCCTTTTTGAGCGGGTGCTTGGTTTTTGGTCCTTTGTGCTGACTTGTTTCCTTTCGGCTGGTATGTTGTGTGGGTTTCTATTTATTTATGCCTTTGGTTTTGATGGTGACACTTCCTATTTTGGTGTGAAATGTGCCCATTTTTGATGTTGTGACAACAACATCTTTTGGAAGGCTAGTGGGTCTTCTCCAGCTGACAGGTTTTGGAATTTTTCTTTTTTCTTTCCCATGTCCTACCGATGATTACTTATAATTGTCTGGGAAATATATCGAACTCTAGTGAAATTAAATTTTGAAATGAAAGTGAAATTCAATGTGTGATTCAGCCCGATGCCTTTTTCTCCCTTATAAAAGGGATTTTAAGGCTGATTACAAAAGGGGGCCAGTTTGTAGTTTTTCTTTGAGGGGGTCACATAGAGACATAAAAGAAAACTGAACTCTCTAGTAGAGGTTCTAGGGATGAATTTAATCAATATGTGCATGGTTATCTAATAATAATAGTGATAATATATATAATGGTAGTATCAAGTCTCTACTGTTTGCTCTCCTATGTACAAGTTATACAAACTATGAATGATATAATAAATGGTTATCTTATTTGTCTTTGTTGGTTTCCAATAGATGTACTACTCTATTCTTGCTCATTAATTCAATTTATGGATTTAAATTCTTGAATATAATGGTAGGTTTAAAATAATTCATATATGAGGATGCTAGTAAGAAGTAAATGGTTGAGATATTAAGTGGGAATACTGTAATGTAGTGTTTTTAGGGCTTTAAGTATTTATCATGTATGAAAATAGTTGTCAAATCGTGTGGGTATTAGGATTGAATTTGTTCCAAGGATATGGAACTAGTTTAAGCTAAGTAATTATAATGGAATTGTGATATCCTATTCAACAATTGATCACAAAATTAAAATCAATTTACTTATCAATCTTGTTGTGGGTGTGTGTGGAGTTTAATGAATTACATTTTCTCTTGTTTCAGTTAGGTACTACCATGAAGGTCAACCAAACCTTTAGGGTACTGGGTCTTTTAAAATTTTTAAGGAGAATCATCTATTTACTCTATGTTTGATGCCTAGACACACCGTTATTGATTAACACATTGTTGGGATTACCCTCCTAGGTTTAATAGAGCCCAAAGTGCAAGGGAGAAAAAGATACATGTCAAATCTCCCATGTGTTGGCCAATCCTTTCTCTCACTAATAATTGAATTCTTGTAGATTCATAGGTGAGTGGTAAGATTAAGTTTGGTTCATTAAAAAATAACCAACAAAATGTGATCACTGGTCTCAAGATTTTAGGAGACTTGTTGGTGTCTGGTGGTTTTGTGCTAGTCTCGGTTCTGTGGTTTATTTTTGTTATTTTTTCCTGTTGGTTGAACTATTTAAGCTTTAGTTTATGCTTAATTTTTGGTTTTATCACTACTCATGAGTCCTTGGTTTGCCTCTATGGTTGGTTTTTAATGGGTACTGGCCCTTTCAGTTTTAATATAATCAAATCAGTTTAAAAAAGTGGTGTTACTTTAGTAAAACATAACTTTATTTGTAGAAAGGATAAAATTATCAATTTTTAAACATAGATTTCTAACATCAATATCTAGTCCACAAATATTTTTTCATTATTTTTCGGTAATACATACATTTTTTTTATTCTTTTGAACTAATTTTTTTTTTCTTTTTGAAATAAGAACATCAATACCTTGTGCACAAATATATTTTTTGATATTTTTTGTGTATTTTTCTATTTTTTTGCATATGTGAAACAAAGACCTTGATGTTTAGTGAAAAACCTATGTTCACTAGAAATAGAAAATAAATATAATAATAAAATTAAAAGCATTCAAAATATTCTTTTTGGAAATCTTATAGTAAGAGCTACCTACTTAAAAAAATTAATTTCTAAATGACTTCATTTGATCACCAAAAGGTGAATCAAAAGTGGTCTTTTATCAACATTGTGATAGTTGTAGAGGAGACACGATTGAGGGATTGATTTAAGACTAGGGGGTTCTATCCAAGGGGGGTTGATCTAAGAATCTTCAATTAACAACCTTTAGATGGAACCTCTCAAGGTATAAATCATTAAAATTTCTAAAAAGTATGTGATTTCAAGGAACAATCAAGATGACACACAAAGTGGACACATTATTATGGCAACACCCTATAATGAGATGGATGAAGTATTGATTTCATCATCCAATGATAAATTTTTTATTATGCAATGGTAGTTTTCATTTCACATGATAAAATTTGGGTATATGTTAATCTTAGTTTAAGAAGTTATATAAGTGTTCTTTAGGTGTGATATTTAATACATTTAGCATTAGCTAGTGTTGTAGAACATGTCCTAGGTTGTGGTGGATATGTAGTTGTAGGTAATAATAATATATCTTATTATCTTTATGCACCTTGAGACAATATTATCATTGCACTCTTAGGCATCTTTGTTGAAATTTATGTGTTGTTCGTGATGTGTAAACTCTTTTAAAATTATTAGAATCAATTTACTTATTTGTGACCTTTCTTATTTGCTAAATTAGTACTATTATAATTTTGTTTCTTCGGGAAATTTAGCTAGTTAAATTTGAATAATCATCTTTTCTTCAAAGAATTCATTTATTTTACTATTTGTTCAAATTTTAGAATGTTGCATTGGTGACCACTTTGAAATTTTAGTTTTTTTTTGTAAATTTTATTGAAATATTTTACTTTGATATTTTTTTTTTGAATTGGAAATAATTCATATTATATATTGAAAGATATAAAATTGGCTCTCTATGGTTTAGGACATAGAATAACAAGTTTTCCACACTTCTCATTCAAGGAAATTCGAGAGATCTGCAATAGGGATGTCATAGGGTTTGATTAGAGACTAAAAGGGGGTTCACCACAAAGCTAGGGCTTGAAAAAATAAGTAACATGCAAGACCTAATATCAAAACCTAATGATATGCAATACTTCACTAAATTACCTAGAAATGAATGCAAATTAGAACAATAAATTGGAAAAGTATAGAGGTGCACCTAGAAACCTGTAGTAGCTTGATTGAAGACTTGAGATGCTGAAAATGTTGAATTTGGTGCACAATAGGATTCATATGCTAGGCTGGGAAATTTAGTCCTAGATTAGGGTTTCTGGGTAGGAACAAAAATCTGGCAGAGACAACTCTAGAACACCTGAAAATTGGAAATTCCACTATATTGGGACTCATACACTATAAGTTGTGTATTAGTCCTATTTGGCCTTTTAGGAAAGTCAAAGTATGAATCTACTCTTCAACCTCTGCTCTTTCTTCTCAGCTCGATTTCTGGATCGAAATTGTTGAACTTTTCTTTGTAGATGTCTTTTAATAATCTTTTAAATAAGGTGACAACTTGGACAACTTTGCAACTCTGACAACTTCTTTCCAATCTTGCTCTTTAATATGAATTCAACCTAGATCTGCAAATCACACACTAAAGAGAGGGAAAAATATTGTTTTGTTAGTGGAAAGGGGTTTGGCTTGGTCAAAACTCATTTTGGTAATCAAACCTTGTAATGAAGTGAAATAGGAAAGAGGAATGATGAATGAGCAAAATAATATGCTGCAAATCACCAAAACCTAGAAAGAAAATGTCGCAAACATGTATGTAATGGCTCAAATGGATGTAGATCTTGACTCTTCCTTGAATATTGTAGATCTTGACTTGAATGCTTGCTTGAATCATGAAACCCTACATCACAAATGTTAGATAAAAAATAAACATGATGCATGATGACTTTGACATGATGCTTGATACTTGAATAATGCTCCAAAATACTTGATAATAAACTCTTGAAGGCTCTTGTCAACACTTGTAATCACAATTTGCTAGAATGCATGAATTCTTGAAAGCCTAGGTCACTTGATTGCATGTTAGGTAAAAAATGAGTGAAATAACCTTGTATTTATACTTGTTAATGACAAATTTCTCAAAATTACCACACTACAAGCTGACATCAGATCTAGGAGAATAAAATCCCACCAAGAATTTGAATTTAATTTAGGTTTAAGCCACACGAGACTCATATGCTAGAAGTGGTGTATGAGTCCCATTAGGCTAGGCTATGGGACACATTTTTCAAGAAAAGATTAGATTAATGTGAAATCCAGATTGGGGCCCCAAAACTTAGGTGGGACCCATATGCCCAAAGTTGTTTATCAGTCCCAAATCACTAAATCTAGGTAATACAATCCAAAAAACATTAATTCATGATTGGTCATTACATATGTGTTAGGATTATCCTCTAAAAGATGCATTAATTAAGACTTGTGGATGTAAAATAAGGCCAATTAAGGCATAAATAAGCCTAATTAATTAATGAAAACCATATATTAGTGTGAAAGTGCTATAGAACACTTTACTATACCCTAAATGAGGCATAATTAGGTTCATTTAGTTCACAAGGGCCCAAACAAGTGTGAAAATATAATGAACGATATTTTTTGGCACTACATATATAAAAAATATATTAGAGATACTTACATATCAGAATGTATTGTTGTATCATTGTATCTACCTATCAACTACTAGTTGTCCCACTATATAGACCACACAAGGTCTCAATAAAAAATATAAGCATAACAATAGTAACCAAAACTATAGTAAATATGGCATTCCATGTTCAAGGCATGCAAGGCCTTGTCACCAAAAAAAAATTAGGGATGAAGTCGTCATCATGGTTGCTCACCCTATTTTTCGAAACAAGGTATTTTTATAGGGTATCCAAAAACTACCTCCTATTATACCTCTTTAGAGTTACTAATTTTATCAAAGCATTTAGGGATTCCATCTTACTTACCTTTCCTCTTTGAATAGGGTTCAATTTATCTTCTACTTGTTTTCCTATTCTTCTTATCAATTTTAACCCATCCATTTACAAGAGGGAAAGTGTCATCATCTCTTGGTAACTCATTATCACTAGTGAAGGGAGAAGCATTGGGAGTAGGGAAAACACTCCCTTCTATGAAATCCTCATTAGTCAAGGACACTGCAACCCCTACTGGTTCCTCATTCTTATTTTATTTCCTCTTTTCCTTATTATTCTCCATAGAAATCTTATGCTTAATCTTGTCTAAGACTAACTCCTCTACATTTTTCTTATTTCTAGGGTTAGATTTAGGCACAAAATCAAGTTAGGTCCATTCTTATTATCTAGTGGGTTCTACACAACTTTTGTATCGAATTATTTTGTATGTTCTATTATATTCACTTTGTTCTCATTACCATCATTTACAGTACTAACTTTCTTAATTCTAGAGACTATAATTTTGACATTAGGTTCATTCCTTTTCAATTCTATTATTTCACTTATGATATATTCAGTTTTGTTAATAGGGTTAACATTGGACAACCCTAATTTCACATTATTATTTTCATCACAATGGATTCATTGGAATATTTTATAATGACATCATTACTGTTGCTCAAAACAAAATTTCACACACTAGACATATTAGCATCCAACTCTATTGTTTCAAGCACATTATTTTTATAATTATTTTTAAGGTTGTTTGTGGACAACCCTATTTAATAACAATTGTTTTTGTTTGAGGCTTTCTTATTGTTTGCAAAAATTGGCATGCATGGAGTAAAATGAAGTGCATAAAATAACCATATATTAAAGGGGTCCCTAGTAGGTCATATAGACTAGTAGATTACATAAATATTTTTTTATGCAAAGTTCTAGAGATAGAAAACACCCCTAAATAAATAAGAGAAATATATTAGGAAATGTATGAAGAGGTTTCATGATTCAAATAATTTAGGGATATTGATTGTATATTCTATGACATTTTCAAAATTGAATACAATATTTTATTTTCTTACAAATTAAAATGATCATAAGAAGAATAAGTTTCTTAATTGAAAGGTTAACTTTATGATCATGTCCCCCATTTGCAATATTTTCCATGGTATAGATGCATATGAGAGTATGAAATTGATTTTAAATTCAATATTCTATTTTCCCTTTCTTCATTTTATTCTTTTATTTGATTTTATATAATGATTCTTCTCTCCTAATAGATCTCAACTGAGAGCTACTATTGAGATGTTAAAAAGTACAACATTAAAAATATATGTATTCTCTTGGATAAAAAAATCATTTTATTGTATGTTGGAAGTATGCTTTATAATTTTCATGATTTATAGTTGAATGAGGGAACCACGAATAAGAGTAAGACCACTATTTTAAGTTTTTATAGTCATTAATAAGAAAATTTGGGTTTTTTATTAGGTTTGTCATTTTCTTTAGTGATTTTAAAAGATTCATGTAAATTGTAAAACTATAATTTTATGTCTATATTAGTATATACACATGCATATGGGAATGATACACTTTCTTAATTGTATTGTGAGGGGTTGAGTTTTATACAATAGTGAATAAATTATTGTGCTAATTTTTTTACTTATCAATACTTTACAAGTTTTTATATACACATATATATGTATATACAAACACATATGTATGTTTATGCATGTATGTATGTATGTATGTATGTATGTATGTATATGCCTATATATATGTACACACACACCCACACATATGCATATACATACATGTATATATATACATGCATACATATATGTATAAATACATATACATATATATATATATATATATATCCATATATATAACTAGACATATACATACACACACACACACATGCATATATATAAATATTTTTTTTGTATTCAAGGGGTAAATGCTTTTGAACCAGAGCTATGAACTGGAATACAACCACTCAACAATACCACCCCAATGGGGTTTGAGTCTTGGTGGCAAGAAAAACAATGCTACCTTTAAACCATCACACTGTGCCAATATCGGTGCATATATATAAATATAAACACATATGTATAACTTTATTATTATTTTAAGTCTAGTATGTGTAAAAATATATCACAAAAATAACTACAAATAAAATAGCAATAGTAGATAGGGAAAAGTAGAGAACAAAGTGAAATGGTTGAAGAAAATGATTGCATTGATTTAGCTTTATAAATATTAAATTAAATCCAACAATGTAGAACATTGTTGTTTGTAATGAACAACCTCATATTTATACTTAAGAGTTTCTAAAATCTAAAAACTTCGAGCTTTATAGAGAATCCTACATTCTTATTTTTATTCTAATAATCTATAATTTTCATTTTTTGGACAACTTTGTGGAAGACTATAGATTTCTTAGAAGATTCCAGGAAAATCTTGTTTTCTTTTCTAGACAATCTTACTTTTCCTTAACATCCTCTTTAAGATTGACTATAATAATACAAATAATATACAAAGGAAAGGGGAACATTATATAAATATCCCACCATAATGTTTACCTCTAACATAACAAGTATTCCCCCATAATTTAAAATAAAAAATTTTGGCGTACTCTTAGAAAGTACATTAGTTGTTTTTTCTTCACTGGTAAAAATGTAGATTAACACTAGTTTCTTGAAAAAGATATCATATTTAGTGAACATCAATCTCAACATGTTTATTTCTAACGTGGAAAATTTAATTTCTTGCAACTTGTATGGTACTTTGATTGTCACAGTACAAAGTAGTAGGAGAACATTATGGAAAACCAAGCTGAAATAAAATATCAAACTACTTCTATTCCCACTCCTTTTGCTGCTCTATATTCTACTTCACATGAATAAAATGATGTAGTTACTTGTTTTTTCTACTCCACTGAATAATTCCAAGTCTCATATAAAGGTGAGAATATTTGGATTCCAAATCTACAAGCTCCCAAGTTTTCTTCTTTAGTAATGCATTAAATTTCTCCTTTATGGCTTACTCTCATTCTTATTCTCCTCTAGCTTGCTCATATGAGATTGGGTGATTTTTTTGGAATACAATCACCATGAAAAAAATTATTTCTTGAATATTTGGGCCTTGCCTATATATCTCTTCAACACTATTTATCTCATTTCTAACTGAAAATTCTTCATCATCATGCTACCTACAAAAAATTATTGGTCACAAGCATTAGTTATTTCATTTTCAATAGTATTATCTTCATTCGTAGTAGTGCACTTATCAACCTCAACAATGGAGGTTTTTTTATAAAATATTTAAAAAGTTGAAATCATTTGTGGTTGTCAGTTGTGAATGTTAATCAAACTTTACATCTCTAATAATAAAGATCCTTTTTGTTACTGAATCATATAATTTGTAAGCCTTTAATTATTCACTATAGCCAATAAAAAATACTTATGACTCTTCAGTTGTAACTACTTCCTATTGTCATATCGGTTGGGTGCCCAATCAATGCACCCAAATCATTATAAAAAAAGTCCAATTTGAAGCTTTCTTCCACTCAATGCTTAATTAGAGGTGAAATTTTGTGAGGGATTTGGTGAGGATTTTATTCACAATATGTGTAGAACAAGAGACCATCAAACACAAAAAAATTATTATGCAAACTTTTAAACTACAACATACAACAAGCCATTTCAAAAGAGTTCTATTCATTCTTTCAATCACCTTATTTTATTGATGGGTATATGGAATTGTTTTTTTGTATCTTAATACAATATTTTTCTTAAAATAATTCAAATACATAATTTTAATATTCACCCCTATTGTGCATCCTTAAGCATTTAATTCTTTTTCCTCTTCGGTTTTCAAGTAATGCCTTAAACTTTTGAGAAGCCTCAAGTATTTCAAATTTCCTATGAAGAGCATAAGCTCATACTCATCTGTTAAAATCATCAATAAAAATGAGAACGTACATGACACCTAAAATGGAATGATAATACGATTCACATAAATCACTATGAAAGAAATATGTTGGATGATTGACTCTCCCTGCTTTAACTAAATTAAAAGGATCTCAATAGTGTTTACCTAACACACATCCTTCACACAAAACTTTAAAATCTAAAATATTTCTTAATCATCTAACCATGTCTTATAATTTTCTATAATTTTTATGTTCAAGTCTAACATAAAAAAATATGGAGAATGTGTATTCATCATTAACAAATCAAAAAAACTTAAAGAGTGTCTCTTATGGTTAAATATTCCAATAAAAATTACATTACATGGATTTTAATTTCTATCTATAATAATTAACAATAAACTCATAACCATCTTGATCAATTTTATGTTAGCGAAACATTACATTGTTTACAGTTACTATAGTTGGAGTAACTGTATTCATTCCTATATATATATATGATTCACATGCATTCAATACATCTTCAATTAAACTTTGCATTAACCCTTTATATGGTGTCAGAGTGGGCGATGGGAAAGGCATTTGCATGGCGTTTAAATTTGTAGTGAAGATGTGACGACGTGGATTCTAGTCTAATATTTGCAGGACTGCAGAAGCCACGTCTGCAATAAAGGAGGCGTTCAAAATGATTAGGTCTGTGTTTTTCATAAGAATGTGGAAGAATAAGAAAGCAATAAATGACCTGCACAAAAAGAGGTATGTGCAAGACCCACACGGTCTGTGTGTGATTCATATTGAAGACGAACTAGGTTTGGGTATTGTGTTATATATTTAGTTTTATTTCCTTTTAATTTGGTTTGCTTTCTAGATCATTAGTGAAAATATAAAATAAAGTTTACATTTGATTTATTGGATGCAACAAAAACCTGGCTGCTTGTAAAAAGACACTCGTATGATGATCTGTGTTGAGAGGGATGTTTTGGACGACGCACTCACAATATCGAGATAAATTATTGACTTCCACATTCGGCTTTAAGCAGAGAAGAATTACAGTGAGAATTTCACAATGAAGTGTGACAGCTTGAAATACGCATTTGTGCATTATAAGAGAGAAATGGTAATTAGGCATTAAGATATGTTGATGCAGTTTTTATTCCTCCGCAAGTGCGCAGTCACTTGTTTTCTTATGTATATTTTCCTTCTTATAGTTCCTGAATTATCAATCTAGGTGAATGCAAATCTGCTATTATGCTTAATATTACGAGTTTAATGGTGATAAGAGAGATTTTGTGTTAGAGATTGATTTAAAGAGGATATCGTATTATGGAGATTGTTTTAGATAAATATTATGGATTTCATATTTGGAGAATGAAAATTCAAATGTAATTAATGAATAAAAATTTATGGAGAATGGTAAGCAGAAAAGAAAATCCATCTACAACTGTAAATAAATTATTGGATTGAAATAGTAGAGATGATAAATCTAAGGCTATCATTGGTCTTGTTTTTTCTGATTCTGAGTTACATCACATAGATTTAGATAAGTCATCAGCGAAAATGTGGGATAATTTAAATAAATTGTTTGAAGCAAAAGCACTTAATACACAAAAATTCCTAAAACTTCAATTGTTCAGGTTCAAAAAAGAAGATGGAATCACAATGTCAAGTCACATAAGTAATCTAAGGCCTCTCATTAGATAGTTAGCAGATTTCAAGGCTCTAGTTGATGATGATGATTCTTGTAAAAAACCTGCAAGAACAAAGGATCTTCAACAAACACTTAATGATCTGGAATGCAATCTAACATATTTAGCATGGTGTTTACAATGAGATCAAACCCTCATAATAAAGGATGAGGATGAAAAAATTAAGGCCAAGGATGAAGGAGCAGACTGAAAGAGTAAGAGAGAACTCATGCCACGGATTGAGGAGAGGACTCATCAATCCTATAGTGGTGGCGAGTTGCTCTCCTCAATTCAAGGGATGACTCCAACACCTAACTAGGCTTAAGTTAGCCTAGAGTATAATAATACACTAACATCTCCCCTTAAGCATAGCTTAGGTGAGTAGAAAAAATGGGTCCCGGCTACTAGCCAAATGAGGTACCCATGTACACAACAATCTCACTAAAAACTAGAGTAAGATAGAAAACCCAGTGGGAAAAACCTATCCTCTAAAAATAGAGAAAAAGAAGAGAAGACTAGAAAGCCCCCCCAAAGATTATCCAGCTACTGATGTAGACCACACCCCAAGAAGAGCTCGTAGATGAATGAACTTGCTCTCAGTGAAAGGTTTGGTGAAGATGTTGACAACCTGTGCTGAAGACTGAAAAAATATTAAGTCAATGACCTTATTATGAATGAGCTCTCTGATGTAATGCATGTGAATCTCAATGTGTTTGGTTCGCTAATGTTGAACTAGATTCCTACATATGTGAATAGTATTCTAATTGTCACAATGAATGACAATTGTTTTCCTGAAAGGAATACCAAACTTTGTAAGAATACCTTGTAGCCAAATAGCCTCTGTAACTACATTAACAACTCCCCTATACTATGCATCTATAGATGATAAAGCAATAGTTGATTGCTTCTTGCTTGACCAACTAATAGGACTTGAACCAAGTGAGAAACTGTATCCAGAAGTAGACTTGCGATTCTCTGAATCACAACCCAATCTGAATCTGTGTAGCTAACAAGATCAGTATTTGTACCAACTCTGTAGTGAATCCCAAATCCAAGTGACCCCTGTAGGTAGTGAATAATCCTCTTGGCTTCTTTCCAATGTAACTTATGAGGTTCCTACATAAATATGGAAACAATGCCAACTGCATATAAAATATTTGGCCTAGTATGAGTCAAGTATATTAGACTCCCAACAAGTTGGCGATACAAAGTGGCATCAACAAATGGTGAAGTAAAACAAGCCTCAAACTTGATCCGTGGTAAGAAAGGAGTTGGAGATGGCTTACAAGAAGTCATGTGAAATTGTGACAACAAATCAAGAGTATACTTGGGTTGTGCAAGAGTGATTCCTGAATCAGATTGTGTAATCTCATTTCCAAGGAAATAATGCAAAATACCCAAGTCTGTCATATCAAATTTGTCATGTAGAGCTGACTTCACTGTTGCAATAATAGATGAAGAACTGTCTGTGATCAAAAGATCATCAACATATAAAACAAGTATCAATCGTGAATCATCCTGGTGGAATAAATACACATTAGGATCAAAATGGCACCTAGTGAACCCTGAAATAAGCAAGAAGGAATCCATCTTGGCATACCAAGCTCTAGGAGCTTGTTTGAGGCCATACAAGGATTTCTTTAGTCTACCTACTAAGGATGAATCCTGAATATACCCCTGTGGTTGTTCCATGTATATTTCCTCATCTAGGTCTCCATGAAGAAATGCACTCTTAACATCCATTTGATGTACTTACCATCCATATGAAGCAACAATAGAAAGTGTGAGTCTAATTGAATTCATCTTAGCAACAAGTGCAAAGGTTTCAGTGTAATCAATACCTACAACTTGTGAAAAACCTTTTGCATCTAATAATGCCTTATACTTATAAATTGACCCATTTGATCCATACTTAGTTCGATATATCCATTTTCATCGAACTAGCTTCCTTCCCTTAGGAAGTGAAGTCAAATCCCAAGTGTGATTTCTAAGTAAGGAATTATATTCCTCATTCATAGCATTATCCCACTCAAGTATGACTGATGCCTGTCTAAATTTTTGTGGATCAGAAACTGAGGCAAAATAGGCATGATGTCCCCCCTAAAAATCTAACTCAATTTGTCTATCACCTGTTGAATCCTGTGCTCCTAAATCTGCCATATCAAGTGAATGAGAAGGAGGTGAATCAATTCCAAATATGTCAACCTCTAATGGAATCCCAAAACTCAATGAAGAGGAATCCTCATCACTGCCCTCACTGTCATAGCTAGAAGAATCTGAATCAGGAACCTGCTGTGAATGATCTGAATCATCAAGGTATAGTGAGCCCAAGTTGGAAATTTTAAGTGTAGAGTCATTGGGACTCTCATCAAACTTCACACTTCTCTCAATGAACAACTCATGTGTAGTAGGGTGGAGTAGATGATAACCCTTAACACCATCTGGGTATCCAACAAAAATACAAGGTTTGGATTGAGGATCCATAGCCTTGCATTACTCCTTTGGAATGCATGCCATAGTTGGAGACCCAAAAACTCTAAAATGATCAACTGATGGTTTTGTTCCTTTCCAAGCTTCAAAAGGTGTTATTCCTTTCAATTCTTTATGAGGTACCCTATTTTGAATATAACATGCACAGTTGATAGCTTCTACCCAGAATTTTGGTGCAAGCTCTTTATGATGAATCATGTTGTTTTCCATTTCTTTTAGTGACCTGTTCTTGCATTCTACAACTCCATTTTGTTGGGGAGTGTAAGGAACTGTATACTACAATTCAATCCCCTCTGATGTGAAAAACTACTCAAAACTTGTTGTTTACATACTCATGCCCATTATCTGTCCTTAGAAGTTTGATTGATTTCTCAGATTGGTTTTCAACTAAGGCTTTGAAATATTGAAAGAATTCAAATACTTTAGAGTTTTTCCTAAGGAAGAAAATACAAGTGTACCTAGAGAAGTCGTCAAGAAATGTAAGAACATATCTTGCCTTAGTGAAGGATGGGTGTGGAAATGGTCTTGAAACATCACTATGAACAAGTTCTAAGACTTGTGATGCCCTCCATGCTTTACCTTTGTCAAACTTTTGTTCTGGATGATTGCCTAGTGCACAACCTTCACAAAGCCCCTTAGAAAATTTGACATTTGGCAACCCTATTACCATATTTTGTTGATTAAGTTGCTTGAGATAGTGATAGTTTAAGTGGCCAAATCACTCATGCCAAAGCTTACTTGTCTCATCAAAATGAGTAACCAAAACTTTGGGAGGAGGACTATGAGTAAAAATAGAAAAAGTATACAATTTTAATTGATGATCTACTTTTCCTGTTGCTATCAAAAAAAATCTATTTAATTCCCTTATATCAATTGCATTTGGAGAAAATTCAACTTTCATACATTTTCCTAGATGAGTTATTTGATACACATAAAGAAGATTATTTGATAGTAAAGGTACATTTAGAACTTTTTGAAATGTTCTGCCTTCAACTTCAAGAGACTCTCTTCCTTTAACCAATGTTGGAGTATCATCACCTAAGATGATTGAAGACATGCCACATGATCCCAAGGATGAGAACTCAACTTGTAATGATCCCATATGATGAGTAGCACTTGAATCTATTATCTAAGATGGTGATGAGGATGAAGTAGCAACCAAATATTTTCCCTTTTCCTTCTCTTTTTCCTTTGAATTATCCTATTTTGATGAAGATGTGTTGAATGAATCTGGAACCCCTATGTTGTTCTTCTTGAGAAGATGAATAAGGTGGTCAATTTGCTTCTTCATACATTGATGTTCTTCATGATTAGGATTTTTACAATAGGCACATTTAGGTAACTCTTTCTTAGATTTATTTTGTTTAGAGTTGCCTTCATTTTTATGAGTCTTGTTATCAACTTTGTTTTCATTCTTATGATCCTTGTCCTTCTGATTTTGTTGTTTCTTACCCTTAGAAGATTGATCTTTCTCATTTCCTGCAATGAGTGCTTGAGATTTACCAGTCTTCACATTTCCCATTTGTATTAACTTATCTTGCTCCCTTGTTAGATCTGAAATGAAGTTATCAAGAGAGGGCATAGCCCATGAAGTTCCAAGAACTCTCTTTGTAGAGTAGAAAGTAGATACAAAATAGAGTATTTAGGACCTAACTTCGATAAAATTGATAGTATCAACTGATTATCTTTGTTATCAATACCACATTCTTTAAGTTGCAACCTTAAGAACTTGAACTTGGTAAAAAAGTCTTGAAGAGAAGTAAAGTTTCTTGGACTTAATGCTATGAGCTAATTTTCTAGCTCATCACCCCTAAATTCATCTATCTTGCCAAATAGCTTATCAAGACCTTCCCAAATTTCATTGGGTGTTTTCAAGGACTAAATATGAAATAGTATTTCAGGTGATACATTAAGACATAAGAAACCAAAAGCTTGATCTCTTTTGTTAAACCATTTTTCCTTATCCTTAGCAGCAGTAGGTTCTTTTTCTAGATTCATTGCCACCCTATACAAGCCTATATTCATGAGTGAAATTGACATTTTTATTTTCCAATCCTGATAATTAAAAGGTATTAAGGGTTGAATGGTGACATTAGAATCCATCTTGCCTTAGTTTCTTTTTTCAATATGGATTGAAAGAAAATAGAAGTGCTATGTAGAAGTGAAAATAAAACACTAAATCTAACAACAGCACTCTTGAAGAAGTGTCAAAAGAAAACACTCACAAGAAACCCCCTTTATTATATTGATCCCCCCAAATTTGGCACTTTATAAAGGAGTGCACGAAAGAAATCCAAAAAATAAAGGCATCAAACACATTTTCAGTCATTACAAATTTTGCCTCAAACCATGACGCCTACCCTTCAAACATGCCTCAAATTGTCTTCAAGTCAATTGTGATTTCATCCGCTTGGGAAAATCGCCTCTTCAGCTATCGTGCTTTCCACATAGGAAAAATTAACCTCCAATACAACATTTCACGCCTCCAATGCAACAGATCATTTTTTCAATGCAACAAATCATGCCTTCAAAGCAACAGATCATGCCTTCAAATAGATGAACGATCGCCTGAAATGGATTGCGACCTTGCTACAGATTGAAGAAAATTGTAAATCGTGTGGGGGTGAGGTTAAGGTTCGTTGAAGGGCCTACTCATAATGCAGGCTCGACCTGCGTGGATATGGCCTTCTTCGAGGCTTCCATACGATGTAGAGAACGCCTTTTGGTATAGAAACCTCCTGCAGTATGCACAACCTCTTTTGAGGCGTCGGTGCAGAGATGAGGTTCTTGTGAGGTGCAACAAGGCCGATGGATGGCCTTACTGTGTCATTGAAACAATGCCCTCTGAGGGCGATTCAAACTCATAGCGAACACACATGAATAATGTTAAATATTAAGAAAACCAAATGCAAACAAAACCTCACAGTGATTAAAACCGGACGTCAATGGAAGCGATTTGCATAGCATGAAAAATGTCTTGAAGCTAACCAAACAAGCTCTCAAAAGAAGAAAGAAAACAATGCAAGAAATCACCTTTCGGATCTGAAGAAATCCTCCACTGCTCTGATACCATGTAAAAACCCTGCAAGAACAAAGGATCTTCAACAAACACTTAATGATCTGGAATGCAATATAATGTATTCAACTTGGTGTTTACACTGAGCTCAAACCCTCATAATAAAGGACGAGGATGAGAAAATTAAGGCCAAGGATGAAGGAGAAGACTTAAAGAGTAAGAGAAAACTTATGCCACGGATTGAGGAGAGGACTCCTCAATCCTGCAGTGGTGGCGAGTTGCTCTCCTCAATCCAAGGGATGAATCCAACACCTAACTAGGCTTAAGTTAGCTTAGAGTAGAAGAATACACTGACAATTCTAAACCTATCTTGTTAAATAGTTTTCCTTCAAAATACAATAATGTTATTTTTACACTCAAACAAATAACTTCTCAAACATTAGAATATATGATTTCAACTCTTTTAACAAAATAAAACAGAATGAATTCATAATATTAAAAAGAGGGGAAAGCATTATATTCTTGAAGTCATCATAGAAATTCAGGTACAAACAATGGGGGAATTAAATTCTTTTACTATAAGAAAAAAGGTCACAAAGCTTGGTCCTACAAAAATCGAGCTAGAGATGTTCTTAAAAGAAATATCAAAGATCAAACAAGTGAAGGTACCTTAATTTGTATTGAGGATGAGGATGAAGATTCAACAGATGATGATTTTTTTATATTACTCAGAATAGATTAATACTTTGAGCCATCACATTGGATGCTAGGTGCACTAAAGGATGTAAGAATTTCTATTATCTCAATTCAACTTCTCACTTTGAGATGATTCTTTGCATGAGAAGCATTTTTTTCTTTCTTTCTTGTTTTCTTTGTTGATGCTAATGCATTTCAAGAATATATATATATAGTTAAGTTTGATTTTTGGAGACAGGTAAGGAATTTGGTGTTGAACTCAATATGGATTGTTGTCCAATAATTCAAGAATTAGTGATTTAGGAGTTCAAGAAAATGGTAGTCCAAGAACTTAGGAATTCAGCTTTAAGCTACACCCTTTTGAGGGTCACGAGGCAACTTGATGGAGTTCCACCTGATTTAAGATTTGTTTCTTCAAAGAAAGATCTTTACAAATATGTATATATATTGTAAGTAGTGATTTTTGTTATGTAAGCCTTAAGGGGGGGTCCCTTGGAAAGTTGAATCCTATATTTAAGGGATACATTTGTAAGAACAATGTAATAGGGGGAAATGTTAGTGAAACATAATTAAGTTGTATATTATACTGTTTACGATTACAAGTCAGCACAACTACAATTGGAGTATACATTCCTGTATATATATATGATTCACATTAATTCAATACATCATCAATTAGACTTTAAAACCTTTTATTTTATACATTCAAATAAGATTCATCCCTAATCTTTCAACCATTAAATCATTTTCCAAAGTTCCATTTGTTACACTAACAATCCTTTTTTCTAGAACTAGAAGTTTCATTTTATTTATAATGGTAATCTCTTGATTTGAATTCTTCCCTTCATGAAAATCAATAAACAAAGATCTATCCTAGTCATGTAAAAAGATGCTCTTGAATCGAAAGTCCATTCTTTATTAGATTCTAAAGAAAAATATCCCCCTTAACTTTAGATTTATTTTTTGGGCTTAGTAACTATCTCCACACCTTATTTTAATTTCTTTGATATGGCCGCAAAGTTATGCTTATCTATCTTTCCATTCTTGCTCCTTTATTTTGTTGGAACATAGAATTTTGGTGCTCTTCTAGGGTTTTAGGACCCAGGGCAACAATCTTCTATACTTCACATTTAAGGATGACCCTAGAGATCTCACCCCAAGAGTAGAATAGAGGCAATAGATCTGACAATAGGGTATCCAAGGGTATGATTTCAGATTAGAAGAGGGGTTCACCACCAAGTTTAAACTTGGAAAGACAATGCAATGGAGAATGAAATGCAAAACCCTAGTTTGACGCAATGCTTCAATTAATGACCTAGAAATGACCAAGAAACAAAACATAAAGTTATAAAAATGAAAGTGTGCACCTGGAATCTGAAGAGAGATGGAATGGGGCTCTGAAATCTTGAAATTGTTGCTTTTTAGGCTTGGTGGGACTCATTCGCCATTTTGGGTGAATCAGTCCCAGATCTGGGTCTTTGCACAGGATCAAGTTTCAACCAAATGGGTATCCAACTCTACAAATATCTCAGAAAAACACGTACAGTGGGAATCATTCACCACTCTTAGTGAATGAGTCCAATTTCACATTTTTGTAAATTCAAAGTCTGGATCTGCTCTTCTCTGTTTGCTCTTTCTGTCCCTCTAGGTTCCCGAATCCGAAACCCTGATTTTGAGGCTATAGATGATCTTTTAGTGAATATTTTGACCTTGAAAATGGGGAGACAACTCTAAAAATCTTGTAACCTAATCTTCAATGCTCTTCCAATCTCCAAGATACCTAGATCTGTAATCACACATGTATAGAGGAGAAAACTTGTTGATTGTTAGGGAATGGGGGTTTTCCTTGGCCAAACTCCATCTAGGTAATTAAACAAAATGATGAAACAATGACATGAAGGCATGAAGCATGAAACAAAGAGGATGAATTAATGGACAATAATAACTTGAATGATGTCTTGTAAATTTGCAACTCAACATGAAATGGCCATGAAGGATGTAGATCTTGATCTTTGACAATAAGAATAGAACAATGCTTGGTCTTGGATCTTCAATGCTACATCACAAAACTAGCTCACTAAAATTCTTGATTCTTGATATGCTTGACATGATGGATCTTGAATTGCTAGAACAATTCATGAGGAATCTTTCCCTTGAATGATTTTGAAAGCTATCTCAATGAGCTTGGAATGCTTAACTCTTGAATGCTTGACTTGATAAAATGTAGGCTTATGTTGCTTGGATTGCTTAGGTGAAATAATCATTTGAAAGCTTGTTTATATAGGCAATCCACTCACATGACCGTTAATTTGATCCCCAAGGCCGACATTGAAGAAATTTTGAATTAAAAACCCACTTTTCTAGTTCAAAGCCTTAAAAATAGGCCAAATGGGACTCATTCACCATCTTGGGCAAATGAGTACCACCTGGATGAGACTCATTTTCCCAAGGTGGGAAATGGGTCCCATAAGGGCTATTTTCCATGCTAAAGTGTCGAGCAATGAAGAATTTAAGCTTTTATGTTGATTTTGTTGGGTCTTTGATCAAAATATGACTTGGCATGCACAATGTGGGGTTATAGGAGCCTATTAATGATGATATTAAGTTTCTAAATGTAATGGGGCCCAAAATCCAATGTGAAAGTGTAAATAAATACACTTTACAACACTAAATTAAGGCAAAATTGAGTCTATTTAGCTTAGAAGGGCCCTAAATCCCATGTAAATGTGTAAAACACATTACAACACTAGATTATGTCCACTTGATTTACAAGCCCCCCAAATTTAATGTGGAAATGTAAATAAATACATTTTACAACATTAAATTAGGACAAAGTTAGGTTAGTTTAGTTTCAAAAGGGCCCAAGACCTAACGTGGATGTGTAAAAAACCTCACAACACTAGGTCAAGGCATCATTAAATCAAATTTATCATTACTTATTCCCATATTGAGCAAGGTACATATTTTTCTACACTACATTCGTAATCTTATATTCTTTCCTTTCATTGTCCCTCTTATTCAAACGTCTTTTTCCAAATGGTTCTCACCTTCAGAATACTTGCAAATAATGGGTTTTCTTCCCAATTACTTTTATGCACCATCATTTCTAGAAAAAATGGTTAGAACCATCATTATTTTGAATTGTATTGTAGTTTTTCCAATTCTTCTTCCCATCAAAATATCTAGAAAATAATTTAATGTTAGCTAAATATTCATGGTTCTTAATATATCCTTCTTTAATAAGTTGAGATTATTCATCAAACTAAAACTAACTTAAAAAATTAATCAAAAGTTTCTTGGGGGGTTTGGGATTTAATTGTATATTTTTTTTTCTAGATTCTTGAAATACTTTATAAGATTAGGGAGGGTTTCTTTCAACCATTGCAATCAACTAAAAATCTTCTTTGTATATTCAACCCTTATTTTCTTTAGTCGAGTGTTTAAATATGTAACTTAACGAAATTAATCAGTTATTAAAAAAAATATAGTTGGATCTTAGTTCATGAATTTTTCCTATATAATAAACATACTAGCAATATCTGCATCTTTATTGTTTTTTTCTAAATTTTTCCATAGCTCTATTGGATTATCAACAACCATCAATCTTCTATTGAGATTGTGACTCAAGGTTTTACTAATAATACCTCTATGTTGCTCCAACTTGCATTTTCATAACTCTTTTTCTTTCTTTTGTTGAGGTTCTTCAATCTCTTCATTCATTATGTTTCACAGATCTTTTTCTCTTAAAGCATTTTTAACTACAATCTTCCAATATACAAAACTAATTCCATCAAAGATTGTAAACTTTCTTTTATAGATTCCTTGTTAAATATATTAAACCACCTCAATCAAAGTTTATCTAACTAAACAAATATTAATCAAGTAATAGCTTAACCTTATTCAAAAATTTCTAGCTCTCATACAATGCTATAATAGGCTGAAAAAATAACTTTAAAATAAAATAGTAACAACAAACTGGGCAAACCAGAACACAAACTAAGTGAATTGGTTGAAGAAAATGACTATATTGATCTAACTTTGTATTACATTCAATCCAACAATGTACAATAATGTTGTTTGCAATGAGCAATCTCATATTTGAAAATTTCTAAAATCTAAAAGCTTCTGACTATTAGAATATTTTACATTCTTATTTTTATTCTAATAATCTAGAATGATCCTTCTTTAAACAGTGAAAGAATGTATAGTTTTCTTAAAATATTAGAAAAATCTTTTTTTTCTTAATAGTATACACTATCTTTTGTTTTTCTATACAATCTTACTTTTTCTTAGCAATATACACTATTTCTATTATACAAATATATTAAAAAATTTCCCTTGCACTGCAGCTCTGGTTATTATAGACTATCAGACTCAAAAATATTGCTATGAAGATCTTCAACCAAAAAAAGGCCATCCATTAAAAACAATTATGGGAATCATGTTTCATTCAGTATCAATAAAACGACCTTTTCTTCCCACATTCAGGTATCCCAACAAAAGTCTCCATAAAATATGAGACGATGACAACATAAAGTACTGAGTCTGCGCATTTAGGCTCTTTATGGGCTGCGCACGATCTGAAATACTCAGCATGCGCTGTGTTATTTAATATTTGTAGGGAAGAACAATGTTAAATTTATACTCACTGGTAGGAAGGTGGTTTCAGGCGGTCAAGAGCTTTCCTCTTCATCGAGCATTTCCTTGCTTTTTTAATTTATATATATCCTTTCAAAATTCAAATGTTGAGAGATTTTTCAGGTAAAATTCAAGTGTGCGCTCAAAGTTGCAGCTATAAAATTCGAAGAAGGTCCCCAACAGATTGTAGAGTTTTAACTGCATTGCATTCCAGTCAGAGACAAATCTTGAAAAAGTTGAGATCAATGGCCTTGTATAGATGCTTTGTGGTTCTCACAATGTTATCGCTTATTACTCTCTCATTATTTCAGCCCACATTCTCTGGTGAGTGCGGCAGATCAGCGACAAAAAGTAAGCACGGCTCATTCTACTTCTCTTTTCCTAATATTTGACCTGCTTTTGGCCATTTACTTGTGGTATTTGAGAGCAATTCAATGTATTTCTCTTTTCCTAATATTTTGAGTATATACAATTTGTTTGGAAATTGACCTGCTGTAGAGCATTTCTTTCTTTTATTTGAGGAAATATCTGGATCTGGATGAGGATGGAGTAAATTTTTTTTATGATAAGTTGGGGTGTGTCTTCTTATCATTCGTTCTTTTTTTTTAATATGTAATTTTATACTTATTAATAATATGATTAGAGGAGAGAGAAGGTTGAGCATGTAAACATATTCATCAGCAATTAATGGACTATTGTGCTAGTAGAAGAACCACTTTCATTGTTATACAACTTCCATTAACATAGAGATCATAACATATCTAACTATATATATTATCATAGATCAAATTTTGAAAATAATATAAAATCAACTTTAAATGTAAACATTTAAAAAATTCTAAAAACAATTTGAATATAGATATTTTGATTTAATTGTAGTCTTTTATATAAAGATTTTTTTAAATATAAATAGATATACATTAATTGAGTTATAAACTATAATTTAACATTCTTTACAAACTGAAATTTATTTCTAATTTTATGTTAAATTATTTTAAATAACAAAAATAATATTATTATGTTATTAATAATTCTTATATCATAAAATTAACATATAGCCAACCCAACTTAATTTTGTATGACAAAACTATATACAAACAAATATGTACCATTATCAATCAATATTTAAAAAAGGTTTTCAATCCAACTATGATTTATAGAATAAGGAACATAATCCAACTTGAAAGCAGTGACATTCCAAAAACTAAATTGTTAACAAAATTTGTTGACTATTCACTAAGAAAAAAGAAAAAATAATAAAATTTAGTTAGATTTATTATTGGTGTCAAGTGGGGCATTTCATTCTCGTTAGAAATAAGCTTATGTGAACCACCTGTCATCAAATATGGATCAATGAATTTGACTCAAAACTGAATTTATCTAAATGTATTATTGTTAAAAACCTATTTCACCATTTTTCATTATTATCTTATAATTCCACAATATTAAAACAATGATCTTGAAAACAAAATTTGACAATCTAAACAAAAAAAAATATCTCTTCATCTAAATTTATCATTGTTAAAAAAATATTTCACTTTCTTATTATCTTATACTTACATAGTTGCAGATCTAAATATGAATTTGCCTGTATAAAAGGTGATCTTGAAAACAAACCTTTTAATAACTGATTTTTTTTATTAGAGAACATCTCAAGGTACAGCACCGTGAAGGCATTGCTGAAGCTCTTGCAAATTCCATCAGCGACCAAACTGAGTCAAAGGTTTGCTGGAATCCCAATAATTCATTTGTTTTTATTATTTCTATATTGAAAATCACGATTAACGAGAGTATGTTCTGTAAATTTTAAATCAGCTGACTCATGATCCTGTACAAATAAGAGGAAAAACTGCCACCCAAGAAAATGGGCAATCTAAATCCTTGGGACAAGGAAAGCTGAAGCCAAAATTTCAGTGCAAAAGATTGATTCCTGGAGGCCCAGATCCCCAGCATCATTAAAACAAGTCAATGGAAATAATTAAAGAGTTCAGTCCTAGGATTCAAGTGGATCAAGTTTATTAGTGGGCATGCATCCTCTTTCATCATCGACTACCTGCCCACTTTCACAGTCTTGTTTTTTCCTTCTTTTTTAAGAACACGTTGACAGAAGCAAATTTTGATACATATTTAATATAGGACTGAGTACTAAGAATATGTCAGAAGAGTCCAGTGCGCTTTGTGTGCTGCAGATTATGTGTTCAGTGCCTCCGCACTTCTTCATTAACAAAGAAATATAGAAAAGCTCATTTCATGGTAACTTATGTTAATTGCCATTTGTTTCCCATTTTTATTTTCGTGCATCCAATGTTTGTTTTCTGTTACATTATGGGACTACATTTTAATTTGCAATGAGGATACGCAAATTTGAATGACAAAACATATATCATTTTCCAAATCATTAGAGGCACAAAAACATAAATCAATACATACATCTAAGAAATCCCCAATGTTGTATTAGAGAGTTACTAATGTGCTTGTGGACTGGTTTTCATGTACAATTTACACATATAAACATTATTCTACATGACAATGAACAAAAAAATATATCATGTCACATTTGAAACAGATTACCAAATTGCAAAGATATTATATAAATTGTATGTAAAAATTCTTTGTTAAATACTTATCTAAAATATATAGATTTCAAATATGATATAAAATGTATTAGATGTGATGCATTTACAATAAAGAAAATAATTTGCACATATAAAATTATAAGTATAGAAATATATTGAAATAAATTTGTATTATCATATTAAGGGTATGTACAAGATAAAATCTAGAATACAAATGAAGAGAATGTACACAAATACAACCTCATATTCTAGACTAAACCTAACACTTTTGATAGAGAAAAGAAGGTAAACCACTATTGTAAGGCAGCGCATGTGGAGGAGGGTTGGATCATTGTAAAGGGAAAAAAAGATAAGTCCTCTAAACCTCCTTTTGACATGACTCTCCACTCCCAAAAGAGAAATTCTAAATGTAAATCTTGATGGTTTTTGTTTGGGGGGCTGGTTTTTGGCCAGTTGCTGGCTGTTTGAAGCTTTGTAGTCAGTTGTGGCTCTTGGCCTTGGTTGTCTTTTTGTCCTTGGTTGTCTGTGCCTTCATGTTTTTTATTTTGACAACCTTCTGGTTTTGGGTTCCAGATCCATTCAAAATTTGCTTGTAAAGAGTTCTAGGGTCCCTTCAAAACCTATTTTTACCTTAATCAAAAATATCGTAAATTGTCACCTTTGACAATTTCACACTATGTTTTGCTCTCCCCTAAGTGCATGGACCTAATTGTACACCTAATTATTTAAATTATGCATTTTGTGGTTCATTTTAACATTTACCGATAAATTGCATGCAGAAAACTGACGCAAAATAGGGTTGGGACCTAGTCGCCTAGGGCATCTAAGTCACCCTATTTTTTTCTCAAAATTTGAATATATGAGAGGTGACATTTTATTATTTGAATTTCTAATGTCCAAAGTCAGCTATCAGGATTTAATTTTCAAGAAATTAGAAATATTATGTATAATACCTAGGTTTTGCATTGTTTGAAAACTAATAAAGAGAATTGAACAATTTATGATCAGACATTATCAAGCAAGTGAAGAGAAGATTTATTGCAGTAATTCAAGATCAAAGCATCATGTCAAAGTGTATGTGAGTTTGTTCATATTGTTTGTGAGATCTAACCCTTGTAGTTGTTGAATTAAATCGAGGCAACAACAATCAAGCCTTGAGGAGATCTTGTATGACTTCAGTCCTTTAAGGAAGCCATTTTTCGATGGTGAGTAGAAGTCCATTGTTGATTCATCATTCATTTATTATTTAGGTTTATCGGGCTATCATTGACATTGACATTGTGGAAGTAGAAACACTAACATGGGGTTTGACTAAGGTAAGCCCCTAAATGGCACAACCTTTCTTCTCTCTTTGAATGCATAGTTTTTCAGATTTGAAGAGGATTGGGAGAAGTTTGAAGGCCAATTTTCCATTGTTGCAATCAATCCCTACACCTTGACAACAAATGGTAACTCAATTACAATAATATTTGATAGTGCAACAAGTGGAAAAAGAAGGCTCAGATTTGGTGTTAAGAGGACTATGAAATTAGATTTGGGATTCCTCTAGTATGACATACTCACCCAAGGGTTCTAGGCCCTCAAAAATTAGCTTCAAATTCATATTGTGAACCCCAATCCTAGACCTGCACAAACATAGCAAACAAACACACTATTAGATCCAAATGCAAGTTAGAACTAAGATTCCCCATGAAATTCATCTACAATGCTCAAATAGAAAGAAAATGAAGAACAAGACAAGAAAAGTAATCAAATCCTATTTAAGAATACAAATCCTCAATCCAATGGGGGAGTTGGTGCCATTTTTTGTGTAGAAAATGGCCCTTTCCCAACGCTTTGTAAGCTTTGTGATGATTTGATGAAGATAGAGACTCCTTGGTTGAACTCCTACATAACCTAGCTAAGAAATGATAAAAATGGATGAAGAATGGATGATATTAAATATGAAGATGATAAATTTGGTTCCAATTCTCCTCCACAAATGAGCATAATGATTTTACATTGATTGTGGCTCCTTCAACAAATAGAGAAGGCATCTATCTATAGAAAGAAAGATGGAGGATTTGAAAGATATGGAGGATGTGGGACAAAAGATAAGCCAATGAGAAGAAACCACTTGTCCACATGTGATTGGAGGAGGAATGGGCACATTTTGGTGAATGTGCCCATAAATGCTATTAGATTCAAATTTGAAATTTGAAAGCTGGAAAGTTGGAGGGAGAGAAGAATGTAGTTAATGTCACTTGGCTCAAGGAAAAAGGACTTGTAAGATGAAATAAATGCCTTGTTGGAAGGACATATCTCATTTGGAGGGAGATTTGAAATGGAGGAATATTCCACTTTATGCCTTGTTGAGAGAAAATGCAGATTTAATAAATTACTTAAATTGATTTATTTGTGCAAGTGGAAAAAGCTAGAGGATGGGACACGGATAAGAGTTAGCATTAATCAGGATTTGATGAACTTTAAATAGAGATTAGCTAACATGACATTTGATTTAGATTTTTGGATTTTTGTAAATCAAATGGGAGGAAGTAATGGACATTAACCATTTAATTAAATATATTTGATTTAATTAAATGAAGAAACTTTAGGAGATAATTAAATAAAATGATTTATTTAATTAAAGAGATAACCTTAGGAGATTAATCAAATAAACCTGATCTATTTAATTGATGGGTGAATATGATTTAATTAAATATGAGGAATGCATGATGTCAATTTTGCGTGTTTACATTTTCCCCCTCTTTGAAGCAATGTACTTGTTGCATTGGTTTAAAGAATGATGCCGCCGAGATCGAAATTAAAAAAAATATATATTTTTTTGGATGCCCCAGTAGAAAGAAGTACATTGGTACATTTCCCCCTTGAGAGATTGAGTGAAAAGTTCAATTTGAGGTCAATCTCATGACAAAGAGGTTCAAGTTGGATGTATGGATGTTTAGACTAACAAATCTATATGATAATGATGATGCAAATGAGATGTTTGTAAGATGCTTAGAATAACAAATCTATATTATTTTAAACATCTTAAATGATGATGCAATGCATGTGAGATGGATGATGGATGATGTTGTCCTATGATGACATGGCATGATTATGTAGGATTAGAGTGTGGATGTAGGATGGTTGCATTGATAAAATGATACTATGTTAGCGTTAAAGAGGATAGAAGAACGAGAGTGATCAACCCTTGAATCCAAGAAGATGCAGAAGTCCAACAAGTCTATGAGTCACCGAGACTTTATTAGATATGAAGATGAATGATGATGATGTATTGCTTATCCAAGGATGGGAGAGATAAAGAGCATAAATTTCCTTATGTTTGATAACACACATAGGTACGGTGCATCAAGGTATAAAGAACCAGTATGGCATTGCACATAGTGTGATGGAATTTGACTCGACAATCAGATAGAAGTACTCTTGTTCACACCTGACATATGGAAATTTATTCAGAGTGCAGTTCAGATATTCTAAACATCTCGGACCAAAACATAGAAAATCAAGTTTTCCTATGTAGTCAACAAGACATCTAAAAAACCTTCCCTACAAACCAAACAAAGCATGCGTGACCAAGTTATATTACAAGAACATCCAACAAGCATAGTAGAAAAAAAAATAATGATCGTTGCCCCATTTCTTTCTCTCTAACCTTTTGATTAGGCATCATCGAGAGGTCCTTCGAATGAACACAAAATAAGATAAGTCAAAAAGACCAAGATAAAGTAAATAGACAAGCTGATGTTCTTCATACCGCTAGCCAAGGCTACACTACAGTGATGCCTGATGTTGATGTCCATTGTAGGAAGGATGCATACAAGGACATGTTGTGATCAAGTGATGATGAGATTGACTGGATGACAAGCTATTGATACCAAGAGCTGACCAACTTGTTGACTTATTGATCTAGACTTGAGACTTTAATGATTAGGCATTCACTTTTGAACCTACTAGACTTGCTTCTGACTGACTTACCAAAGGATGAAAACGACGTTGATTTATTATGAGCGGTGATTATTGCAAGTGAAAGCAAGATGAGACGGGTGCACCATTTTGGGTTTTTTCAAATATTTGGATGTTTTTGGTACTTTTAAAATGTTCTAAGGCTGTTTTGGTTTTTTTTTTTGAGATTTTTTTCAATTTTTTTGGTATTTTCAAGATTTTATGAATGTTTTTGGATTTTGATATGTTTTGGATTTTTTTTGGATTTTTGCATGATTTTGATGATTTGGATATGGATATGTGATGATATCAGTGCTCTGTTTTGAATTTTTTTTGAAAACCAAGCTAGGATTGATTGATCAGATTGATGGATTTGATGATGATAACATTGTTGAGGATACACAATAATGCAAGGATAGTGTTTAAGCAACACGAGGATGATGATGAATTCATGATGATAACATTATTGAGGATACACAACAATGCAAGGATAGTGTTAAGTAACACGAGGATTTCAAGATTGATGATGATAACATTGTTGAGGATACACAACAATGCAAGGATAGTGTTAAGTAACACAAGGATTGGGAAGGATATCCCAAGATAATGATGGATTGATTGGATTTGATTGATCAAGAAAAATGATGATAACATTTTTCAGGATACACAACAATGCAAGGATAGTGTTAAGCAACACAAGGATTGGGAAGGATATCCCAAGATGATGATGGATTTATTGGATTTTGATTGATCAATATTTTGAAGCTTGATTTAGAAAGAAATTAATTTGATGATTTGATGTGATGCTGAAGTATAAATTAGATGCAACTGTTATTGATTTTTTGGATTGATGTTCGATGACAGATAAAACTTGATAAGGAACATCGTATTGTCAAAATATGCCATGGGCTAGTGATTTGGATTTATTTTTATTTTTGGCTCACAAATGCTTTGACCAATTTGATTTCACGTTTGCCAATGTTCGGATAACCGCATAAGTTGGAGGATATATATCAAGATTTATTCTCGAAGAAAGATGCAAATATTTTCCCCCAGTATCTAGTAATTTTTCAAAGGCCATGGGTGGATTCTTGAATAGATGGATGGATGGATATGGATTTTCTTGCAATAAGATAAGTTGCTCAAACAAAGGATGCTCATTTGGATAGTGCTTCATGGCTCAAATAATGTTGGGTAGGATAGGACCAATGAAAATAACCCATGTCAAGATTTTTACCATAAGCAAGTGTAAAGTGTGCACCAAAATTTCATCAAGATAATTTGGACTATGGATGCAGATGGATGAAAATGGTTGGATAAATGGTTCATGGATGAATGGATTTATTATGGATAAGGTGGAGGGAATGTTGGATTTATTATGGATGAGATGAGATGCTTCCAACTAAATTGGCGCACGCAGATGCTGGATTCTACACATGACGCTTGTTTGCCAGGTTTTCATCATGGTACTTGTCCAAAGCACCACTGAAGTGGTTTTCACTAGAGGACAATTTTTCTCTTTACTTTTTTCAACCCTTTTTATGATTCTTTTGGATTTTTATATTTTTTGCTTTTTTTTAAATTTTTCTACAAGATTTTAGGCTCATGATGAAGCACCTTGTACTAATGATGTTGATGCTTCTTTCATAATGTGCCATCGATATCCTACTTGAAGAAGTTGCTTTTCTAAGATATGTGCACTTGAATGCAACTTTTGAGAATTTTGTTCTCATTTGCTGATACTGGAGTTAACTCTGTCTTTGTGTGTACATCGCGATAGAGTGTCTTCTGAATCCTTATGATGAAGGGTTATTGTCAATACATTGTCAATGTGAGAATTGGATATCATATGCGGAGGCATGTATGGAGTGTGTTTAGGAATAAAATATGGATTGGTTGATAGTTTGGAATCTTTGACTCTCCAAACTTTGGAAGATGAGCAGTGATGGGTGGATATGAAAGTGTACCTGAAATTAGGACCAACTGTTTGATATACTTTTTACATTGCTTGAGAAGCCTACTTTTTCCTTTTTGGACATCTTTGATGGATACCTTTCCCATTTTTATTTTGCCCCATAGTTTATTTGACTAATGGAGTTTGATAGGGATAATCTTTCTTTGTATTTTTGGTATCCACTTGTATTTGATTTATCCGTTATGTTTCTCTGCTTATTTTTCCTTGAGAACATTCTTCATGCTTTGATTCAAATATTTCTTTTGATGTTGGTCCCAATTTGTAGATGGGGTGATGGGTAGATGAAGATTCATGATGTGGTTGGTTGTAGTATTAGCATTGGTTTCATCATAAAGATTCTTCCTACTCCCTATGTTGACTTTTTCTTGAGATGAAGTTGCCCCCAATATGGTGGAAGTAGTACCTTCATGCTTTGAGAGTTCTTGTTTAGCAAGCATTCTCTCTAATAAATGACTATTGTAGATGATATTTCAATTTGTTTCTCTACCGACTCTAGAATATCATGTTTGGTCTAGCCTATTTCTTTGAGTGGATAATGTTGGATATCTTCATACATGATGTCCTCAATCTAAATTTGGGATATATCTGATCCCGACGTTGACAACTCAATTTGACTGTTGGAATCAATAACCTGCTCCTTTTGTGTAATAATGTCAGGAGTAAAGGAATCATGTTCTGAATGAAGATCATCTATGTGTCCATCCAAAGAAAGCATCTCATGGGTAGATGGAGGAGTATGTGCTATATGGATGCGATCATTATTTGTGACATCTTGTATAGATAGGAGAGTGTCCATTACCTCATTATAGTATCTTGGAGATATGAATTCTTGATATTGAATGATTTTAGAATTGTGTTCGACATGCTTTGGATCAATTTCTTGACATGGGTCAATTTTAAAGGATGGAGTGCTTATAAAGTGTTCTTGGATATCTTTATTAGGAATGGGAAGTGGCTTGATATCCTCTTGATCTTTGAGTGGACTTGGATCAAATGTTGAGTTGAGGATTTGTTCAATATCTGCAACCATGAGGTCGAATGATGTCAATATGTCTTGGAAAGGACCATTGTTAGACTTTGGTGAAAGATGATGATCATGCTTTGGGGTAAAATCTTGAGATATGTCCTCTAACTCATTAGGTGATGTAGAGACACTTTCAACATGATCATTGGTGGAAGGATCGCCAATTATAGGATCAAATAATGTTAAAACTCCTTTGAATAGATCATTGTTGGATATTGTTGAGGGGTATTTATCATAATCAAAGAGTGACTCTTGATGTACATTGATTTGATCGTTGGATGAGGTGGAAACATCTTCAAGGTGCTTGTTTATGGATAGATCTTGATCATTGTTTTCAACAAATGTGGGGAGATTGAAAAATGTTTTCAACCATAAGATTAAATGATGTTAACGTTTCTTGAATTGGATCATTGTTGGGTATCATTGATGAGTTTTGATCATGATTGAAAAGTGACTCTTGATATATATTGATTTGATCGTCGGAGGAGATGGAAACATCTTCAAGGTGCCCATTCATGGGTAGTTGTGATTGATCTTCGAGATGGGGTGATTTGGTTTTTTGTTGATGTTGTTGATATCTAGCCTCTTTATATTAAAGATATTGTTCTTGATATGGTTGTGGAGACAACTCAATGTGTTGATGACCTAGTTAAACTAATGGAAGAGTGCATTGATTTTGGGGTGCAGATGTCTCTTGATGATATGAATCAATGATTTTTTTGAGTGTAGCAATTTTGTTTCGCAAGATTTGATCTTGACATTCTTGATATCATTGACTTGGTTGTTGATAAAGCATGTATACTTGTGGTGTTTGCATGGAATCATGGACGGATTGATCTTGAACAATGTTCTGATTTGGTATGATGTTTAAATTTGGCATTATTGGTTGATATTGAACATTTTTGTGATTGGGAAACACATTGCTTGGATTTAGGTAACTTTGATTTTGCATGGGGTTACCTTGACTTGGATCAATACATGGAGTTGTCAATATACTGTTGGGATTTTGAACAACATTGGTTTGATTTGCAAATGCATCTATCCCAAATTTCACCAAGTGTGGCTTTGATAAATTCATGTTTGATGAGTTTGCACTTGGTATATTCACATTTGGTATGTATGGACTAGATGGGATAATGTTGTTTGGAAGACTCATGCCTTGATTGTTTGGTTGATAGATTTGTATGTTTTTGCTTTGATTTAAATCTACCATAAAGAAAGGTGGTCCAAAATTCAGATTGGGCATACTCACATTTGTTGTACCATTGAGGTTTGTAGGAGATAATGATCCCATGTATGGATTGTATAAATGTGAGTTTTGGCTTTGATAGTTTGGTTGACTTGGATTACTCATGATGTATGAATCAAGCTTATATTCCATGTTTTCTTGTATTTTGACCTTCTTGACCTCTAAGGGATTTAGGACTAATGATGGGATGAAAGATGAAAGGGTGAGTGACATCCAGGTGCTAGAACTTTTGAGAACACTGGTGAAAATTTGGGGCAATTGAGGGGCATTTGTGAAGTTTATAAGACAATCCCTCGATTGAGAGATATGACAAACACATTGAAAGAAATAATAAAAAATATAGAAACCCTCTCCACCCAACATAATTCCTTTCATTCGTGGTGAGAGATGTGGATTGTCTTATGATGATGTGAAAGATCTCCAAATAACCAAAGCCCAAATAGCCTATTTATTCATTGACCCCTGCATCGGTTTTCCAGTGAATGTTAATAAAACAAAACTTTCTATAAAATGGTGCATTCATAGGGACATTGTAGCTAACTTTTGGGATCGTTGGTGTATGGTTTTTGATAAACCACCGAACAATAATTTTGATATACCATTTTACTTTATTAAAAAATTATATGTTGAGTTTGTGTTAGGGCATCATGTCAATTACTTTGACATTAAACCCTTCAAGGGCATCGGTGGAGGTATACCCCAAGATAGACCAAGGGCAGTTAGGGTAGTCTCATGCCCAAATGTTCCCCTTCCTCCCCTTCCTCCCCTTCCTTCGCCACATCCAATATATCATCCAAAGATTATCCAGGATGTAGCCACACAGACTATTCGGGCTATTCACTCTTTGAATGGTCATTTGGTTTTGCATGCTTCTATAGTAGCTCAACCACATTCTAGTGATGTTGGCGAAGGCTCGAGTGCTAGTGCATCCTCCTCCTCAGGTCCACATATTTGTGTGCCATATACTTGCACTATGTGCCTCTAGATATGCTTGGGTCCTCTTGTACAACCCGTTGAGCATCCCTTGGACACTTTTGATTATGACCTCCATGATTTGGACATTATAGATCAATCGCAGGGGAGTGGAGCACACCCTACAGAGTCCTCTCTTGCTAGAGAGGGGGATGCTGGAATAGTGATACAGGTAAGATTTAAGTTGTAATTTTATAAATTTCATTTGTTTTTAAATGAATATTAACAAGAGATAGTATCAAGTACTAATATTTATTTACATGGTCTATTTAACAGTTGATGTCTAAGGAGGAGCTCACACAGGTGATTGATAACACCCTTAGGGCCATTTTATTTGCCTTGGACACACACATAGTATATATTTTTGCACTCACTCGTTTACATTTTATATTATATACTTGCTTGTCATTTGAATTGTCATTAATGAAATTATATAATAACTTATATGCTTATTTTATTTTCCTCTTGTAGGAGATACCTAGTGCGAGTGAGGTGTAGCCTCATCCAGACTATGGAGGTGCAAAGTTAGATAAGGGGAAGGTAATTGAACTTAAATTGGATTGAATTAATATTTTTAAGATCTTATATTGATTATACATACATCAACATAGATTGGTAGTTTCATATGTACTTGTCAATTTTATGTATAGGAAATTATGAGCTATACAGATTTGTTGACAAAGGACACACTGCCTAAAGGATTAGGTATTGTAACACCTTAAGGAGTAGGTGTTGAAACACCTCAAGGAGATAAAGAAAAATATCAACCTAAAGAGGTATGTGTTTATTTTATTTTGTGTTTGGTAAATATGTTCCTATTACCAATAATCATATGCTAGCTTGGATCAATTTTATGTTTTTATTCACATATATAGATTGGCATTTCAAATGTTGGTTTGGTATATTCTAGGACTCCTGACCCTTTGAAGAGACGTATATTTCAGGTAATCAAGATTTCAATTTTAGAGTTCAATTAAAATTCAATGTATATTGATTTTGATGTTAATTATTCAATTTTAAATTATATAGTATAACTAATCTCAATTGTGGTTTGAATTTTTCTTGTGCAGCTACCTTCAGAGCCAACAAGTGCTTCAAAGAGGCTCCATTTTGATGATCCACCAGTAGTTTAGGATGAGATAGACATTTTGGCATGTAAATTTTGAATACATATTGAGATGGCATATGCCACATTTTGTAAAACTTTGTTTGAGTTGGTGTCGATGCCATTTTTGTATATGGACATACACTTGATTATTGGATAATTTGATATATAGAAGTTGACAATCAAAATTTAATTTGTTCCTCATGTGCATGATTAAACTCTTTGAAAATTTTATCTTGAGCAATGGTTAAATATCAGTGTACAATAGCATAAAAAAGAATGGTTATATTATGTATTTTATATTTATATCGCTGATTACATATCATTACACATATTTCAAAATCAAATAATTAATTCACATTACATAACTAAAAACTATGAGCAGTTGTCAATTGCATTTGTTTGTGATTGAATTCTATTAGACCACATTTCTTTGAAGTTTTTTTTCAAATAGTCCACTGCCTTGTCTATGCTACCACATTTTTCATACATGATAGCAATCACATTAAGCTGTAATAAATCAAATGATAGCCTATGGCTATTTAATTTATACTCATTTTATTTAAATGGATGAGGTTGACCTTCCTTGATATTATTTTGTAATTTATTATTTTCAAGAGAGGTCGACCTCCTTGAAGAGTCACCTTATTTTGTATAAATACAAGGTGATGTTTGTTCATTTCATCAATCAAGTTCATTCAGCATAATTCACATTCCAAGCAAAATTTCACACTTGAGCAGCAATGCTTCATCTTGTAATAGCAGGCCGATTTCAAGGAGAAACATATTTGATTGTATCTTTGCATCTAGGAGAGGTGCTATTATTCATTGAATCAAATTCAGCCATGAGCTGGGCTTAAGTTGTAAGAAAATTTCTTGTTGTCTTTATTGTTTTATGTGTTGCATTTTTTGAGTGCTTTCAGTTGTATTATCTGATCATTAAAACACTAACATGGTATCAGAACGGGTTTGAAAAAGATCGTGTTGGGACCAGTTATTGCAACGATACCTCTATTCTCTTTTTTTTTGTCTATCTCTATCTTATTCAAGATGGTGAATGGTCTTAAAATTGAGGATAGACTCGAAGGAGCATCAAACTTCACTTCATGGAGATTCAGAATTATGCTCACTTTGGAGGAAAATGAATTCATTGAGTGCGGAGAGAAAAATTTCCAAACCTACAAATGAGGAAGAGAAATTTCAATGGAGGAAGAAATATATCAAAGCGAAGAAGATGTTAGTTGATTCCGTGAAGGACCATATTGTTCCTATCATCTCTAAGTTGAAGACAACGAGAGAAATGCTTAAGACTTTGGAGGAGATGTATGAGATCAACAACACAAGTCGTGCTCTAGCCTTGAAGCAACAACTTCATCATGTTAAGATGGTGGAAGGAGAATTTTTCATCACCTACTTCATGAAGATTTCTGAATTGAGAGATAAACTATCTACCATTGGTCATATTGTTGATGACAAAGATTTGACCATTTTGGCTCTTAATGGTCTCCCTTCATCTTGGGAGTCTTACATTCAAGGAATCATCTTTCCTCAAAGTCAGTCAACTTGGATTTTCTCGAAGTCAATCAATTTGGATTTAACATTCGTAGCTCCGCAAAGATATTCAGAATAGAGTGATCTGAAGAGGACATCCCTAAATCTCTACAGAGGTGTAAAGTTGCAAAGTGGTGCAACTTTCATTTTCAAACTCGTACGACCAAACGGACTATTCCAACACGTCTATATGGGTACATTTACGCTAGGTATGGTTGTATTTTGCACCCAAATACGCCGAATCACTCTCAACTGCATTGGATCGGTGATTTCCCTTAAGAGTCCAAAGTGCTAAAAGGCAGCAATCTTTGATAGACTATTCCTCGAAAGCCATGATGCTTATAGACTCTTCGTCAAATGATATGGAATCGTGTTGGGACCATCTACAATAACCTCTCTCGGTTTTTTCTATCTTGAAGGAATTTTCCCGTGGTGATGAGTTTTCAGTAGATGGAAAAGTTGCCAAATGTAAGCATGTAAAGTTGCAAAGTGGTGCAACTTTCATACTCAAACTCATATGACCAAACAGACTATTCCAACACATCTGGATGGGTACGTTTACACTAGGTATGGTCCTCTTTTGCACCCAAATATGTCAAATCACTCTGAGTTGCATTGGACCAGCAATTTCCCTTAAGAGTCCAAAGTGTTAAAAGACAACAATCTTTGACGGACTATTCCTCAGAAACCGTGATGCTTACAGACTCTTTTTCTGATGATATGGGATCGTGTTGCGACCATATACAATAAACTCTCTTAGTTTTTTCTATCTCGAAGGTGTTTTCCCATGGTGATGAGTTTTTCAGTTGAGGGAAAAGTTGCTAGATGCAAGAAATGTAAAGTTCCAAAGTGGTGCAACTTTCATACTCAAACTCATACGACCAAAAGGACTATTCCAACACATCTGGATGAGTACGTTTATGCTAGGTATGGTCCTCTTTTGCACCCAAATGCACTGAATCACTCTGAGCTGCATTGGACCAACGATTTCCCTTAAGAGTCCAATCACTCTGAGCTGTATTGGACCGACGATTTCCCTTAAGAGTGCTAAAAGGAAGCAATCTTTGATGGACTATTCTTCATAAATTGTGATGCTTATAGAGTCTTCGTCTAATGATATGGGATTTTTTTGGGACCATATACAATAACCTCTCTTATGTTTTGCTATCTCGAAGGCGTTTTCCCGTGGTGATGAGTTTTCAGTTGAGGGAAAAGTTGTCAAATGCAAACGGTGTAAAGTTGCAAAGTGCTGCAACTTTCATTCTCAAACTCGTACGACCAAACGCACTGTTCTGACACGTATGGATGGGTACGTTTATGCTAGGTATGGTCCTCTTTTGCACCCAAATACGTCGAATCACTTCGAGCTGCATTAGACCAATGATTTCCCTTAAGAGTCCAAAGTGCTAATGTCAATGAAATGTGGGGGAAAAAATATTTAAGCTTGGATCAAGATTCCACAAGTCCTAGCTCTTGCATCAGAAAACTCTTACCCAATCAAATTGAATCAATTACATGGGAAATGAAATTCACATGAACTTTTTACATTTTTGTTTTTTGAAAAAGTGGCAAGCCACTGTAATTTGTTATATATAAATAGGATATATTACAAAATCTGGTTCAAATGAGCATACCGAAAGGAAAGAATGAGGAAGAAAACCTTCAGCTGTAGCTCGATTAAGTACAAAAATCTTTTTACATTTTAAACATACCCTTTATACAATGCCAAACATTTGACCCACATTTCAAAAAACATCACTGGATATAGATTATGCCTATACACAGTTATGACCTTTTTACATTATTTCACATTTCAAAATTTGTCTATTTGAGGCATTCAGGGCACAGTCTTCCACAAGAGTAGTATGTTGGCGTTTTGGAGTGACAAGCACCTGTACAAACCATCAAGGTAGCAGTTAAACTACATACAATAGAAAATATGCTTAGAATAACCAATCTATATTATTGTAATTTTTCACATACCTCTCTAAAAGGATCAGAGCTACCTATTGTTGCAGGAGGTCCACGATCAATCATGCAAGGAATATCGCAAAATTTGTCAAATGATAAATCTATATTGTCACAACAAAAAAGATGCTTAACTAACAAATCTATATTAATCTAAACAACCTAAATGATGATGAATTGGTAATGCAAACTATAAAAGATGCTTTGAATAACCAATCTATATTATTGTAATCTGCCACATACCTCTTTGAAAGGATCAGAGCTGGCTATTGTTGCAGTAGGTCCATGATCAATCGTGCCAGGAATATCGCAAAATTTATCAAATGATAAATCTATATTGTCACAACAAAAAATATGCTTAAGCATTATACCTTCCATTCTTGAATATGCTATTCAAGTGTGCCTGAAGAATCATCTCTTTGCTTAAGATTATCCAATATTGCTTTATGATTAGCATTACTAAGTGTCCATAGTTTTTTTGCCTTTGGTTTGGCATGATGCTTCAACAACTTAACATTTGTTGCTATAACAAGGTGTGAATACATGAGAATGGTTTTGTGTTTCTCGTAGTCTTCAAATGCAGGTATACCATTCTTTCTAATCATGTATGTTCACAACCAAGTTCCTCCAACCATAATTGAACCTGTAGGATACACGAACCCATCATCATCTTCCATCGATTGTGTTAGGTTGTGCTTTACCCGCACACATCGAGCCAACCAATATTTTGATCTCTCTTCATTCCCCTACAGTGCATCAACTGCAAAAACATGTCCTGGATGTAGTAGATTTGAAAGCCTATCATAATCAAGTGAACTTTCCATTGTGTAATTTGTCATCGATATAGTTTGAGATAAAGGAGTTAGATACTGTGGAACCCATGTATCCACTCACTCACTTGACTCGCATTCATCCCACTCGCATTGAATACAACTCTGACAAAAACAAGCCAACTGTCATGTCCAAATGGTCCATGTGCTTGCATTTGAGCTTCGAAACGAATGCATCTTTGATGAATCTTTGATTTTATGACAATCCAATCTGCCTCTGACTATACCCTCCTCAACCAACCAAAAAAATCTGTGCACTGTTGAATCAAGTGTCCCTCCTTGTGACAATGTTGAACTACATCAATCAACAATAGAATGTGCATCACTGAATTTTGCTCCTGAAATCTTCAATTTCTCCTTAACTAGAGCTCTCTTTACACATGCACTTGCTCCATCATGCTCCCCTTTCCCATGCCTAGCTTCAAAAAAACTCTAAATATTAGGTACACCCATTTCTACATGCATTTTACTTAACCAATAAAACATACAAGCATTCTTGAATTGACCTGTGTAGTTATCTGACCAAATGAGATGTCGGCCCAGTGCTATATCATGCTCCTACAAGAACTCAAAAAAAATCTTGAAACAATGTTGGACATACTCGAATGAGTGAGATCTATCATCACTCATATAAAAATGATTTTCTCTGATTATCTTTTGATCCTCATTTGTACTATCAGGTGCATTTCTAAACGTTATGTGGACAAAAATAGCAATCTTAATGGAATTGTAATACTAAGATTGTACCTCGTTTTGTGGTTGCAATGTGTAGTTTTCAAAAAAATCAACAACTGATATAATAGTGCCAATCGGAAAAGAGTCCTTACATATCCTGAATTGTTGAACCAACCACTAAGACCTATGACTATGCCTTGCATATTTGTAGAAAAGATTGTCCTTAAAATCTGAAATAAAATCAGCAACACTGTATTCTTTTGTAACCAACTCACATCTAGAACCTTCACCTCCACTCTACAAAGTATATTTGACTATCTCATATTTCTTTTTCTCAACAAGTTTCTTTCCAAATTCATGTTCGGAACCCTCATGAAAACATTGAACAAAATTTGACAAGCCACCACATTGTGAGCATTTCGCATTTAAACAATCATTTCTATAGAAAAAGGAACCATCATCCCTAGAACATAAAAATAGATCTAGCAAGTCCCTTGATGATTTTGGAAGATGCGTTGCACCACACTCCTGTAACATTTCATTAGTATGCAAAGCAGAATGGATATAGCATAATAGTTCATGGTACATTGAAAAATCCACATGGTATTTGCAACAACAAGTATTACGAATCTTAAGAGAAACACAATAAAATGGCTTCAAACCTTCAAAAGTTCTTTGCAAGATTTCCATATTTGGATGTGTTTGAATAAATTTATTGAACAACATTGTTTGGCTTGATTCCAAGAAATGTTTAGGATGCGGTGTACAGTCTCGACCACCAATTCTTAACTTTAAAACATCCTTTGCATTGGGTGATACTCTAGAGTTATCATGCCAAAATTTCTTAATTTCCGGCTTTACATTATCGATTAGCTTCTTATCAACACGTGGAAGCCTCTCGACAAAAGCCCATGTATCATTTTGAAGAGGATCATCTATTCTTTCTCTTCTTGCAAGTGCTCTATCCAAAGTTTTACGATTTAAGTCAAAATCAATACAAGTTTATCTCATAAAGCGAGCCTTTTTCAATTGATGGCTTACTAGGGTGGTTGTAATGACTCTCCGAGTAGCTCTCTTATCTTTTTCCTTGTTATTTTATCCAATAGACTTGAGAGCATTAAAAATATTTTTAACAATAATAGAATTTTTTTCGGTCCTCTTGTTCACACGAATCTTCAATTTGGCTAGTAAAGGTCTCATATTTTGCATCTTTAGCAATTGTACAAAAATTTGGCATTGCTCGGTCAATGTCTTATTGCTAAAATATTGGTTGAAAAGTATTGTAGCCTGCAACCGAATAGCTCGTGTTGACCTCTTGCCTTCAAAATTGTTTATAGTGTTATCATCAATTTCAACTAACCATTTAGGGGTCCTTGAAGGTCTTGAATTTGGAGTATGTCTTTCTTCCACACAAGGTTCTTCATTTCTCATGTAATCTGGTGAAACATAATTTACACTTGCTTCAATATTATGTTCAACATGTTCATTTTGAACATTTTCACCTTGAACATTTTCAATATCATATTCAACATATTCAATTCCAACATTTTCATTATCAATTTCAATATTTTCATTCCCAATTTCAATACCATGTTCAACATCTTCAATTCCAACATTTTCACCTTGAAAATTTTCAATATCAATTTGAACATTTTCATTCCCATTTTCAATATCATGTTCTACATTTTAACCTTGAACATATTCAATTTCCTCTTCACTTGAAAGACCATAGGGCTCAAGTTCACCAATATTTAACATACCTTGTCTTTTCTTCCTATGAACTTCTCTATCTCTTTGTCTATATTCTGATATTGTTCTTTTGTAGGATTTCTCTTACTCTTTTGCTTCTGACGACTGCAACTCCCCATTATACCTCATAAAAGATGCTAAAAAATCATTCCTTATGACAAATTTGAGTATAAGATGCTCCAAAAAGTTGATCTTTGTCTCTTCCTATCTGAAACCACGTGTTTTTCGCTTGCAAAGTGCTCCAAATAGAATGTGGGGTCCGTTGGAATGCACAAAAATGGCCCACATGGGGTTTTTCTATGATCCAAAAATCCAATATCCGATATAATCGGATATCTGATTTGTAAAACATGTTCTGCAATTGTAAGATTTTGGCTCTACACATCGAAGTTCCACAAATTGGATATCTGATTTTTACACACATAGACCTAAGGGTTAATGGTAAAGAGAAGGAGAGAGGGAGGAGAGTGGGAAAGAGGAAGGGAGATTCGGAGGGAGAGAGGGAGGTATAGGGAGAGAGAGTGAGAGGGAGAGCGAGAGGGAGAGAGTGAGAGGGAGAGGGAGAGTGGGAGAGTGAGAGTGTGAGAGGGAGAGAGGGAGACGAAGATGGATATGGAGAGTGGGATTGGGAGAGTGAGAGGGAGAGTGGGAGAGGGAGAGGAGAGGAGAG